>VKOC01000002.1:29765295-29796685 GCA_009364415.1 Spea multiplicata | reverse complement strand
GGCGCCCCTGCCTGGGACTTAAATTAAAACATTAAATAAAGTTTTAACTTTATTTAACATCCTCCGTGTCAAATAAAGTTAAAAAACAAACAAAAAAAACCCCTGATGTTTTAATTTAAGTCCCAGGCAGGCGCCCCTGTTGCCATGGCGTCCTGTGGGCCGCACAGGTCGCACACCCGTAAGGCCGGCCCTGGATAAGATGATGTAACTATGCGGCGGGAGCTCCTTGTTATAAATTATTTGCCAATTGCAGTTGCTATTCCTGTTCTATTACACTAACTTCCTTACCTCATTTATTAGCTGTAGATTCATACCTGACAACTGCATAAATGATTTTACAATGTGACCTAATAAGTAATAATACATACTGCAGTGCTAGTGGTGGCAGCCAATAGCTCTAATGTTCTTTATGCAAACCTTATCATAAGCTAAAGATAAAATGAATTGTCACCTGTATTCAGGCAGGGATTTCTATACTATATACTATATGGAAAACCAATTGGAATGCTCAGATATCTTTAACCCCTTAAGGACCAGGGCTATTTTATGATATAGGACGAGAGCAATTATCATGTTTTTTGCTATGTCTTTCTTCAACCATTATTTGCCTCTTTCTCATTTAGTTTACCAATGCAAATTATATTTATTTTCTGGCCGTGTAGGGCTTTTTTTAAGACTTTATTGCACTAAATTGTCATTTATTGCATGTGATCACAGTGAACCAAATTCAAAAATAATGGTTGATCCTGATCTGCCTTACTCTTAAGGCAATCACAAATTTTGGGCTGATGGCTGTGGATTGTCAGAATCCCCTTTGCATCCCCTTTTTTGGGCGTTCCAAATCTGCCTAAATCCAGAGGCATCCTGGAACATCCTTACCTGATTTACATCCAGTTTGGGGACCTGATTGATAGGCCAATGATGGACAGTGATTGGGTGGTTCGGCAGCCAGTTTTTTCTTCTATCCTGGATAGCAAATACGGTATATCTATTTCTCCAAAAATGTGTGTCTTTATTCACAACATGGATAGATTTACTAACCAAACTTCAAATGATAGATGCTGCAAAATATAACCTTTGCACATAAAATACAATTAATATATTTATGATTATGTCAAAACCTCTCCAGGTTGTGGGTTATGGAAGCCAGAAAGTTCCAAGGTATAACCATAACACTTTAATATCCTCAGTTTCAGAAACATTGTTGGCATACCTAACATAAAAATGCTTGGTTTTTTTCTGTTAAAAAAAAAAAAACATTAAAATGGTAGTTGACCACGTTTTCTGCTCCTATGAAACGTAAAGGAAATTATCATTCAACAAAACACAAAGGATAATAATAGCTGCCCATGAAAGTAACTAGTAAAATTCTGCATTAGGATAATCTTTCAGCCATTTCCATTCCTCTGAAGAAAGAAGGCATAATCAAAAGGCAAAGTGACAATGAGTTGACAGTAAGATTCTGTAGTAAATGATTCCAGAGTCTCTGGCCTGCGGAGATGCTGAAGAAGTCCCCAACAGACCTGATTAATTCCAGTTTTTTTCCAGCTGCCAGGGGAGCAGAGGCTAAGCAGTTTCACAGAGAGGAGCCTATTACTACGACTAGGCTGAAATAGATCTAATCAACTTGCAGACGCTCAAAAGAAAACTTTACAGGTTTAGGCAGTGCTTTAAAATAATGGCTACAAAGGATCATGGGAATATAAAAGCATTTAGTTTTTATTATAGCACAATGAAAATATCGTGTATGGTAAGGCCATGCTAATTTGTAAGACATAACAAAGCTATCCAAGTGTTATAGATATGAATTTAGTTATTGGTTTCTGTTTTGGAAATTTACATTTTAAGTACTAAGATAGGTACGTATCGTATCATTGCAAGTTATGTTTTTATTCATTATTACAAATGTAAGGTAAAATTTCATAAACCATTACAAATAAAACAATTTAAAAGATGCCCATGTTTTAGGAAATATTCTGATCTTAAAGGTAAATAAAAAAAAATGATGAAGACAAGTTCCTGCTATTATTTCAGTTAATATGTATCTGTATATTTCAACCTCTTGCCTTTTAGCTATAATGTAAATGCAGGTGGCATGTTGAGGACATGTTTTAGACCCTTTTTATTTTACTTTTTATATACCGTATTACTAGCATTTTTTAAATGCAATGAATACTTTAGTATGTCTGATATCAGTTCTTGACCTGGAGTTTAGGGAAATGCCAGAAAATGTGTTTTAATGTTCAAATTGTGACCCATTGTTGACCAGGAATAGTAATAGAAAAGTTATTAAAGTTATATACCTGCAACCATGGATATCGATAAAACAGGTGCTTTGGTGCTTTAATACGTGTGCCACCAAATGTTTTTTTTTAATTTTAATATCTATCTCTTCCTAGACAGGTTGGCTTGTTCCTTTTAAACACAAACTAGCTATCAGTTATATCATTCATCGATTTCCAACATTTTCCACCTGCAGGATAGGAGACAATTATTAGGATTTGCTGAGGTTACCCTCTTCTTCCTCTAAGGATGGGCAGTGGTGTTTAGCTTACTCCTCACCCTATCGCCAGGGCCAGCCCAAGACATAATGCCGCTTGGGGCGAAGTTTAAAATGCCCCCCCCCTTATCTATGCTTCCTCTCCCTCCCTCCCTCTCTCCCTCTCTATTATATACCCTTCCTCTCCCTCCCTCCCTATTATCTACCCTATCCCCCCCTTTGTACTTACCCTTCAGCAGTCCTGCAACGAGTCTCCCTGCTCGGGCTCGGGGCCGGCTTGCAATGCTGAGCGCCGGAAATGATGTCATCTTCCGGCACTCAGCATTACAAGCTGGCACAGAGACCGAACTAGAGGGCTCGCAGAGGAGAGAGAGGGGCGCTGAGCGGTTACTGACAACTTGGTAAGCGAAAACCACTCGGCGCCCCTCTCTCTCTATCCGCCCTAAAAAAAAAGGGACTTTGCCGCCCCTTCAAAAGTGCCGCCTGGGGCATTTGCCTATCACTCTCCCAAGTTCCAACCCACGTAGTGCTCTTTGGGCAACCCAAGCCCTTGTCTTTACCAGCCAGTCCCTCTGGATAACTTACCCAGGGAAGTTCTCTGGTATCTTTATAGCATTTAGAATGTTTGGTGGGTATGAATGAGTTGCTCAAATCAGGCCACTTAAATTCCATCCACTGTAATGAGTAGCTGAAATGAAGTACTGTTTGCTTACATGCAGTATGTTGGCTAAAAGGTTCAAAACTAGAAAATAGATTTAAACCATACTACTGAACTATGAAAAAAACCTTCTTTCTATGGGGCTGTTTAATCTCTTGTTGTGTGCTCCACTTCTACGTTAGAGGAAAGTGTTGTAGTTAATTTGGTTTTTAGGTATTTTGGTTTTTTTAGATATAGCATCATTTTCAATCACTGTTAGGAGTTGACACCTTTTGGATAGAGCTAGTACCAACAAGTAGATCTGACCAAATAGTTAAATATGCTTGTTTTCTGCTTTCCATAGAACTTCATTCAGGAACCCCAGCTCCTCCGAGAGAAGTGTGGAAAATTAAAATGTCCACTCCTTGGTACTTTTATGCATACAAAAGGTGTCATATACAATATGGTGGACTGGCATTTTGTGCTATTTTCAGAATATCAGCAAAACCTTTCTCTTCTTGCAAACAACATCATCCAGAACAGATTTTAACATAAAACAGGACATTACAGTGCCAACTAGAATCAATCCCTGGGAGCGAACCAGTGGATGTACACTTTGATTTTTTCAAGTTTGGGCCGGACTGTCCCTTGGCGAGCATGAAAATACTTTTTTCATTATAAAATGTATTTTGAGCCATCATCAAACAAAATACAGTTGTATAGTAAAGCTTCTTGTACATCTGTAAATGATAAACAAAGGAAAAATGTTTTCTACCAAGTGCTAGAGATATAAAATCTAATAAAGGTGATTGATAAAGATCTAAAGGGTCTAAATATGCCATGTTTGATCGAATGCAGAAGTAACGTTTTTAGCAAATTGCCTTTGGTGAGGCTTCAAATGGCTTCCCTTCAGTACATCTGCACAAAACATGGACTCTTCTCTCGTAGCCTTTTCCTTGGTCTGTTCACCTTAACTGAGTTCTATTACTATGTGTCATAAAAACAGATAGCAGATAATAATTCCAGGACTATTAAAACCATACTAGAGTTGAGCATGTTAATCATGTTAAACAATTTGATTGTTTAATTTTTTATGTTATTTTAATATATGACATTAAATCTGTGTATTATTCTTTTTCAAGTTAAATAAACTCAGTAGCTTTCTGTACAAAGCAGCGGTACCACCTTCATTTATGATACATTTCATCCATTCACTACATTTTTCAGATTTTATTCTCGATGTGAGACAGTAAAATAAAATAAGATAAAATGTGTCCATGTAATGATGGCTGCTAGTTTATGAGGGCAACTAGCTTGGTATGAAACATTTCTATATGCACAAAACTAATAACAATAATGGCAACATTCAGCACAGGAGACTGTCCAATGCATACTATCTAGTATCACACAAAGTACATCAACAAAACAGAATGCATAAAAACACATTAAGGGAACAAAGAAAGGATTCCGTCAATGCATACATTTTTCCGAGAGCCTTTTATACTCTAAACATCCTGGAGGCTGTATGTGGAATTGCAAGTGACAATAAATCATGATAGCTTCAGAGAACTGCTCCCTGACCCCGTTCAAGCTCTCCTCTGCAATAATTATTTTTCTTACCTCTTACAGAAAAGAAATCCAAATGTTATGGAAAATTACTTTTAAAATATTTTGCAAAGTACTCAATTAGGGGTCCAAGTGAGGTCCCACCAGTGATCTGTACAACGGCATGAGCACTTCCCTCTTTCTACTGCTAACACCTCTCGCTATACAACCAAGCATTCTGCTAGCATTACCTGCTGCTCTACTGCATTGTCTATCTACCTCAGAAATAATTACCCCTAAATCCCTTTCCTCGGTTAGGACACTAGCAAATATTCTATACTCTGCCCTTAGGTTTTTATGCCCTAGATGCATTACTTTGCATTTATCCACATTAAATGCCAGTTGCCACAGCTCTGACCATTATTTGCCATTTGGCTTCTCCCTCCAGGAACATCAACCCTGTTGCAAATTTTTGTGTCATCAGCAAATAGACATACCTTTCCATCAAGACTATCTGCGATATCACTAATAAAAATATTAAAGATTATACTTCATATTACTGAATAAGGCTCATGATATGTAATGACCATGTATATAAAGTCCACGTCGGACAAGTATGGTTAACTAAAGTCTTGTCCTACCATGAAGCAGTTGTGTGGCTAAAAGTCCCCTCATTAAATGTCTCAAAATCCTACACACTAAAAATGTCTCTGTAATGGCTCGTAAATATAGTATTTACTCTTAAAAGTAAAAAGTATTTTTTGTTTTGTTAGTGACAATGCTTTTCTAGCTTTGGAATTCTGGGTTCAAAAAGCTATGTTTTAAATTGCTACATTATGTGACCCTGCATGTGTGAAAAAGGACGGGTGCTAGCTTAAGTCTGGTCTTCAAGGGCTGAGCCAGATGTGGTTGCAGCTATTACCATCTGGATATATTTCCTACCTAACATTTTAAAAGAGCAGTCAATCTGTTCAGTTCAAATAGATAATGACAAGTTGGAAGTTGTACCTTCTAATATGGTGTAATGAAATCGATGCAACTTGTTCAGTGTATCACTGCCAGAAGCTTGGGTGTAAACTTGTTTGAGTGCGGCCAAATTTTTGGTTTCTTTAATTTCGTTAGGTAATGCACTACTTTGTATCTTCTGTTTATCCATTGTAAGACAACATGTAATATGATGGTGCTATATAAATCAATAATAACAATAGCAAACAAAAATCTGATTCGCAGAGAAAGAGAAGTGTTTCTGGATCTCTTTCTCTGTAAATCTGTCTGTATTATTCTGGCCTCTTGGTGTACTTGCACAAAAGGGCAGAGCCACGGCCCACCCCATGGGAACAGCCTCTCCCTCGTTCCTCCAGTCGTGGAAGAGAGTGTGTGCTGAGACTCCGCCCTTTTGCAGAGGCGCTCCAGGAGGCAAGATAAGAAGTGAAGCTCTGGAAAAGGAGACAGAGGCGGTTGGCAGAGAAAGGTAGTGAGACATTGAGAGAGTATGAGAATGTGAAAAGTGAAAAGTGAATGAACAAGAGTGAGAAGTAATTTTAAGCGATTAAGGGCAATGGGTTGTCCTTAAACCCATTAAAACCTATGCATTGTGAGCTCATACATGTACGGGTGTAATGTTCCACCCTTCGCTGTCTGGAATTGTTTAAACTCTGTGCTGCTCATTTTCTTTGCCAACCACTAGTGGCCGCCCTTGTCACTTTGCAGCACTCAGACCTGATTGACATGTCCACCTTATTTCCTGAATTACACAGCTTTTATAAACCTGCCCAGCCCTTCAGTCTGGGCCTTGACATTAATATTTCTGGACTACCTGTTCTGAGCCTGTACCTGATCTGTTCCTGTTCTTGAGTTGCGGCCAACGCCCCACAAGCGGACTCCCAAGCCGAGTGCCCTGCAAGTGGACTCCCAAGCTGAGTGCCCTGCAAGCGGACTCCCAAGCCGAGTGCCCTGCAAGCAGACTCCCAAGCTGAGTATCCTGGAAGTGGGCAATCTGCTGTGTGCCCTGCAAGTAGGCAACCTGTCGTGTGTGCTCCATTCACAGGGCTTCCTGCCGTGTGTGCCCCTTCCAGAGGGCTACTATCCATGCGCCCCGCCAACGGGCTTCCAGCCAAGAGACTGTATATATTGTACCATCATCTGCAATACATATATTAACTGCATATTTTGTCTGTGGTTTATTTCCTGCGCCTGTCTGAAACAACCCCAAACCATCATGCATCGTGCAGACGGAGCCCCTTGTATCCCCTGCACCTGGGCTCCTATCAGACTTGTTCACCCGGTCCGTGACAACGGGCTTTGTCATGAAGGGGTTAAGGAAAAGTGTCCAGGCTCGGAATGGCCACCTGGTACACAGGGAAAATGCCTAGTGGGCCACTGGCCATCAGTGCCCCATACTCAAAGTGCCAGGGCTGCTTCACTATCTCCAGTCCAGTCCTGAAAGTGACACAATGAGTGCAACCATCAAAACAAATGTGTTCCTGTTGATTGTTCCACATTCAGCTCTTTGTACCAGTAGTTTTTACATACCCCTACTACAACGTTTATAGTTATGACAATGGAAGGCGCGACAAATCAGTTGATGAAAAGACAGAAAAATGAAAAGAACTATGTGAGCGGAGGCTTCGTTACTAATTCTATTGTTTATAATACCAATGCAATTACCATGAATATACTTCTTTGGGTCTCTACTTTGATATTGTTTTCATAGTAGTCCATGGTAGTAACATATTTGAAAATGTTAAAAAAAGTGTACCTTTTCTGCCCTGCAATCTCATTTAATCTCCCAGCTGTATCAAGCAAACTTCATGCATAATTTATTTTTCCCTTAGGAAATAATTAGATATGCTCTGGATCCATTCAGAATTTGGGCTAGAGTCAAGCTAATATTAAGATTTTTATTACGATTTGATGTGAATAAGGTCCAAGAATTTTACATTTTCCAGGGGGTACTCCTATCTCCAATACAGACCCACCTACAAAGAATACTTTCTAAGTACCACACATGTCTTCCCACACATTGTTTAGTAAAAAAAAAAAAGGCTATTTAGGATTATGCCAAATTTTATGGAGGCACAGTGTCCCAAACATTTTTTATACAAAACAGTGGGAAAACGAAATAAAAAAAAATAATAGGACAAACTGTTGAAAAGCCTAACAGATAGTCACCCTGTTACCTGCGAATATATCTGTTCAATTTAATCTTCACGGTTTTCACTTAGTCTCTGATTTAATCTCAATTCGTGTAATAACTAAAAGGTTCCTTTGAGGCAGTGGTTTGCAGTTGTACATGTGAGAGGAAAAGACTCACGAGAGACAGGAGTCATTGCATAACACAAACTGATTTATTGGAAGCTGAAACTACATTGACAGACAACTGTATACGCCACAGTGCACGGGCATAAAGCAAAGCCGAGAATATTCTTTAGTGTGTTTTATAGACTGTCCAGATATATGTCTCACTCTATAAAGAGGGACAAGGACCAAATATCTTGGCAAGAACAGAAAGCCTCTCAGTGTTTAGGCAAAGCCAGCGTGTTAAAGAAAAGAGTACTTAAAGGTTAAGTACACAACTGAAATTTGATAATAAACTTTTATTTTGAATATACCTTCTGGACAGAGATATATTGCTATAGATGGTTTCCCTTGGTACATGGATTTAATACAATTTATTGGCCCAAAACCCCAAACAATATAAAAATATTGATAAACATCACACTTATTTATATTTTTTATTATTTGTTTCATTATTTACGTAATTTTACAAAATACAAAGACAGTCATTGGATCCTACTTAGGAACATTCATAGAAAGTATCTGAGTTTGGCCCAAAGGCTCTAGGAATCTAAGCTGTTTACGTGGCCTCCAGGACAGCCTTCAATTTTTAGGTTTGGAGAAGTGCCATTTGTCTCTACCTAATCTTTGTTTGTATATGGGGCAAGTCATACCCCTATATTTAAATAGCCCTTTATTTAGCCCTGTCCCTTACTACCTTCTATAAGGAGCCTGAGGTTGAAGCACTGGGGGACCAGCTATGGGAATTTAGGGCAAAGTTCTAAATGTAAAGCAATCACCATGGAAACCAGCAAAATGTTAACAGTACTTTAATCCACAATTGATTATAAATATGACCGAATAAGAAATA
The DNA here is from genome assembly GCA_009364415.1 of Spea multiplicata. Classification (NCBI taxonomy): domain Eukaryota; kingdom Metazoa; phylum Chordata; class Amphibia; order Anura; family Pelobatidae; genus Spea; species Spea multiplicata. The sequence continues at coordinate 29,787,856 of VKOC01000002.1, read as the reverse complement.
ATTACCGAAGTGGTAGGACAAATGGTACAATGTGCAACAGTGCTATTTCGCACTTAAAATTCTATACTTGTGCTGCCCCATACCTATGGAACTCACTTCCACCTACCCTTCAGCTTTCAACCAACACTTTCAATATTCAAGAAAAACCCTTTAAACCCACCTCTAGTTTTGTCATATCCTTTGAAAGTATGCAGCTTCATAAATTGTTGGTGCTATATAAATACAATATACTAACAATAATACAAACAACATTAAAACAAATACTCTTGTAATTTTTAAATAATCCATATAAATCAGGGTGACCAGATGGCTCCTTAAACCAAGGACACTTAACAAAATGTATAATGCAGGCATGGCTTACAATTATTGCAGCCCTGTATGATGCGTCTTTTATAACAGAAAGATAACATCTGGTCACAACACAATAGCGGTAGTTTTTAGGTATAAATACCTGCTAGCTGGAAGCAACAATACTACATTTGATACTTTATTAGCAAGACAATTATTATCATTTATTGATTTATATAGCACCAACACATTCCACAGTGCAGTACAATGTACTTATGTAAATACAATGTATTAATGCAGTACACCACACAAATTGAAATAACTTTAGTCTTTCTGTTCATTATTATTCCTCACCTAGGCATGCTTAATAATTAAATATGTTTCAGGTTTCTATGTCTGCACACTTGGCTGGCGATGGCAGAAATCATGTGGGTTTGGTCATTTTGTAAGCAGAGTGTAGATAATCATTATAATTGATACTGGTAACACAAGGTCTGTTTTCCCTAAAGAGGCCACATTCTACATTATTAGTCCAGACCATAATTAAATATCACTCTTTTAAAGTATATTTCAAGCTCCTTAATGAGTCAAATGCAGCAAGGGTAACCTTTATACCATCTGAGCTTTATTTGTCTATTATTAAACAATATTTCTAAGCTGTATTCCATCTCTGGATTACCGAACCTGCATCAGTTCCGTTTTATAATTGCACAATTAGTGCCAGTGCTTGCTATCATACATCAGCAAGTCCTGCTGGAAGGAAAAGAGGAAAGAAAAAAATAAGGTGTCCACAATGACACTTCAAATGCATCTTATTTTCATTAGCTACCAGATTTTGCAGAACAGAAGCCTATTTATCATGATCTGTTTTTCCACCAGAAGCCACCCCAGTAACCTCTGCCTTGCAATTTTCATTATGACCTTGAGCTAAGTTGTCGAGGATCCAATTTGCTCATTCTCACTTGCTTACCTAATGCAAAACCCATTAATTTGTATTCTTGAGCTAAACATTTTTTCGTAAAGTCTAAAAAAACTAGAAGTAATTTATTCCAGGCAATTTCTACATAAACACACACACACTTTCTGCAGCACACAGACAGATATACATGCCATGTACTACTGCCCTCCATCAACACATATGTCCTTAAGCCGCTATAAGCAGTGTATTAAGCAGCTGAACAAAATCCATTCACATTCAGCTGTGCTGCTTTCCTCTCAAGTCATGAACCCATCACAGACTGTTTCTAGCTGTAGGTTGCACACTGAAGATTTACAATGCCAGTTATTCATACATCTGCCTTCTCTTTCTCTCCTCCCTGCACTCCCCCTTATTCTTTAATCCCCTGGGCGAGGGCAACCTTGATACTGAGACTCATAAAATTCATGCAGGCTTATCATCCTTGGTAAAGCCTTCAGGCACTCATTACCGCATCCAACTGCCTGCTCACTGCCATGACAGAACTAGGCCTATGGCTTATATTTTTAACAACAAAACATACCAATTTGCTAAACAGAAGGGGATGTTAAAAGCCTTGGAAAGTGATGTGTTTATAATGATCAGTCTTTTTAATTACTTGCCGAACAGTCTTGATAAATTTGCTACCTAAAATACACAAAGTAATGTTTAGAACAATAGGGGGGGAAAACTTGAAATGTATTTATGCATAAAACCATAACCTACAAAAAAAACACATACAGAAAAGTTAACTCATTCTGCTTTGTAGTTGAGAAACTAAATAGATAATAAAACCAAGCTGTGCCATGACAGACTTTTTTGTTTGTTTATATTTAGCATACTTCCATGGATTTGAGTACTTTAGGTTCAAGACAGTTTTGTAAGATAATAATTTTAATTATTTGCATTTCAGCTCATAAGGCTGGTTAACTGCTACCTCTGAAATATATTTAGAACTTCAAGATGGGTGTTTTAGGGTTTATACTTCATATTTGGGTAATTGTACCCAATCAATGGCCCACCACTGTGAAGCTCAGCTGACAGAAGGGACTGTGCATTTCTAAAGCAGGTACACCTCTAACAGCAGTATTCAACCTTTTCAGTCCCAGGTTTTTGGTACCTCAAGTCCCGGAGCAATTTTGTCGTTTTTGCGGTATGTCGGTTCAGCGATTATTCTGTACCCATGTAAACTATGTATTGTTTTTTCAAGGAGAGACAGTTTTTTTTTCCCTCTGAATCCTCACAAAATTAGGTAAAGTGATGGAAAATCCCCTCCAGGTTTATCAATTCAGGTGTCCTGATTTCAGAAATACCTAATTTATATAGAATTTCCATACTTTCCCAGCACTTATAGGGAACATACTATAAGGTGTACATTATCATAGAATTTTTCTACGTGTTAGGGCAATGGGATGTAAGGGTTTTTCCTTTTTTTAATTACTATTATCTTTTTTATATTATTTTTTAAAAAATGTATTTTATTTTTTCTATCTTTTCTGTATTTTTTAAATTTCTTTTTTAAAAAAATGGTAAGAGATCCTCTTAGGGACCTTATGACCATGTTATTAATGCCAGTGATGTCACAATGACATCACTTAGCTCACTTTATTGTTTTTTTCATAATTATTTATTATTTTAGTGATTTATTTTTAAAATCACTAGCCATTTTTTTTCTTCGTTTTGTGTTTCAGCATAGGAGGAGGGGGCGAGAAACAATCCCTAAACGTGTGCACATGGGCCAAAAATGATATGGACTAATTTCTCATTTAGTTTTGGTCCATTGAATTTCGTTTCCTGGCCTTTTGGTTCGGATGAAATTCGGAAGGCTTTTTTCAATCTGGAAACAAAATGTGTTCTTTCTCAGTCTCAATTATTCTCTCACAATCTCTTTCGATGTCCCCGTGGGGCACCATGTGGCTCCTCCCTTTTGTTAAAGTACTCTAAGAGGCTACAATAATGCAGATGGATTCACTGAAAAAAAACCAGGTACAGAAATGCTTCTCTTTCTCCGCAGATTTGTCTGCATTATTCTGGCCTCTTAAAGTACTTCTGCAAAAAGGTGGAGTCAAGACACACAGCATGGGGACATTCTCTGCCCCATTCCTCCAACATAAAGGATAACGGGAGAAGAGGACCAAGAAGCCTGAGCCTTATGGGAATTCAATGTGTTGGTTATTTTTAATATGTATGACTGTGCTGACAAAAATGAAGTGTGTTTTAAGTGGCGATGCAAGTGGGACATTTTAAAGTGCAATTGCTTGTACTGGTGAGTTCCGCGAGATTAAAAAAAAAAGGGTCCCTCTTTCACATTTTGGAATGTTGGGAGGTATGCAGTGAGACTTGAACTTTCACATTAAACAGAAGGAGATTTTAAAAGCATTCATTCACACACACACACACACATATATATATATATACATTAAAACCTTAACCATGACAACTCCAGTACATACAAAACAGTTAACCCATTTATCTTAGTTTAGTAACCCAATGAGTTAGCTTAATGCATCCAAGCTGGGCAATGAAACTTTTTTGTTTTTATTTGTTTATATCCAACATATTTCCAGAGGTTTCACTATTTTATGTTTTAATATGGATGTAATTCAAGCTATGAATGATTCCACATAAAATTCTTTGATTCAGTGTATTTTGTTATAGTTTACAACATTGATTTATTTTTGTTCTGTTTTAAGTCAAACTATGTAATCCCTAGGTCCCCAACTACAAATGTTTTACATTATTATGTTCCATGTTATACCTTCTTACATACATTCTACACTTAGTATGAAGAAAGTGGAATGTTTTGAGACTCCACTTTGTTTTTAACTTTGAAAATCACAAGTGTTTTGTGCATACTGAAGGGCAGCTTTAAGGAACAATGCCCCATTTACGGTATATTTGTTTGCAAACTCTATCATGTATTGCATATCAATAAAACATAATCAAACATAATGCAACTGAATACTGGTGACATTTTGGCCATAGTGTGCCTTTACCTTTATCCTGCTTTATCATGTGTTGGAGAAAGTGAGGTGCAGAAACGCTTCATTTTTCTGGCCTCTCGGGGTACTTCCTCAAAAGAGCTTTGGGGAGAGCATGTACCGTGAGTCTGTGCCATTTTGCAGAAGTGTGCCGGAAGGCCTGGTTCACAGAGAAGCAGATGAAAAAAGAAGACACGGGAAGAAGTGAATGAAGACAGAATAAAAACAGAGGAGAAGCAGATCTTCACTGTGCCACCCTATTAGTATATAAAGGGAGAGTTCTTTATCACATATTAGTGAAAGATAATAGCATCCTATAACTCCACATTAAATATAACATGCAACCTTATTAAAAACTTTAATTATATAGGTCATTGCTTATGTTCTCTTAAAAGCTCATGTCTAACAATAATTGTTTTAGACACTAATTTAATGCAATTTGATAACATAATATTTGTGAAAGAAATTGAGATTTAAATGGAAATAAAAAAATAAAGGAAAATATAATGAAGACTGATGACATTAATGTGAGAGACATCCCACAGGATTCCTATTGCCGGGTAGCTTTGGAACGTTTGTCCACAAGGACTTTGTAGTTGTTTCTTGACAGAGTCTAATAGGACAATTGAAGCACAGTAGTCACTTTGGAGGGTATAACCAATGGGCAAAATAATAATGCAATGCGAGATCTAATTTCATAGGAAGAGTTAAAGAAGCCTATTGGCAAGCAGTACATTGTGTGAAAATAAATTGCATATTGTTATATGCAGTGAAAAGAGCAACCGGTCTTCATATGTGTATACACTGCTTCATCTGTCAATGGGCATTATGCCCAGATGATGAACCTCATTCAATAGCCCACACATATTCATACTATATAATCAGCCAAATAGCAGCCAAGTATGTAATTAGCTGCATGCAGGGACATGCAGACTTGCAAAGAGCATGAACTATCTCAAGACCTGACATGCAAATAAACAAAGCCAGGATCGGAATACTGATACATGTGCAGGGGGTTTATCTGGTTCAGGACTGGCTTCCAAGAGGATTTTTAAAAATGTGTTGTTTATATTATAACAGGATGTTTAAACCTATACATATCTCCATACTTTTTTATCATTTCACACTGGATCCTAGATGGCTTTTTGTGCCCTGCAGATTAGTCAGCATCGAAAAAGATCAAAAAAATTAAGGGTTGAACTTTTTATTTTTGTATTATTCTTGCAAATACAGTCAAACGTATTCATTTATTTGTATTTGTCCATTCATTTAAGCTGTGATGCTGGTACTGGATTTTTTGGATTTTAGCTTGGCTAATTTAAAGTGGGCCTTTTTTGGTATCATTGCATTGATTTTTTAAACCTAAGAGTGCCAGCAATGTGTGATATATGTAGTAGGTTAAGTAGTCCAAGTCCTACAGCTGAGCATCGTAATGAGCGACTGCGGAAACTGATTGCTAAGATCACTTTTGAGGATGCAACTAACAGGTGAAATGGGAGTTATCTAACTGGGCAGCCAAAGAAGCTGGTGCAAATGTATATAGATAAGAAAGATAGATAGATAGATACATGATTGTTGTTTTTTCTTTTGGAGGGGTCCCCTTGCAACGGTGGGACCAACTACATATAAATGTCTATGCATTTAGAATGTGAAGTCATAAAAGTCCCTGTTGGTGTAACGTCCCCAACCACCACATCCATACCTCCCACAATCATTATATTCCTCCCCACCATCATTGATGTCAAATTATGTTTTTTTTTATGTATTTTTTTATCACTATCAAAATTAAGCAAGAGTACCTTCCCCTCGCCTGGAGAAATAATTGTTTCACTAAACTGTGCACGAACTAGGCACAATGTTAAAAAGGGTTTTTAATAGCACTTTTTTATTTTTATAGTGTATGTTGGCTGGGCTCTAAATGGATGTTTGCAACCTGTACCCATTTCTAAATATTGAGATATTATTGAACAGGTATCAGAAGGTTTTAAATAAGGGCCAGCTCAGTAATAGAGCAAGGATAGTTGTACGAATGTATTTTGCCGTCTGTGAACACGTTCATCTTTCAGTGGATTTCACACAACATAGAAGATGAGTAATTTGAAGTATTTTTTCTACAAGCATGCCAATCACTTCTGAAAAGTAGTTATTAGATGAAGCAGTGTTTTGATGAATTAGGGGAAATTTAGCACTGAATGCCTCTACAGTGCATTATCTACTTTTACTGCTGAAAAGCGTAAAATAGCGAAAGGATCATCTCATGCTCAGTGCACACTTCTTTTTAGGCCACTTACATTACTCTTCCCAACTGCATGTACTTCACTCAAGCATCTATGCAAGTTTTAAGATGTTGTTCATATCTTTATTCATGAAAGCATCTGCTAGGGACTGATATTTTATACATATTTTCAACAAAAAATTTTTTTTTTTCAAAATAGAAATTAATTAGCCTGGGGTGATCATTTCTCTAACTTTAAATGTGACTAAATATTAAAGAAACTGAAATCCTTATATAATTTTATTACGTAACGCAGTATATCCAATTCTTTAAAAGTTTTTTTTGTGTGTGTGTATCTTGCCTTATTTTTTGGACACTGGTCTTACAAATATGTGTTAAAAAATTGGACTTGTGCATGCTTATGACCTACACTGTGACTGTGATCTTCCACCTCAACATACTTCTTTGACTCACATATTACGCAACATGACGTTATTTCTCATGTGGACACACAGAACAAGAGAGGCTGTGAGGTATCCTTGAAGTGTACTCAACATTATGGTATGTGGCATGCAGAATTTTCCCATTCCATTGAGCATCAATATATGATGTCATATTAGGGTGCTCCACTCAGTTGGACACATGGAAATATCTCCTTTGTAATCAGCCCAATGAGCAGCGATGCACCAGAGAACCTGCCCCCCTAGGCCTGCCGTCCTAGACATAGTGAGCCTATGTCAGAATATCCCACTCTATAACCGATAAAATGTTGTAGAGAAGGGAAAGGACATATTTCATAAAGATTTGTTACTGCCATTTTAGCATGATGGTTATACATATAATTTAGGTGTACAACATATGGTTATAGGCATACATAACCCCCTAAATACACTATGCATAATAAAGGGCCATCCCTGACAATTTACTATGCAAGAAGGTCTGAGCTGGCCCCATATATAATGCATGGTTAAACCAGTGAAGGACATCTTGTGAAGTACATGAGGTGACTTTCAAGTAAAGTGAAGTCAAGTCAGTGAGATGAAACGGCAACTATTCTGCAAACTTATTTATTGAATAAACCCCTCTGACACCATTGAGGATGTGCTTTGTAGATTGTTCCTCCAAGCTAAGACCTAATTTCTCATCTAATACGTGTATTAAATCCTTAAAAATAATGGAATTTATACCAACGTGTATTTACTTTGTTGTTGGGGAAAGGACAACACTGACAAAAAAATTTACTAACAAAATCTGAGTGAAAAAAATTTGGCAAGTATCTTTACTTCAAAATCCGCAGCAGCAGAGTTGACAGGAGGACAGCCAGTCCATAGGACACAACCTCATTCCCCTGCAGTGTTGAAACACTATGTAAAATATGTTGTATAGCTTATTTAAGAAAAATGTTAAAAAGCAAAAAATAAAATATATAAATAAATAATACCTTTCATCTGCAATCGTGTAGGGTGTAAACAGTGATGACAATACATGTTTAAAATATTGTATTTTTGTCCTTGTATTTGACATGAAGCCCAACATAAAAGAAAATAATTGAACTTTCATGGAATAAAAGTTGTGGCAAATTGTTATATACAGTATATTTGGTCAAAACCTGCACATATATAGAAATACAGAAAAAAGAAGGCACATCTTAAAAAGTATACACACTCAGATTTCTTTTAATGATGTTCCCTGGGTATGGGTTCTGTTTTGTGTACATTATAATTTCAGCAGCAACTTGGGACTCTGAATGTGCATGGCTTTTATGCCCTTTATTATGTGTTCCCATTTCTGTATATATATATATATATATATATATATATAATGTAACTAAAAGCTCAGATTTAGTGAGCAGACCTCTCAGCACTTCCAGAATTGTCATTTCTGGGTTTTTTTTCAGAATACACAAACACATAGATGTTAATAACTACCAATTAATCTCAAAATGTATCCTAATGACTACTCGTGTTTATTGGTTGCATTATTTGTTCAGCTTATGTCTCTGAGTTTATAGTAAGTGTTCACTAATGATATTTAAATGGCCATGAACCAATTATTATTCAAGGCAGTGATTTCATTGTGTGATTTGGTTGAAATTGTTATTTGGTGATTTGTTAAAATACAGAATTGTTAAAACCAGGGTTGAATTGTGCTCCAAACTTACAATGAAGTGAAATCAGTAAAGTACTAAGTATGCCCCTGAGTTTTAGGATATCCTTAAATCAGCACAAATGGGTCAATAAAAATAATTGATATACTTATTGACTCACAGAGGGGCCAGCAGAGATTTTTACAGTTCTTTGAAATCAAAGACTTGAACTACTGCTTTTGATAAAAGATTTTATCCGGTGCCACATGCTTGTGTATCACATTTAAAGAAAATGTTGTTTAACATTATAAAAAGTACATATTTCTGCTGTTTCCCAATTTGGTACATTAATTATTTTAATCCTAAACCGTGCAGTATAGAACATTGAAAAAACTAACACCAATAAGACCTACTAGGATGTACTATTAGGTTCTACATCCTGAGCTAATCATATAAATTATAAAATGTATAATTTTTCAGGTGGCTTTACTGTCAGGTGGCACAAAACATTGATAGGTTTTTAACGAGATAAATGGAAAAAGCTCTTGAAACATCCCTTTGTCTTTTTTCATCTTTCAGATTAATGTTTCGCTCAAGTGGGACAGCCCTTAGCAGTTGTTTTTATTAACTTAAACATATATGGAATGAATATTTTTAATATGATTTTTTTTTTATTCAACTGGGTTTAACAGCAAGAAGTTAATCTCCTTTATTGTAATATGCGGGATTATTTTTCGGTGCTTGCATATTTATATGTGTCATGTTTTAAATGTTTCCCTATACCTGAATTTCATTTAACACGATCCCCTGTCACTTTTTTGGATATGGTCCAAAGCAAATTACGTGCTGTGTAATCAAATGTAAATCATTTTAGGACACAGGTCAGAGATAAAAGAACCTAAGCACACTGTACTTTTTGTGTTCACTACCAACATCTGTGCTAGATGGATGTTTTATAGACAAAAGTGGTCTTGCAATGCTGGTCACAATGCAAACAGTAATTAATTAAGCAATTATTTTAATTTATGTTCATATTTTTCTAGTGAACAGATGGCAAATTCAAAAATCATCACTGCGCATGTGTCATGTTATGCATACACCATTAACAAGGACTGCCAGCTGACAAATGACACTGAATTTATGGTAGATGTTACAAATTTTACCAAATTTTGTGTACAATTTCTCCCTGTATATATAATGCATCTGCTGTTGAAGGCTTTCAGGAAAAAGCATTTAGTAGTTTTCTATGACCTCAGAGACATGCTAATCCACTAAATTAGGCCTATTACAATAGCAGAGGTAACAGCAGAGGGCTTGCGAATTGCCACGGGGCAATTGTTCCCTGGTCTGCTCTGATTTAAAGACTTAGCACCGCTGGCCGAAGGAATTTTTTGTATGTTTTACTTACAATTTCAAATATTGCCACTAGGGTGTCAACAGTACAAGGATATTATGCAGAAAGTACACAACGACTGGATGCTTTCTGTTCTCTATGTATTCTTTCAGTACACTGTAGGTTTTTATGGCAGGACTGGACACATTGACTATATTGTCTGTTTTGGACTGTTTTCTTAACAGACCAGGTTTCTTTGCCCACTCCAGGAAAAATATTGATGGCTGTACCAATTCAAAAACTTGGACCAGGTCACAAAATGTCCCCATTAAACACAGTAGTAGCTGTGTATTGGATACACCCACTCAATTGTATGGAATTCTTAGATGTGTGTTAAGGCTTCTTGTGATTTGACATTTCGGTGCCCCAGTCCCAAATCTAGAAACTATTTAAAACTGTTTACTTCCCCTTGTAACTTATCCATGGTGCAGGAATGAAATAGGGGTACTTACATTTGCTGTACGTCTTTACTAGCATCTATATAATTTCACCCAGAGTCTCAGGTAGAAGTACTGCTTCTCCCCTTCTCTGTGCTTTGTCTGTGCGTAGTGCGAGTGGTATTTAGACATGGTTAGTGGGTAGGCAGGTCAATCTCCAAACTATTTATAAAGGATTGTAAATCGGCCATTTATAACCTTCTGGATAGGAAATAATGGAAACTAGCCATCTATCCGTCATTTATGCTGATTTTTTTTACAAACAGGTGCCCAGACTTGCACTGCAAATTCAAGATGAACTCTTACCATTGACTTGTAAAAATCAAATTTTCCTCCTGTGAGTCAAAACCTCTCTATAGACATGACAATATCATGCTGGCCATTGGAGCAGCTCTTGGCCTTAAACGTTGTCCTTTTCACGCATTGATTTCTCTAACATAACCCCATTTAAGGTATTCTTTACACGTTTATTTCTTTTCCCAAAAAGCATAATTTTGCATTTGTTACTCTTATGTAAATCTCATCTGCTACTTGGTCACCGAGTTATCCAATCTCTTAGACTGTATTCTGGTACTTCACCTATTTTTCTGTCATCTGCAAACACTTACACATGGCTTTCAATACCCACTGAAAGATCATTAACTAAGACATTAAATAACAGTGGGCCCAGGACAGAACTTTTGCCCAGTTGGAGAATGTTCCTTTAACAACAACTTTCTGAATCCAGTTGCAAAAATGTTGCCTAAGCCCATCTTTTTTAACATTATATAGCAACCCTTTATGCAACTATATCAAAAGCTTTAGCAACAGCCAACTAAGTCACACCTACTGGAAGACTGGTCTATATTTTTGTTCACTTCTTTACAGAATCTAATAAAGTTTGTCTGACACAATACGTTCTTCATAAAACCATATTGACCCTTACAAAAAATGTTATTAAAAAGGTGCATTCCTGAATATGACTACTTTTAGGATTTAAAGGGGCCATTGAGTTTTTGTCATTCATGTAATAAGTTTTTGTCTTGCTGGATCCAAAGTAGGAAGGACAGGCAGAAGGGTTGAACTTGATGGACTTGGGTTTTCTTTCAAACAAAATTACTATGTTACTATATCATTGGCTATCAATTTCACTTTATCCACTTTAGCCATTCTAACGTTAAAACATATCCCCAAGGATATCACGCATTATCTTCCAACCACACTATATCTATTTGGTCACACGGTAAGAACTCCAACACCAGACGGTAAAGTGTCTAATCAAAGAGCACCTACTGCACTGTGATTGGACCATGTATTTAAGCCCCACCCAGTATGATCACAAATCCTCATGTGACAAGAGAAATAAAAAGTAGAGAGTCCCACATTATTGCTGTATAAAGCAATTGCTGTGTAACAGCTCTATAGTAGAATAAAAAGAGTTTTCAAGAGCCTTATAAAGGCTAATAAAGTGTACTACAGTGTACTACAGTTTGTGATTGTACACTTAAGATCCTTATACTCTCCTTATACCCTAGTTAAGATCTTGTTGTGTCTGTTAAACTGCAAGCTTGAATTAGTCACATCAGATGGCAAGGAATTCTATTGGAGATTTGAGGATGTAATTAGAAATGATTTATTCAATTTAACGTTCAAAATTCTTAATTGTTGAACAAAATATGTCTAGCGCATTTGCACAGTGTTAACAGAGAGGCAACTGCACATCATTTGACTTTTTAACATTATATTACGTTAATATGTCTTCCCGAGCTTAATAAGCTGATTTTCACACTTAATTTAATATTGAGCACATTTTTATTCATTGACTCAAGATGACATTCTCCACTAAACCAGCTCCATAAAAATCTAAGCTTTAACCACATACGTAGACAATTTAATTATTCTTACGTACGTTAGGACTTCAGTCATTGTATTATAAGAATTGCATGGTATGACGTACTTACGCTACAGTGTCATGAAGCCCATAAATAAAATCTTTGGCATCATATAAGGCAAACTGAACACTTTGATAATGTTTATCATAACACGCTAAAGGCACTTAATTCACATGTAATGGGAAGGGCTTTCGGGAGATTCCACAAGAAGATTTGTTACTGCGCTGTGGCACAGCACTGACAGATGGACAGGACCAAAGTCTTTAACTGCGGCAATTATGATAGAGCCATTTTAATACAAGGTATCGCAGCCCTGGCTAACTAGCACACATTCATACTTTAAATATAAGACTTCTCTCAGCTCCTGGGCCACATTGTTCCTACCACCACTCTACAGCCGCTCTCTGAAGTTCTGCCTTTTTTTTCTGAAGTACCATTAGTTAGTAAGGGCTTTTCCTGACATGTTCCCTGATTTTCTATACCAGCTCCGTGGAATTGTCTCCTCCCTTTTGTGGTCAAAATGCCTTCCATACCTTCCTTGGCACTTGTTGCATGCCATTTGGTACTGGTTGCATTCTGGTTCAATCTACAACCCGTCTTTTGGTGCCTCTGTTTGCTCCTGTGTTTGCTAGTTTCCCTTCTTGCAGCCTCCTTAATGGGATTTTAATAGGAGAGGTTAGCTACTCCTACAGCAGTATAATTAGCGAAACACCGAGCACTGCAGGTGTTTGCAGTCATATTTAGCAGTGATAGAAAAGTGTTTAACCCCAGATCTGCCACAGCTCAGATTAAAAATAAATTTCCAAGTTTGCATAAATCAAATTCAGGCAGCTGCATTATCTTAGACAATCTACTAGACAAACACCCTGATTTTTTTTATTCTGCCTATGGTAAACTGTGGAATTCTCATTGTTAATTCCCCAGCTGGACATTCTGACTTATGAAAGTCTATGAAACAAATGGATTCCATTAACATTGCCATAAAGAATAAGCTCAGTGTGGTGTTTGAGCAGGGAAAGTCACTCAAAATATCACATGACTAACAACAATGGCAGCCTCCGGGTCTGAAGGTAAACACAGTTTATTTTCATTTACAGCACTGTATTTTATGCTAAAGGGATACGTATTTTTTTGGGGGGGAACTTCCCCTTTTGGAAAATGATTACTGTGAGGAGCAGAGCTCACTTTTGGACACAGTTGTCTGATGTAATGTGAGAGAGCATTGAATAACAGGCTTGTGCACTCAAAGGTGGGTGCACTTCTAGCCTACTAGACCCTTTATACATATATATATATATATATATATATATATATATATATAATATAATTTTCGCTTTTAAAATAAATATAAATTGGACCTAAGTAACCCAAGTAAGGACAACACGTTTAAACTCACCTAACATTATCCAAAGGAAGACGGGAAGAAGGCAATTGACACCTTAATGGATGTTAAAATGGGAACTTTTTATTTCAATTTTTCATACTACATTTCTTTTTTTTATTAGCTAACATTTACTGCTCATCAGTCTCATAGTAAAGGCTGCATTTTGGTCTAAGAGAAGAGAGTATAAAGGCTCTGAGGCCATTAGGGACTGCCTGTGCCTGACCCTGAGGGCCTTTCTGTCAATCACTGCTTTCCCATCTCTACTCCCTTTCACACCAGGCAGCTGTACTCATCGCTGTCAACCAGGTAACAACCAGCAAACAATAGAGGCTTGAATGCCTGGTCTAGACACTCTTTAGCCACTTATTTGCTGCTCTTGGCAGCTGTTGAAGCATAAATAAGCAGTTTGTAATCAGAAAGCTGACATCATCGCAGCTCAGCTGAGGGTGAGAATTGTTCCTGTGCACTGAGCTGCTTTTTTATGACTTTTTTGTGTCACATTGGATTCTGTATTGGGAGGGGGGGACAGATCTGTGCCACGCTAAGCTGGTCTTTCTTTCAATATACAATAAGGGGTAGGGATTGTCAGTCTCCTACAAGAACACAGAAAGATAAGAAAATGCTCGTTCCTATGTTTTGTTTGGTTATTTTTTTGTGTGGAAATCATCTAAAAATCAATTTAATATTCTATAAGACAATTCTGGGACATAGCCATCTGCGATATAGTTTTTTGAACAAAAAAAAAGGAATGCATTAAAATTTGCTGTGTCAGTTAATGAAACTGAAAAAGTTGAGCTGTTTAACCTAGTTCTTCAGGGCCTCCTGCACAATGTGTGCACATTATGAATACACTTCTTACAACAAAATCAAATTAATATAAAATGAAATTGTTAATTAAATGATGAGATTTAAAAAAATATGTCGATCATCAAAATGTACACATCCAAAACTTACTAAAACAATACCAATTGTTAACTACTTAACTATGTAAATAATTAGGTAAACCTGTTTTTTGTTGTTGAGGCACAATATGATTATTGAAATATATTTATTACAATCTACCTTTAATTAATCATCTTAGGGCCTAAGAAAGGACAAATAAAAAGGTAAAGTATTTCTCAGAAAGAAATAGAAGATACTCTGGTACTCTACCGTATTATTCTCTTTTAATCCCATCAAATAATGAAATAGTCCCCTGTATTATTATATTATGTTGCACATTAAAACATAAATCAATAAACTAACGGTGCAACTAGGGATGTCATGAAGTAATCTGATAAAGTAGTTGAGAAAATGATGATTATTTGCTGGGTTTAATATTCACAGTCACTTCATTATACTCTAAACTTCCATTTCAGCAGTACATATTGTGGCATTCACAGATACACTCATAGATACAGGCCTCATCAACCCTTCTTATGAGTTACAAGTGACCAAGCTCTACCATCTAATAACCTCTACAGCTAATGCAACTATCTAGAAAATAGAGTTCATTGCAATAACCATTTTTTTTTACCTTGTATTTCGGAAGTGCTAAATACTTTAGCTGTGCATGCACCAAACATGTAGTGTATGTTAATAACTATATGAGAAGCAATATTTTCTATCGCTTTGGGTTGTTTTATATTGACTGTTCTGATTGATTTCCCAGTCAATATGAAATAATGTTTTGTTAGAAAAAAATGTTTTATATTCTTTTTATACTTAGTCTATTTGTAGTAATTTTGAGCTCAAGTTGAACAATACAAGTTAAATAGGGGTTTAACATGAAAAATTGTATTTCAGTCAATTTATGTGGTATGCTGCCAGTGGACAATGTAAGCATGTTTCATATATTTTCATGAAATTACTGTTAATGTCTATATAGCTGTATATGTCTATATATATATATATATATATATGTATATATACTTATATATATATATATATATATATATATGGATTTCTTTGCAATATTATTTACCAACTCAAAACTAACATCATTTTATGTTGAAAAACATTCCTGGTAAGTGTACAATCCATCCCTGTCTCTCTCTTTCACTCTCTCTCTCTCTCTCTATATATATATATTATTATTATTATTGCTTTATATAGCGCCATCAAATTCTGTAGCGCTGATATATACAGTATAAATTGCAGTGTGTATGTTTGAGCTTTACCATACGCTTTGAATGTATGTACTGTAGGAAGTGCTGAATACATTGTTGGTTCTATATAAATATTATATATTATATGTATATACATTTTTTATTAAGTCATTGTTTAAAGGCAATGCAAATCAAAATGTATACTATGTGATATAATACAATATTAACCCCTTGAATACCACTCTGGCATGCATGCCTTCCATTGTCTACTATTTAGCCCACAATTTCTTTCCCCCATCACTTCCTCTTTAATTTATTCATTGTACCTATGACTACTCTTCTTGTCAAAGCAATAATTAAGAGGATAATCCATCTCCAATGCACCATACGGGCGTTTTGGGAATGGTTGTTGGAGGCTTAAGGTATGTGTGAAGTGACCTAATTAGCAGGGAGAGTGAAGTGTTAAGATTTAACAATTGTTTGTATTGTGTGTCTTTTACACAGAATGTGATGAAAAGAAAATGTGTACCTATATAATCCATATGAATATTTGATTCCATTATGTAGTAATGGAACATCCAATGTATGTGTGACTTGAGTATGTAATCTAATGGATTATTAGTTTACAAGAACACAGACCTCTTCGCCTTCTGTACCAATATGTCTTAACATGTGTTATTGGGAATTTAAAATTATCTGTTAAATATTATCACCGTGCCATATAACAACCGTGCTACAGAATCTGCTGCCGCTACAGAAGTAAATTTATGTAATGTAATTGATTAGGTAGGAACCTGTGCTAGGTTCAGGTCAATGATTCCCATGATATTCCAGAACCCATTTTGAACAGCTCCTATTCTGAGGTAGGCAAAGATGTTTGTTTTCTTTTCGCTTCCCCGTGGCCCTTACGAGATTATCACACCGTACTGTAAATCGATTGGGATCTACTATACAAGACAACAGTGTCAGAGGCCATGTTTAACAAAATGGCTTCGCAGATAATTGAAATTTATTTGCAATTTTCAAACTACAATAAACACGATTCTCCTTTCCTTTCATTAATAACCACACGACTAATGCATAACAATCCCTCTGCTGCTTTTACAAGCAAACTTGAGCTGCTGTGTTGTAATAGCTGAAAAAGTTAATGTAGCTTGAACAAGGTTCCTAATTGTCCCTGTCTCTGTCATATTTGTCTACTTGAGTGGTCCTAAATACCACAGCGATTAATTACCACAGAGCAGGTATTACAAGATGTTATCATACTTCCCTGGCTGTCTGGGTGAATGAGGAGAAGCAGGAGATTGCTTCAGTGTTTCATCTTTGCACTTCCTGTAAGGCAGTTTAACCAGAAGATTTAATGTGTCTAAGTGAACTGTGTTCTCTAGTAGATTCACATTCTAATTAAAGACTAAGCAACACAAGGCGTTATAACATGATTTGTCATACATGGCTTGCTAACTAGAAGGCCTATTGGGATTCTTCAACATCTCATAAACATTTTTCATGGCTTTATATTGTGTCATAAACGAAAGAATCACTGTACTTAATATATTATAATTGGCTACCGACCTATAACCTTCGTTCACACACACACAGAATTAGCTTATTAGAATATGCATTTTCCTTTATTTCAGAAGTTAAAACATAATTTGGATTGTATATGTATATATATATATATATATATATATAGTATATAATATATTATATATATAAAATTCAATGACCTTATATGTTTAGGCAAACAAGGGCAAAAGTAGAGGATGCTAGAATGCATACAGTCAATAAATCGATATGTGAAAAGATATTTGTATTCCAAAAAGTTCAAGTATTTCCCTATAGAGCCATGCTTGGCGGTCCAGTGGTGGTGGACATGTCCACTCTCAAATTAGACTACCAGGAAGTGATTTCATTTTCAAACTTACACTACCTCATACAGCCCCAACAGTGGTATCTTAATGGCATTCAAATGTCATTGACATGCAACTATGTGTAAATATGTACCTATAGTAAACAAACAAAATAATTCAAGATTTATGAATAATATAATACTATTTTAGGCTGAGGAGAGGTTCTTATTTCCAGGTAATTAGGCAGTATGATATCATCAGCTCTCAGGCACAGGGAATTTAGGGAAAATTGTTCTTTCAAAGTGCTGTGTGTACTAACCCAAAGCTGATCAGAATACGTTTAACAGTTTAGACATCAGATTTGTACGAGTGACTTTTTTTTTTTTGGGGGGGGGTCATATTTATGCCCCACTGTTTCTACATTGATGCAATGTTTGTGATTCAGAAGTGTCAATGAACGTCGCACAAAAGGCATGCATTATAGTCTCTTTTTAATATGCTGGGATCCATATCTGTATAATGAACTCTACAAATGTTCTTTGATATACCTATCCCTTGCTGTGAGCCTAACAATAATTATAATTATTATTATTATATTTTATTTCTATAGCGCCAACAATTTACGCAGCACTTAGTTATAATAAACTAAATATAATGCATTGCGCCACGCTTTGTATATATATTTATTCTAATATCTCTAATTATAATTAACAATACTTATATATACTGCTACTAGACTGCTTTTTTAAAGGTATCTTACCAATGTTTAACAACGTCTGCATATTGGTAGCTTTGAATAATGTATTGCTAGTAAGTAGATTTATTATCTAATTATTTAGATAGATTGTATCCTCATGCTTAAGATATATATGTATTTTCGTTTCATCTCTGCTCACTATACAGTAAAGCCTATTTGCCTGTCTCATAGTAACATATACACGCACACTGTTTTCCGCTCAGACGTTTTATGTATAGTTTTTTTTTTTTTGTCACTGGCATTTCATATGCAAAGCATGCATCAGCCACAACGAGGCTATCTACAAGCGCAGTCATTCCGAAACCCGATCTAGGAGAAAGTGCAGACTAAATACAATTTCATTTTGACTTGGCCTCCCGCTGAGAATGGGACTGCTTTGTTTCAGCCAACAGAGGCAGCAAGCCATAAAGGTATGTCCTGTTTTGCATGGCCGATGTGTGACACTTAAGGATCACAATCATGCTGTTCTTGCTTTTCAGGACTCAGCATCAAATCCATATCCTGTGCTTTCATTTTCCTATCCTTTCCATTTGCTCGCCTTCTGTGCTGACTGCGGTCTACCTGCAGGGCAGATCTGTGACAGGCTCTAGCACAATTGTTTGCTTTGGCATATGTCTAATAACTGCATAATTGCTTGGGACGTTGGTTTTTTCTGCTACGGTACTCTCATTGCTTCTATTTACTGTTCTAGTCATCTCTTAATGTTTTACGGTGTTTAAAAATGAACACACCATACAGGGTCCAAAATACCCATTTTTTAAACAATTATTATAGGTCTAGGCTTCATTATTATGTTATAAGACCTACATTATTTTTGGTCTAAGTTTCATTATTATGTAGGTCTCATTACTGTGTCCTTTCATGAGATGGACATGTCTACATTTGAGGAAAAATATATACTACAGAGAAAGGATATACATTGTTAAATATGATTTAAAGCAAAAAACGTAATTATCTTATTACTAATGAAATTTAAAAGGAAAACTTAAAATGTATTAATATTTTTTTAGTTTTTTTCAGAGAAAATAAAGAAAATAGTTTAATATACTATATGGGATATCTATTGAAATCTGTTTTTGCAGTCATTTAAAATAATTTATATATCTATGCACTTCAAGAATAACATTGAAAAAATGCAGTTCTTGTATCTGGACGCTGCATGTTTCTAATATAAAAAATAAAATATATTTCGCTAACAAACAAAATGAAAAGCTTGTACAAGTATAAAAATATGTAAATGTCTTTCTT
The DNA here is from genome assembly GCA_009364415.1 of Spea multiplicata. Taxonomy (NCBI): domain Eukaryota; kingdom Metazoa; phylum Chordata; class Amphibia; order Anura; family Pelobatidae; genus Spea; species Spea multiplicata. The sequence continues at coordinate 29,768,304 of VKOC01000002.1, read as the reverse complement.
TTGTGTTTTTTTTTTTGCCTGCAAATTCTACCTATACATTGTACTATGTCAACTTCATGAAAGGCTAGAAGCAGTTTAGTAATTAGGTTCTAAACCAAACTGAGAAGTTTGACGCAGGTTTTCAATGTACAGGGATTTGATTCAACATGCAATAAATATAAATCAAATTCATTAGCCTTTTCATATCTCTGTTTATTTATATTTTATAAAATATATCAACACATTCATAGCCATTTAAATGATATATATTATTTGTGTACGTATGTTTGAATATGCTTAAACTTCTTCCCCAGCACTCTGAGAAACACATTTAACTGATAAATCGAGGCTAAAAGCAAGATTCCACTGTGTTTAGTATTTGTAGCTGACAGATCTAAACATGAATATGTTAAGGGATCCTAAATCCTAATATGCCTATCAGTGCCAGAGATGTGCACAGACCAAACAAATGAAAAAAGCATAGTATGTTCTTCTTAATATTTTGAATTACTGTATAATAGTCTAGATTAGCTTTTTATAAGCATTATAATAATAAACATAATACAACAGAAACGGTTTATGCAGGAACCTCAATATGAAACGCAAATGATGTTTTCAAACATATACAACAGAGAGCTTTAAGAGATACATTTTTATCAAATAATTTGAAGTAAAAGGAGAATAAACTAAGCCAATTTAAAAATAATAATCATAGTTCGTTGTTTTGATAATTAAGAGACGTACAAAAAAAGTTTGCTGGGAGGCCCAATAGCAAAAAATAAGCCCAACAAGTGAAGTTTATTGTATGGCAAGTGTAGACCTCTTTAGAGAGAAAGAGAGTGTGAGTTTAATATTTAATTAAAAATTACATTCTCTCTCTCTCAGTTTCCTTAAATCTTTACAGGTGCTGGAATGGCTGCACAGCAATACCATGTTGTTCTTTATGCATGCTACATTTTTACAATAAATTGCTTTATTCATCACGAAAAAGAAAGTATGGGTGGAAAAGAACTGCATCTTGTAACTCATAAGTGCTTGAAGTAAGTTAGATGTTCTACTTAGCTAGTCTTTATTTTGGTACTGATTAATTTGATTGCCACCTACAGGTATTGAATATCCATAACCAGGATTTACCTGTTTTTTTGCTAAGTAATGTCTTTGAAAATATTGGCAGTGGCCACCACGTTTGGGATCCTATAACAGCATTAAATCTGCCACCCCTTTACTGCCAGAGTTACAAGAAATATTTTAGGTTAATTAAAGTTCAAACGTTAACTCTATAATTTAATAATAATAATACGGGTCAAAATAAACTTGCATATATTTGGAGTTATTGCAGAATATTAGTTCTCATTATTAGTGCTCATTATTCTCAGATCGTTCTCCTGTAAAGGGCATATACTTAAGCATTCAAAATTATGTTAATTGGAATAGCATCAGTATATTCACAAACTGTAAGTTCTTTGTCAAAATACCAACACAATCAGACTGGACTGGCCATATGGCAAACTGATGGCACACCACACTTACCTTTATTGTCTCTCAAGCATCGGATGTGGTCCTTCTGTGGGGACCCACCAGCAGGATACAGAATGGGTCCTTGCTACACTCTTGCAATGTGCGGCCACAAATATGTTATTTAGCGACCACTTTTCATCAGCTGTCCAGAATACAATAAACTGTAACTCATTTGTGCATTTGGTATACCTGTTTAAATTTCAGATGTGTTATGACATTCAGAGGTGTTTCAGACCAGACCCAAACTACAGTCAAAAAAAGTTGAAAGAAAGCTATCAATCATTTTATATTTTACATTATTAAACATTTTCATGACATTTGCAAACCTTTTTTGCTCAGATGTATGTATCTGTACATATATATATATATATATACCGTATATATATATATATATGAGATACATCTAAATAAATGTTTAAAATGAAAACTTCAGCCAAGTAAAAACTGCAGGGGAATAAAATGGTATTTACTGTCTATATGAAACTCTTAATACTTAAAAAACGTAAACCTTACTAATCTAAAGCAGATCTGTTGCTATTGCTATACCCTCAACAACATTTCAGGTGTCCAAATCAGGACACCTGTGTTAGGGACATGGAAAGAAGTAGGAGGGGACAGGATCAAAGTTTGTATTGAGGGGCCACAGCCAGGAGGGACAGGTTGGGACCACCCTCATCCCTTACACAAAGAGTCGCCTTGTTGGGCTCAGCTGCAGGGCATCACAAGGAGGCCACATGGGTGCTGCGAAGGAGATCTGTGCTACAACAACACAGACCTCCATTGAGTACTAGGAGCCCGCTTTGGTATATCAGAGGATTTCTCTAACCAGCCCAAAATGCCCTGTGCCCACAAAAGCAAGAGACATGGGTGGTATGAATCACAGCTTTTAGCATAACTATCATAATCTACTATGCATAAACCTGAATTGATTGTTTGAACCATTAATCTCATTAATTTATTTGTTCTGAATTTCTCTCTTTTGTTGCTCCCTATGCTTACAGTGGCTACCAGTATTTAGTAGATATATAGAAATTAAAGGCAAATAAGAATGACCCGGCCCTTATCAATCCCTGGTCTAAACTTCAGGATAGCCACACGTTTAAATTCCCTTACTGTATTAACCGTTAGAACTTCTGTTGGGAGACTGTTCCACTTATCTACCATTCTAGTAGTAAAGTAAAACTCCCTTAAATTACATCTAAGCCTCTGACCCTCTAGGTTTAGATTATGACCTTTTGTTCTAACACATCTCCCTCTTTAACCCCCTTCAATCCCAAGGGTTTTTGGTACCTCAAGTCCCGGAGCAATTTTGCCATTTTTTTGCTATTTTCCTGTGAATAGTGTACCCTATAATGTAATCTATATATTGTTTTTTCAAGGAGATATAGAGCTTTATTTTGATACGATAGTTGGATGATTAGCTGAAAATTTAGAATGAGAAATTTAGTAAAAACCAAAACACCTATTTTTTATAAATTTTCCCTCTGAATCCTCACAAAATTAGGTAAAGTG
>VKOC01000002.1:29751468-29765195 GCA_009364415.1 Spea multiplicata | reverse complement strand
TAACATTTTTTGTAAGGGTCAATATGGTTTTATGAAGAACGTATTGTGTCAGACAAACTTTATTAGATTCTGTAAAGAAGTGAACAAAAATATAGACCAGTCTTCCAGTAGGTGTGACTTAGTTGGCTGTTGCTAAAGCTTTTGATATAGTTGCATAAAGGGTTGCTATATAATGTTAAAAAAGATGGGCTTAGGCAACATTTTTGCAACTGGATTCAGAAAGTTGTTGTTAAAGGAACATTCTCCAACTGGGCAAAAGTTCTGTCCTGGGCCCACTGTTATTTAATGTCTTAGTTAATGATCTTTCAGTGGGTATTGAAAGCCATGTGTAAGTGTTTGCAGATGACAGAAAAATAGGTGAAGTACCAGAATACAGTCTAAGAGATTGGATAACTCGGTGACCAAGTAGCAGATGAGATTTACATAAGAGTAACAAATGCAAAATTATGCTTTTTGGGAAAAGAAATAAACGTGTAAAGTATACCTTAAATGGGGTTATGTTAGAGAAATCAATGCGTGAAAAGGACAACGTTTAAGGCCAAGAGCTGCTGCAATGGCCAGCATGATATTGTCATGTCTATAGAGAGGTTTTGACTCACAGGAGGAAAATTTGATTTTTACAAGTCAATGGTAAGACTTCATCTTGAATTTGCAGTGCAAGTCTGGGCACCTGTTTGTAAAAAAAATCAGCATAAATGACGGATAGATGGCTAGTTTCCGTGATTTCCTATCCAGAAGGTTATAAATGGCCGATTTACAATCCTTTATAAATAGTTTGGAGATTGACCTGCCTACCCACTAACCATGTCTAAATACCACTCGCACTACGCACAGACAAAGCACAGAGAAGGGGAGAAGCAGTACTTCTACCTGAGACTCTGGGTGAAATTATATAGATGCTAGTAAAGACGTACAGCAAATGTAAGTACCCCTATTTCATTCCTGCACCATGGATAAGTTACAAGGGGAAGTAAACAGTTTTAAATAGTTTCTAGATTTGGGACTGGGGCACCGAAATGTCAAATCACAAGAAGCCTTAACACACATCTAAGAATTCCATACAATTGAGTGGGTGTATCCAATACACAGCTACTACTGTGTTTAATGGGGACATTTTGTGACCTGGTCCAAGTTTTTGAATTGGTACAGCCATCAATATTTTTCCTGGAGTGGGCAAAGAAACCTGGTCTGTTAAGAAAACAGTCCAAAACAGACAATATAGTCAATGTGTCCAGTCCTGCCATAAAAACCTACAGTGTACTGAAAGAATACATAGAGAACAGAAAGCATCCAGTCGTTGTGTACTTTCTGCATAATATCCTTGTACTGTTGACACCCTAGTGGCAATATTTGAAATTGTAAGTAAAACATACAAAAAATTCCTTCGGCCAGCGGTGCTAAGTCTTTAAATCAGAGCAGACCAGGGAACAATTGCCCCGTGGCAATTCGCAAGCCCTCTGCTGTTACCTCTGCTATTGTAATAGGCCTAATTTAGTGGATTAGCATGTCTCTGAGGTCATAGAAAACTACTAAATGCTTTTTCCTGAAAGCCTTCAACAGCAGATGCATTATATATACAGGGAGAAATTGTACACAAAATTTGGTAAAATTTGTAACATCTACCATAAATTCAGTGTCATTTGTCAGCTGGCAGTCCTTGTTAATGGTGTATGCATAACATGACACATGCGCAGTGATGATTTTTGAATTTGCCATCTGTTCACTAGAAAAATATGAACATAAATTAAAATAATTGCTTAATTAATTACTGTTTGCATTGTGACCAGCATTGCAAGACCACTTTTGTCTATAAAACATCCATCTAGCACAGATGTTGGTAGTGAACACAAAAAGTACAGTGTGCTTAGGTTCTTTTATCTCTGACCTGTGTCCTAAAATGATTTACATTTGATTACACAGCACGTAATTTGCTTTGGACCATATCCAAAAAAGTGACAGGGGATCGTGTTAAATGAAATTCAGGTATAGGGAAACATTTAAAACATGACACATATAAATATGCAAGGACCGAAAAATAATCCCGCATATTACAATAAAGGAGATTAACTTCTTGCTGTTAAACCCAGTTGAATAAAAAAAAAATCATATTAAAAATATTCATTCCATATATGTTTAAGTTAATAAAAACAACTGCTAAGGGCTGTCCCACTTGAGCGAAACATTAATCTGAAAGATGAAAAAAGACAAAGGGATGTTTCAAGAGCTTTTTCCATTTATCTCGTTAAAAACCTATCAATGTTTTGTGCCACCTGACAGTAAAGCCACCTGAAAAATTATACATTTTATAATTTATATGATTAGCTCAGGATGTAGAACCTAATAGTACATCCTAGTAGGTCTTATTGGTGTTAGTTTTTTCAATGTTCTATACTGCACGGTTTAGGATTAAAATAATTAATGTACCAAATTGGGAAACAGCAGAAATATGTACTTTTTATAATGTTAAACAACATTTTCTTTAAATGTGATACACAAGCATGTGGCACCGGATAAAATCTTTTATCAAAAGCAGTAGTTCAAGTCTTTGATTTCAAAGAACTGTAAAAATCTCTGCTGGCCCCTCTGTGAGTCAATAAGTATATCAATTATTTTTATTGACCCATTTGTGCTGATTTAAGGATATCCTAAAACTCAGGGGCATACTTAGTACTTTACTGATTTCACTTCATTGTAAGTTTGGAGCACAATTCAACCCTGGTTTTAACAATTCTGTATTTTAACAAATCACCAAATAACAATTTCAACCAAATCACACAATGAAATCACTGCCTTGAATAATAATTGGTTCATGGCCATTTAAATATCATTAGTGAACACTTACTATAAACTCAGAGACATAAGCTGAACAAATAATGCAACCAATAAACACGAGTAGTCATTAGGATACATTTTGAGATTAATTGGTAGTTATTAACATCTATGTGTTTGTGTATTCTGAAAAAAAACCCAGAAATGACAATTCTGGAAGTGCTGAGAGGTCTGCTCACTAAATCTGAGCTTTTAGTTACATTATATATATATATATATATATACTATATATTATATATATATATACAGAAATGGGAACACATAATAAAGGGCATAAAAGCCATGCACATTCAGAGTCCCAAGTTGCTGCTGAAATTATAATGTACACAAAACAGAACCCATACCCAGGGAACATCATTAAAAGAAATCTGAGTGTGTATACTTTTTAAGATGTGCCTTCTTTTTTCTGTATTTCTATATATGTGCAGGTTTTGACCAAATATACTGTATATAACAATTTGCCACAACTTTTATTCCATGAAAGTTCAATTATTTTCTTTTATGTTGGGCTTCATGTCAAATACAAGGACAAAAATACAATATTTTAAACATGTATTGTCATCACTGTTTACACCCTACACGATTGCAGATGAAAGGTATTATTTATTTATATATTTTATTTTTTGCTTTTTAACATTTTTCTTAAATAAGCTATACAACATATTTTACATAGTGTTTCAACACTGCAGGGGAATGAGGTTGTGTCCTATGGACTGGCTGTCCTCCTGTCAACTCTGCTGCTGCGGATTTTGAAGTAAAGATACTTGCCAAATTTTTTTCACTCAGATTTTGTTAGTAAATTTTTTTGTCAGTGTTGTCCTTTCCCCAACAACAAAGTAAATACACGTTGGTATAAATTCCATTATTTTTAAGGATTTAATACACGTATTAGATGAGAAATTAGGTCTTAGCTTGGAGGAACAATCTACAAAGCACATCCTCAATGGTGTCAGAGGGGTTTATTCAATAAATAAGTTTGCAGAATAGTTGCCGTTTCATCTCACTGACTTGACTTCACTTTACTTGAAAGTCACCTCATGTACTTCACAAGATGTCCTTCACTGGTTTAACCATGCATTATATATGGGGCCAGCTCAGACCTTCTTGCATAGTAAATTGTCAGGGATGGCCCTTTATTATGCATAGTGTATTTAGGGGGTTATGTATGCCTATAACCATATGTTGTACACCTAAATTATATGTATAACCATCATGCTAAAATGGCAGTAACAAATCTTTATGAAATATGTCCTTTCCCTTCTCTACAACATTTTATCGGTTATAGAGTGGGATATTCTGACATAGGCTCACTATGTCTAGGACGGCAGGCCTAGGGGGGCAGGTTCTCTGGTGCATCGCTGCTCATTGGGCTGATTACAAAGGAGATATTTCCATGTGTCCAACTGAGTGGAGCACCCTAATATGACATCATATATTGATGCTCAATGGAATGGGAAAATTCTGCATGCCACATACCATAATGTTGAGTACACTTCAAGGATACCTCACAGCCTCTCTTGTTCTGTGTGTCCACATGAGAAATAACGTCATGTTGCGTAATATGTGAGTCAAAGAAGTATGTTGAGGTGGAAGATCACAGTCACAGTGTAGGTCATAAGCATGCACAAGTCCAATTTTTTAACACATATTTGTAAGACCAGTGTCCAAAAAATAAGGCAAGATACACACACACAAAAAAAACTTTTAAAGAATTGGATATACTGCGTTACGTAATAAAATTATATAAGGATTTCAGTTTCTTTAATATTTAGTCACATTTAAAGTTAGAGAAATGATCACCCCAGGCTAATTAATTTCTATTTTGAAAAAAAAAAATTTTTTGTTGAAAATATGTATAAAATATCAGTCCCTAGCAGATGCTTTCATGAATAAAGATATGAACAACATCTTAAAACTTGCATAGATGCTTGAGTGAAGTACATGCAGTTGGGAAGAGTAATGTAAGTGGCCTAAAAAGAAGTGTGCACTGAGCATGAGATGATCCTTTCGCTATTTTACGCTTTTCAGCAGTAAAAGTAGATAATGCACTGTAGAGGCATTCAGTGCTAAATTTCCCCTAATTCATCAAAACACTGCTTCATCTAATAACTACTTTTCAGAAGTGATTGGCATGCTTGTAGAAAAAATACTTCAAATTACTCATCTTCTATGTTGTGTGAAATCCACTGAAAGATGAACGTGTTCACAGACGGCAAAATACATTCGTACAACTATCCTTGCTCTATTACTGAGCTGGCCCTTATTTAAAACCTTCTGATACCTGTTCAATAATATCTCAATATTTAGAAATGGGTACAGGTTGCAAACATCCATTTAGAGCCCAGCCAACATACACTATAAAAATAAAAAAGTGCTATTAAAAACCCTTTTTAACATTGTGCCTAGTTCGTGCACAGTTTAGTGAAACAATTATTTCTCCAGGCGAGGGGAAGGTACTCTTGCTTAATTTTGATAGTGATAAAAAAATACATAAAAAAAACATAATTTGACATCAATGATGGTGGGGAGGAATATAATGATTGTGGGAGGTATGGATGTGGTGGTTGGGGACGTTACACCAACAGGGACTTTTATGACTTCACATTCTAAATGCATAGACATTTATATGTAGTTGGTCCCACCGTTGCAAGGGGACCCCTCCAAAAGAAAAAACAACAATCATGTATCTATCTATCTATCTATCTATCTATCTATCTATCTATCTATCTTATCTATATACATTTGCACCAGCTACTTTGGCTGCCCAGTTAGATAACTCCCATTTCACCTGTTAGTTGCATCCTCAAAAGTGATCTTAGCAATCAGTTTCCGCAGTCGCTCATTACGATGCTCAGCTGTAGGACTTGGACTACTTAACCTACTACATATATCACACATTGCTGGCACTCTTAGGTTTAAAAAATCAATGCAATGATACCAAAAAAGGCCCACTTTAAATTAGCCAAGCTAAAATCCAAAAAATCCAGTACCAGCATCACAGCTTAAATGAATGGACAAATACAAATAAATGAATACGTTTGACTGTATTTGCAAGAATAATACAAAAATAAAAAGTTCAACCCTTAATTTTTTTGATCTTTTTCGATGCTGACTAATCTGCAGGGCACAAAAAGCCATCTAGGATCCAGTGTGAAATGATAAAAAAGTATGGAGATATGTATAGGTTTAAACATCCTGTTATAATATAAACAACACATTTTTAAAAATCCTCTTGGAAGCCAGTCCTGAACCAGATAAACCCCCTGCACATGTATCAGTATTCCGATCCTGGCTTTGTTTATTTGCATGTCAGGTCTTGAGATAGTTCATGCTCTTTGCAAGTCTGCATGTCCCTGCATGCAGCTAATTACATACTTGGCTGCTATTTGGCTGATTATATAGTATGAATATGTGTGGGCTATTGAATGAGGTTCATCATCTGGGCATAATGCCCATTGACAGATGAAGCAGTGTATACACATATGAAGACCGGTTGCTCTTTTCACTGCATATAACAATATGCAATTTATTTTCACACAATGTACTGCTTGCCAATAGGCTTCTTTAACTCTTCCTATGAAATTAGATCTCGCATTGCATTATTATTTTGCCCATTGGTTATACCCTCCAAAGTAACTACTGTGCTTCAATCGTCCTATTAGACTCTGTCAAGAAACAACTACAAAGTCCTTGTGGACAAATGTTCCAAAGCTACCCGGCAATAGGAATCCTGTGGGATGTCTCTCACATTAATGTCATCAGTCTTCATTATATTTTCCTTTATTTTTTTATTTCCATTTAAATCTCAATTTCTTTCACAAATATTATGTTATCAAATTGCATTAAATTAGTGTCTAAAACAATTATTGTTAGACATGAGCTTTTAAGAGAACATAAGCAATGACCTATATAATTAAAGTTTTTAATAAGGTTGCATGTTATATTTAATGTGGAGTTATAGGATGCTATTATCTTTCACTAATATGTGATAAAGAACTCTCCCTTTATATACTAATAGGGTGGCACAGTGAAGATCTGCTTCTCCTCTGTTTTTATTCTGTCTTCATTCACTTCTTCCCGTGTCTTCTTTTTTCATCTGCTTCTCTGTGAACCAGGCCTTCCGGCACACTTCTGCAAAATGGCACAGACTCACGGTACATGCTCTCCCCAAAGCTCTTTTGAGGAAGTACCCCGAGAGGCCAGAAAAATGAAGCGTTTCTGCACCTCACTTTCTCCGACAATATGTATTATTCTGGCCCATCGGAGTACTTTTGCAAAAGCTCCAAGAGGTTAAGAGGGTGTGCCCAGAGTCTTCTACCTTTTGCAGATAAAGACAGAAGAACAGGAAAAGGCAAGAGGAAAGGAGACAGGGACATGAAAACGGTCAGCGGAGAAGGTAGGGAGGCATTGAGAGAGAGCATGAGAGAGTGAATGAGAGTGCGAGAGATTGTGAATGGGAGTGTGAGGGAGTATGAAAAGAGAGCGAATGAGTGTGAGTGACAACAAATTTCGTTTCAGAATGGAAAAAACTCTCATCCGAACTGAAAGGCCAGGAAATTAAATTTGTTTCCAAAAAGGAATGGATCAAATACTAAACAAAAAACGTATACAAATCGTTGGTCCAGTTGCACAAGTCTTACTTAACAATGTAGTGTTCTAACACGAAAATGAATAACTTTTACATTTCAAATTATTGAAACAAATGTACAAATCTCCTAGTCATCCTTTGTTTCCAATTTGTTTGAAAGGAGTAAAAGTATTTTACAAATACTTTTTGTCGGTCCAAGTAAATCATGTTAATTTTATATTACTATATGACCAAATGCCTAATATGGATAAAAGCGTTCATTTTTGTAGCCACTTCTAGCTTTAGAGTGGTTAAGTTATAATGTGTAATGCATGTTGTCAGTTATCTCATTCTAGTCAGTGTAAAAAGTTAGCAGATTAGACACATGATAAAGCAGGATAAAGGTAAAGGCACACTATGGCCAAAATGTCACCAGTATTCAGTTGCATTATGTTTGATTATGTTTTATTGATATGCAATACATGATAGAGTTTGCAAACAAATATACCGTAAATGGGGCATTGTTCCTTAAAGCTGCCCTTCAGTATGCACAAAACACTTGTGATTTTCAAAGTTAAAAACAAAGTGGAGTCTCAAAACATTCCACTTTCTTCATACTAAGTGTAGAATGTATGTAAGAAGGTATAACATGGAACATAATAATGTAAAACATTTGTAGTTGGGGACCTAGGGATTACATAGTTTGACTTAAAACAGAACAAAAATAAATCAATGTTGTAAACTATAACAAAATACACTGAATCAAAGAATTTTATGTGGAATCATTCATAGCTTGAATTACATCCATATTAAAACATAAAATAGTGAAACCTCTGGAAATATGTTGGATATAAACAAATAAAAACAAAAAAGTTTCATTGCCCAGCTTGGATGCATTAAGCTAACTCATTGGGTTACTAAACTAAGATAAATGGGTTAACTGTTTTGTATGTACTGGAGTTGTCATGGTTAAGGTTTTAATGTATATATATATATATGTGTGTGTGTGTGTGTGAATGAATGCTTTTAAAATCTCCTTCTGTTTAATGTGAAAGTTCAAGTCTCACTGCATACCTCCCAACATTCCAAAATGTGAAAGAGGGACCCTTTTTTTTTTAATCTCGCGGAACTCACCAGTACAAGCAATTGCACTTTAAAATGTCCCACTTGCATCGCCACTTAAAACACACTTCATTTTTGTCAGCACAGTCATACATATTAAAAATAACCAACACATTGAATTCCCATAAGGCTCAGGCTTCTTGGTCCTCTTCTCCCGTTATCCTTTATGTTGGAGGAATGGGGCAGAGAATGTCCCCATGCTGTGTGTCTTGACTCCACCTTTTTGCAGAAGTACTTTAAGAGGCCAGAATAATGCAGACAAATCTGCGGAGAAAGAGAAGCATTTCTGTACCTGGTTTTTTTTCAGTGAATCCATCTGCATTATTGTAGCCTCTTAGAGTACTTTAACAAAAGGGAGGAGCCACATGGTGCCCCACGGGGACATCGAAAGAGATTGTGAGAGAATAATTGAGACTGAGAAAGAACACATTTTGTTTCCAGATTGAAAAAAGCCTTCCGAATTTCATCCGAACCAAAAGGCCAGGAAACGAAATTCAATGGACCAAAACTAAATGAGAAATTAGTCCATATCATTTTTGGCCCATGTGCACACGTTTAGGGATTGTTTCTCGCCCCCTCCTCCTATGCTGAAACACAAAACGAAGAAAAAAAATGGCTAGTGATTTTAAAAATAAATCACTAAAATAATAAATAATTATGAAAAAAACAATAAAGTGAGCTAAGTGATGTCATTGTGACATCACTGGCATTAATAACATGGTCATAAGGTCCCTAAGGAGGATCTCTAACCATCTTTTTTAAACAAAAAAAGAAATTAAAAAATACAGAAAACGCATAGAAAAATAAAATACATTTTTTTAAAAAAAATTATATAAAAAGAAATAGTAATAAAAAAAGGAAAAAAAACCCTTACATCCCATTGCCCTTAACCAACAATTTAGAAAAATTCTATTGAAATAATGCTACACCTTATAGTATGTTCCCTATAAGTGCTGGGAAAGTATGGAAATTCTATATAAATTAGGTATTTCTGAAATCAGGACATCAGATAAACCTGGAGGGGATTTTCCATCACTTTACCTAATTTTGTGAGGATTCAGAGGGGAAAAAAACTGTCTCTCCTTGAAAAAACAATACATAGTTTACATGGGTACAGAATAATCGCTGAACCGACATACCGCAAAAACGACAAAATTGCTCCGGGACTTGAGGTACCAAAAACCTGGGACTGAAAAGGTTGAATACTGCTGTTAGAGGTGTACCTGCTTTAGAAATGCACAGTCCCTTCTGTCAGCTGAGCTTCACAGTGGTGGGCCATTGATTGGGTACAATTACCCAAATATGAAGTATAAACCCTAAAACACCCATCTTGAAGTTCTAAATATATTTCAGAGGTAGCAGTTAACCAGCCTTATGAGCTGAAATGCAAATAATTAAAATTATTATCTTACAAAACTGTCTTGAACCTAAAGTACTCAAATCCATGGAAGTATGCTAAATATAAACAAACAAAAAAGTCTGTCATGGCACAGCTTGGTTTTATTATCTATTTAGTTTCTCAACTACAAAGCAGAATGAGTTAACTTTTCTGTATGTGTTTTTTTTGTAGGTTATGGTTTTATGCATAAATACATTTCAAGTTTTCCCCCCCTATTGTTCTAAACATTACTTTGTGTATTTTAGGTAGCAAATTTATCAAGACTGTTCGGCAAGTAATTAAAAAGACTGATCATTATAAACACATCACTTTCCAAGGCTTTTAACATCCCCTTCTGTTTAGCAAATTGGTATGTTTTGTTGTTAAAAATATAAGCCATAGGCCTAGTTCTGTCATGGCAGTGAGCAGGCAGTTGGATGCGGTAATGAGTGCCTGAAGGCTTTACCAAGGATGATAAGCCTGCATGAATTTTATGAGTCTCAGTATCAAGGTTGCCCTCGCCCAGGGGATTAAAGAATAAGGGGGAGTGCAGGGAGGAGAGAAAGAGAAGGCAGATGTATGAATAACTGGCATTGTAAATCTTCAGTGTGCAACCTACAGCTAGAAACAGTCTGTGATGGGTTCATGACTTGAGAGGAAAGCAGCACAGCTGAATGTGAATGGATTTTGTTCAGCTGCTTAATACACTGCTTATAGCGGCTTAAGGACATATGTGTTGATGGAGGGCAGTAGTACATGGCATGTATATCTGTCTGTGTGCTGCAGAAAGTGTGTGTGTGTTTATGTAGAAATTGCCTGGAATAAATTACTTCTAGTTTTTTTAGACTTTACGAAAAAATGTTTAGCTCAAGAATACAAATTAATGGGTTTTGCATTAGGTAAGCAAGTGAGAATGAGCAAATTGGATCCTCGACAACTTAGCTCAAGGTCATAATGAAAATTGCAAGGCAGAGGTTACTGGGGTGGCTTCTGGTGGAAAAACAGATCATGATAAATAGGCTTCTGTTCTGCAAAATCTGGTAGCTAATGAAAATAAGATGCATTTGAAGTGTCATTGTGGACACCTTATTTTTTTCTTTCCTCTTTTCCTTCCAGCAGGACTTGCTGATGTATGATAGCAAGCACTGGCACTAATTGTGCAATTATAAAACGGAACTGATGCAGGTTCGGTAATCCAGAGATGGAATACAGCTTAGAAATATTGTTTAATAATAGACAAATAAAGCTCAGATGGTATAAAGGTTACCCTTGCTGCATTTGACTCATTAAGGAGCTTGAAATATACTTTAAAAGAGTGATATTTAATTATGGTCTGGACTAATAATGTAGAATGTGGCCTCTTTAGGGAAAACAGACCTTGTGTTACCAGTATCAATTATAATGATTATCTACACTCTGCTTACAAAATGACCAAACCCACATGATTTCTGCCATCGCCAGCCAAGTGTGCAGACATAGAAACCTGAAACATATTTAATTATTAAGCATGCCTAGGTGAGGAATAATAATGAACAGAAAGACTAAAGTTATTTCAATTTGTGTGGTGTACTGCATTAATACATTGTATTTACATAAGTACATTGTACCGCACTGTGGAATGTGTTGGTGCTATATAAATCAATAAATGATAATAATTGTCTTGCTAATAAAGTATCAAATGTAGTATTGTTGCATCCAGCTAGCAGGTATTTATACCTGAAAACTATCGCTATTGTGTTGTGGTGACCAGATGTTATCTTTCTGTTATAAAAGATGCATCATACAGGGCTGCAATAATTGTAAGCCATGCCTGCATTATACATTTTGTTAAGTGTCCTTGGTTTAAGGAGCCATCTGGTCATCCTGAGTTCCATAGGTATGGGGCAGCACAAGTATAGAATTTAAGTGCGAAATAGCACTGTTGCACATTGTACCATTTGTCCTACCACTTCGGTAATTATTTCTTATTCGGTCATATTTATAATCAATTGTGGATTAAAGTACTGTTAACATTTTGTTGGTTTCCATGGTGATTGCTTTACATTTAGAACTTTGCCCTAAATTCCCATGGCTGGTCCCCCAGTGCTTCAACCTTAGGCTCCTTATAGAAGGTTGTAAGGGACAGGGATAAATAAAGGGCTATTTAAATATAGGGGTATGACTTGCCCCATATACAAACAAAGAAAACAAGATAAGTTGGAGACAAATGGCACTTCTCCAAACCTAAAAATTGAAGGCTGTCCTGGAGGCCGCGTAAACAGCTTAGATTCCTAGAGCCTTTGGGCCAAACTCAGATACTTTCTTGCATGTTTCTAAGTAGGATCCAATGACTGTCTTTGTATTTTGTAAAATTACGTTAATAATGAAACAAATAATAAAAAATATAAATAAGTGTGATGTTTATCAATATTTTTATATTGTTTGGGGTTTTGGGCCAATAAATTGTATTAAATCCATGTACCAAGGGAAACCATCTATAGCAATATATCTCTGTCCAGAAGGTATATTCAAAATAAAAGTTTATTATCAAATTTCAGTTGTGTACTTAACCTTTAAGTACTCTTTTCTTTAACACGCTGGCTTTGCCTAAACACTGAGAGGCTTTCTGTTCTTGCCAAGATATTTGGTCCTTGTCCCTCTTTATAGAGTGAGACATATATCTGGACAGTCTATAAAACACACTAAAGAATATTCTCGGCTTTGCTTTATGCCCGTGCACTGTGGCGTATACAGTTGTCTGTCAATGTAGTTTCAGCTTCCAATAAATCAGTTTGTGTTATGCAATGACTCCTGTCTCTCGTGAGTCTTTTCCTCTCACATGTACAACTGCAAACCACTGCCTCAAAGGAACCTTTTAGTTATTACACGAATTGAGATTAAATCAGAGACTAAGTGAAAACCGTGAAGATTAAATTGAACAGATATATTCGCAGGTAACAGGGTGTCCTATTATTTTTTTTATTTCGTTTTCCCACTGTTTTGTATAAAAAATGTTTGGGACACTGTGCCTCCATAAAATTTGGCATAATCCTAAATAGCCTTTTTTTTTACTAAACAATGTGTGGGAAGACATGTGTGGTACTTAGAAAGTATTCTTTGTAGGTGGGTCTGTATTGGAGATAGGAGTACCCCCTGGAAAATGTAAAAATCGTAATAAAAATCTTAATATTAGCTTGACTCTAGCCCAAATTCTGAATGGATCCAGAGCATATCTAATTATTTCCTAAGGGAAAAATAAATTATGCATGAAGTTTGCTTGATACAGCTGGGAGATTAAATGAGATTGCAGGGCAGAAAAGGTACACTTTTTGTAACATTTTCAAATATATTACTACCTTGGACTACTATGAAAACAATATCAAAGTAGAGACCCAAAGAAGTATATTCATGGTAATTGCATTGGTATTATAAACAATAGAATTAGTAACGAAGCCTCCGCTCACATAGTTCTTTTCATTTTTCTGTCTTTTCATCAACTGATTTGTCGCGCCTTCCATTGTCATAACTATAAACGTTGTAGTAGGGGTATGTAAAAACTACTGGTACAAAGAGCTGAATGTGGAACAATCAACAGGAACACATTTGTTTTGATGGTTGCACTCATTGTGTCACTTTCAGGACTGGACTGGAGATAGTGAAGCAGCCCTGGCACTTTGAGTATGGGGCACTGATGGCCAGTGGCCCACTAGGCATTTTCCCTGTGTACCAGGTGGCCATTCCGAGCCTGGACACTTTTCCTTAACCCCTTCATGACAAAGCCCGTTGTCACGGACCGGGTGAACAAGTCTGATAGGAGCCCAGGTGCAGGGGATACAAGGGGCTCCGTCTGCA
>VKOC01000002.1:29724435-29743632 GCA_009364415.1 Spea multiplicata | reverse complement strand
AGCCGGAAGGAGGTGTGGCTAGCAGCGGGGGTTGTCTGCGTGCATTGCACAGACCTTCCCCGGCTGTCAGAGATCAGAGTTCCCCGCGCCGGTGCCGCGCCGTGCCGGTGTCGCACCGGTGCAGGGAACTCTGATCTTTGACAGCCGGGGAAGGTCTGCGCGATGCACGCAGACAACCCCCGCTGCTAGCCACACCTCCTTCTGGCTGCAGCAGAAGTTGTCTATGTGAATCGCGTAGACATCTAAACGCTGCCCCAGCTACACACCGTGGACTCAGTACCGGTAAGTGGGGCGGGGGGGGAGAGATAGGAGGATTCAGGTCCCCTGCAGCTGCGGGGATCTGGATCTTAGTCGTCTCATAGTCAGACCTATTTGAGGTCTGACTATAAGACGACCCTGATTATAAGACGAGGGGTATTTTTCAGAGCATTTGCTCTGAAAAAAACCTTGTCTTATAATCGAGCAAATACGGTAAGTGAGAGTATGAATTAATGTGTGGATGAGTTGTGTGAATGAGTGAGAGAATGTGAACAACACTCATGTGAATGAGTGAGAGAATTAATGAATTTGTGAGAATGCATTAATGAATATGTGTAAATAATTTGTGTGAAAGAATGAAAGAATAAATGATTGTGTGAATGAAAGTGAATTAGTGAGTGACTGTGTTTGTGTGAATCATAGGTGTATAATTGATTTGTCAAAAAAGGCAACGAGGGTATAAGCAGGGTGCTTAAGCATTGGGGACTAAGATGGCACAGGCAGGGTGTTTATGGGACAAATATGGCACAGGGCGGGCTGTTTGGTGACAAAGATGTCGAATGCTCGGCTGTTTGGGGAGAAAGATGGCACGTCCTATGTGTGTGTGTAATTTTGGTGTTGGTCAGGTTCTATGTGGGCAGTGTGGATGCCAAGGTCGGCCTTTGGGGTGTGAAACCTGTAATCTATGCCTGTAATTTAGGGGGTTTTATTTATACCTTTAATGCTGAGTTTTTATGTAAATTCCAATTGATCTATATCTGAAAAGCTGGGTTTTGTGTTATTCTGTTGATCTATAACTGCAATGCTATGTTTCCATACATTATTTATGTATACCTGCAAATACAGGGTTTTTATGTCTTATTCAGTTGCATGTGCTGTTTCCATGTGTTGTTTATATGATCTATACCTGAACTACAGGAAGTAGGTAAAAGAGAGTTATGGTTTAGTGAATGAAGAGACAAAGGGACTACGGGGGAAAGGACCTCTCAATGTCACGGTGCAGTCAGAAGGAGGGAAGACTGCACTGACTCTCACAGTCTTCCCCTGATCTGCAGTCAGTGTGGCAAATATTTTTTTTTAGTGTGGTAGCGGAGGGAGTGACTGCATGCTAGGGAGCGTGGAGTGGGACCCAAGGAAATGCTTGGGTAAGGTCCACTTTTTTCAATATAAAATATATTGGCACCAGGGGCTAATATTAATATATATTGGCGGCAGGGTCTAATATTTATACATATTGGCTGCAGGGGCAAATATAAATATATTTATTGGCGGCAGGAGCTAACATTAATATATATTGTCAGCAGGGGATAATATTAATATATATCGGCAGCAGGGGCTAATATTAATATATATCGGCAGCATGGACTAATATTTATATATAGGCAGCAGGGGCTAATATTAATATATATTGGCAGTAGGGGCTAATATCTAGATATATATATTGGCAGCAAGGTCTAATATTTATATTCATATTGGTAGCAGGGGCTAATATTTATACATATCGGCAGCAGGGTATGATATTAATATATCTATAGATGTTAGGCAGCAGGGTCTAACATCTATATATATCGGCAGCAGGGTCTTATATTAAAGAATGAAAAACAACCAGTTCAGCTGTTATTTTTAAATCATATTTCAATCAAGGTCTTTACTTCAAA
Source organism: Spea multiplicata (assembly GCA_009364415.1). Classification (NCBI taxonomy): domain Eukaryota; kingdom Metazoa; phylum Chordata; class Amphibia; order Anura; family Pelobatidae; genus Spea; species Spea multiplicata. The sequence goes on along the minus strand of VKOC01000002.1, from coordinate 29,741,716 downwards.
TAAATAAGTACATATTATGTAGTTAAAAATGCATATCTAATGCATATATATATATATATATATATATATATATATATGCACACACATACATAGAGTGTATATTTAGTGTTTTATAATTGTTTTATAATTGCCCCCCTACTTTAGTCCCTGTCCCCCCATGTGCCCCCCCAAAATATGAAAGCTGGAGACGCCACTGCTCAAAACCCACTTCTTCAGAGAAGCATGCCATCTTAGCTGCTAAAACTTCCCTGTCACTGATACAACCACCACACTACGTCTCACCTTTCTCTGTTCCTTATGTTTTGCAAGCAGGGTTCTCTCCACATAATGTATCAGTTTGTCTTAGTCTGTCAATTCCAGTCTTGTCATACTCCTTGGATATATGTATTGTAAGAAGTGGTGCGTAAATTGTTGGCGCTTTATAAATGAAAGATGATAATAATAAACTATTGCTATATTTTATCCTTAGTGTTAACTTCTCATATTGTGGTCTACATCAATTATGACCACTGACAGGTGAACTGAATAACACTGATAATCTTGTTATCATGGCATCTGTCAGTAGGTGGGATATATTAGGCACCAAGTTAATGTGTTAGAAGCAGGAAAAATTGGCAAGTGTAAGGATCTGAGCGACTTTGACAAAGGCCAAATTGTGCGCGAGCGGGACGAAAGGCTGCCCCGTGTGGTCATCAGATGAGCTACTTTAGCTCAAATTGTTGAAAAGGTTAATGCTGGTGTCATAGAATGGTGTCAGAACACGCAGTGCATCACAGTTTGTTGCGTATGGGGCTGCATACTCTAAAAGTTTGGTGCTTTTTTAAAGAAAAAAATATTTTAAAAATAAAAATACACATTAGTGGAATGGTAAAACAGTATTTTAAAAAATGTTGTATCTATTATGCAGTTAATCAGCATATGTTATATATAAACAGAAATGTGGAAAACCAATAGCCATTTTAAGGTCCCCCCTTAATTCATAATGCATCTGTGACCCAGATATGCCACTCTGCGACCCAGATAAGCTTGACGCCCCCTGATTTGCCGCTCTGCTCCCCCAGATATGCCATTCTGCCCCCAGATATGCTTTACGTCCCCTGAAATGCCACTCTGCTCCCTAGATATGCCACTCCCCCCCAGACTTACCAATGCACCCCCAGACTCCCTGGTGTCTAGCAGGAACGGCCGGTGGACATGTGCGCGATGCCCGCAGACAACCTCTGCTGCCAGCACTTCCGCCGGGGCATCTATGATGGAGAAGCACTGGCAGAAGTGCCGGCAAGGGAGGCTGTCTACACACATCGCCGCAGCCAGTGAACGTCTGCGCGATGCGCATAGACAACCTCCGCTGCCAGGACTTCTGCCACGGCTTCTATGGTGGAGCCCTGGAAGGTTATGTCACCATGGTGCTCCACCATAGAAGCCCCGCGGAAGTGCCGGCAGCGGAGATTGTGTAAGCGCATTGCACAGATGCCCATCGGCTGCCAGAGAGTAGGATCTAAGTCCCCTGCAGCGTTGAGGGGGATCTGGAGCCTAACCCTACGGCTTGCCTGCAGCAGGGCTGAAGGAAAAAATAAACGCCCACCCGGCACCCAGAACTGAATGTCCTGGGAGTCGGGCAATACGAATTAGGTCTTTAAAGTGGGGGGAAAAGGCAAATACGGTATATCACACTTCTGAAACATGGGTATTGTATTACCTACCATCATTTTGACTGCAGGTTCTATTACCTGAAATGCAATTACCAAAAAAGTTCTGTATGTTGTAAAACAGAGTGTATTGTTTAATTTTGTTCCATATTCTAATTATTGGAAAATGACAAAACAAACAGTGATTTATTATACGTTACATACCCAAACGTGGGAAAAACTTAAAACCGATCATTGGTTCTGCTTGAGTTTGATAATAGAATACTGGCAGCTGACAACATTTTTAATTTGATGTGTGCTCAGTGACAGCATTTTATCATAAAAAAAGCAGCAAATTGACATCACATCAAATGTAACAAATAATATACTACGAGTACAATACTTGAAGGTGATTAAAACAACGTTACAAGTCAACTATATAAAACCCCCCAAACTGTATCCCTATCCTAATGTGCCAAAATCACAAATCATCATGGATGGGCTACTGGCATCTCATAACAGCAATATCAAAAATAGTTAAAAGAGATGAGATTAGGAATTTGCTTAAGGAATACAAATGGTGAAGGCATTTTTATGCGTTTGAAGCAGTGTAATTACATTTTGAAATTTATCATGTCTCTAATCCATTATCCTATTACACAAATTATTTAGTCATAAGGGGTTGGCATTGTTTCCTATCAGCCTTGCAATCGCTCACCATTTCTTGCCTGCCAGCTATGGCGTTCATCTAGTTATTCTTTAGCAAAGAGAGGGCAAGATGCCCAAGATGTCTCGTGAGAACTTACCTACAGAGCACTGTTCATTAGTCAATGTAAAAAAAATGCCCTAGCTGGTTTTTTTTGTGCAAGCTAATTCACAGATATCCATGCCAAAAGGTCTCATTCTCTGCTTCACCTTCAGCTTCCTATTGATCATAGCAACGGTAAAAATATTTTGCCACTACGGTAACTTGGCAATGTCCCATTTAACAATAAGGAACACAGTTGGCAAAATCAAGCCAGCTACAAAGGCAGTAACTAATTGAGTTATATTAGAGGAGCTGGAAATCACCCAATTGATTATACCGTTTTACCCTATTCAGAGATACTCGCTCTTTTGGGATAAAAATAAAAAGCCTTATGGTTAAAACAGTCAGGTTTATAGCTCACTGTAGACGTTCCTTCTGTAAAGAATGCATTGCTCCAGATAATAGGTCAAGGAGGAAGTTAATACTCCAAATGAGTTTGCTGAAATCTGCAAGCTTGTTGGAGCAGAGTCAAAGTTAACATTACAAATCTTTAAACAGTGGCAAATATTCTCTCTAGCTGCAGCCTAGAAGATATAACACATTTCCTTGAGGTGATTATAATACAAGAACACTGGTAAAGGATTGCACATTTATATTTCTGACGGTAGCATGCAAATACCTATTGATAGCTGATTGCGCATTTAACCATTTCAGTGCTGAGATGCTTGGGAAAAAAGGCTGTTTTATTTCTTCTGCACTGAAGGGGTTATTAAAGCTGATGTTCCACTTGCTCTGCTGGATTTAACACTTTTAACTGCATGCCACATTAGAACTCATTTCAGACTCAACGTTGAATATAGTTTTGTACACCATTTGACCAAAAGTATGTGGACACCTGACCATCACATCTATATGAGCATACCTGTGAACTTCTGTGCTCTGGCTACCCGGGACGTGGCCAAGACTGCCCACTGACGTCAGTGGGCGGTCCCTATCATAGGTTGTCATGATGACGTCGGTGGGAGTTCCTTATGACGTTGGGGGCGTTCTTGCTGATCTCAGTGGGAGTTCCCGCTGACATCTCTGGAAACGCTCCCATTTAAAGGGAAAATAAGCAGGGAGCAGGCATGTCAAGACCCCGGAAGATTCAGGTGTTGACCCGGAGAAGCAGTGCTTCACCCGGAGTTCTCCGGGTAAAACCCAGATAGTTGCCAGGTATGTATATGAGCTTATTGGACATCCCATTTAAAAACCATGGGCATTAAAATTGGGTTCCGCTGCTCACACACACACAGCCTACACTATTCTGGAAAGGCTACCCACAAGAGTTTGCAATGCCATTGTGGAAATTTGTGCCCATTCAGCCAAAAAGAGCAGGCACTGATGATGGATCAGAAGGCATGGCTCGCAATCAGTGCTCCAGTCCATCACCAAGGTGTTCAATGAACTCCTCCATGTCTCGTTGCTTGCTTTGTGTACAGGGCACAATCATGTTGCAACATGAAAGGATCTTACCCAAACCAGTGCCACAGAGTTGGGAGCATACAATTCTCTAAAATGTCTTTGTATGCTGAAGAATTAAAATTTCACTGCAACTAAGAGTCCTAGTCAACCCTGAAAAACAGCCTCGGACCATTATCCATCCTTCACCAAACTTTACAGTAGACACTGTGCATTCAAGTAGGTTGAGTTCTCCCGGCATCCATCCATCAGACTTCCAGATATTGCCAACGCTTGGTGTTGTGCATAGTGATCTTGGAATGGTTTGTGCAGCTACTCGGCCATGGAAAACCATGCTTCCAGATGCAAGAAAGCAGGGGGTCACACAAAGCAGCATTATCTGACCCCCATGGTGAAAGCAAGGTTACATGCACAATGTGTGCAACCAGCTAGAACGAAGGCCCTGTTTTAGAACTACTGTACTGCAGAGCACAGAAGAAACAGCGATCAAGAAGCAGATTGAAGGAGAAACTGAGACATACAGCATGAGAGACAGAGGGAGTGAGAGAGAAAGCATGAGTGTGAATGTGTGAGTGTGAGAATGCGTGTGAGAGAATAAGTAAGCAACAAAATTGACACTACAGTTCTAGTTTATCCTTCTGCACCATGCTTCTGGATTTGGTTCTATGCATGTGTGATTTGTGGCCTGCAAGATTGTGTTTTGCAAGTTTGTGCATATGCTGCAACTGGACTCCACTGTTAGTCCTTATATGGGATCATGTATGACACATGTATCAAATGAAAAAATCATTTATGAATATTCCACGATGGAATGCATTTTATTGCTTATATTAATGGATACAATGCCTGAAGAAGAGGCCTCGATAGTCTTGAAAGCTTGCAATCAATTAAATGTCAGTTAGTCAATAAAGTTATCATCTTTATCAGATTTACTTTCTCTCTTTCAATGGATAACACTGTACAACTCTATACCTTTATCAACATGAAAAAGTATAGTGACCCTATTACTTTGTGTTTTGAATTCTATAAATACTCAGTGAATTATTCACAGACCAGGTACCACAGGAATTTCGCTTCAATGTATGTATTGAAGCGAATAACTGAAACATGCACATCCCTATGGATTACATCTAATATTATGACATTTCAAAATGTTACATAGCAAAACCTTTAACAACACAAAATAAAGATGTGAGGAAATAATCTTTTGTACCTGAAATGTGCTTTTACAATATTTCTATTTTATGTTTCAGAATGAGTGCGTGAACCCACTTTATATCAGTGCTGCACTTTGAGCTCAGTAGAATATATGTTAATGTGCTTTTTGAGCGCCATCTTCTACAGTGATCTTTTCTGTAGTAGGTATTGTATTAAATGTAAAGAGGAATTTCCTGAATCATCAAGCAGTGGCACCATGTTGACAAATATTATACATGTATTATAAAAGGCAGTGTTATTTAACACTGTTACAATTTATTTAAAAAAAAATTGTAACAAAAACATATAAAGGAAATGATGAAAGCTTAAACTTGCTAGCTAATGTGATCTTGATAACTCCCTGCACAGTGGACATGCTGCCAGCCACTCACCAGTGTCCCAGCCATGGTGAATCCTGTCCTTCGCTATTTGTGCTACTGCCACCAGAATTTGCTGTACCTCGGATAGATATGTTCTGCAATGAGAACCTCAAGGACCCCTCGCCAGCACTGATTATCTTGGCCTGAAAGAAAAAAAATGCAAAATAGGACAAATTAATTCTTAATGAATTCCTATGCACTTAGTTCGTTATTCTAGGACTTTGCTTTTTTTTGAAACTTTATAGTCAGGGCCTTGGGTCGCTATGATGTAATAGATTTACTTGTAGAAACGCGTGCTGTCTGTGAGCCCTGTATTAATATAAGGGGGTGTCAGGCGCTAGCACAGAGGGGGCAGCTGTATAGCAGGTATGTATATTACCTGATTAAGTGCAGAGTCAGCTCCTCATTCCCGGTGTCCATCTGCACCCATGCAGGAAGAGTGGGAGGGGTTAGGTCACAGATTGTGCTGATTGGCGGTTCAGCCTCCTTGGCCCCTCGTTTCACTGCCCTCCCTTTCCTTTCTCTCCATGTTACGTGGACTTGTATGGCCAGCCGTAAGCTTGAACCCTGCTAGCAAAAGGACTGCTGCCAGGAAGTGTCTTGAAGTGCAAAAAACTCTGGGTCAGTTAAGTGCCTAGTTTTTTCCACCTCCGTGTTGTGTGGTGTATGTAATATAAGGTTTTTATACATTATATTGATACTGATATGAGCAGGACAGTCTTGACTAGGAAAAAGTTCCACTTGGCAATATTCTTGTTCAATAGCACAACAGATTTGCAAGTCACATGCTATACATGGTTTGCACATGTGCAGAGGCCAGGCCTTAGATTAGGTGGGAGGTGTATGCTAATGTTTAATATGATCATGATGTGACATCATAAATGAATGTTGAGGTATCTGCAATTAACAGATTTATGTTTTATTGTACATGTTTTATTCATGTTGACTTGGAACAATAGTTCGATCTGCCAGGACCCCAACCTCCTTGCTTACAGTAATATAGGTTTCTTTTTTCGGTGTCATACATATATCACACATGTGCTATTTTTGTGGGTTTTTAAAAAAAAAACACTTCATATAAAGCAAATCATTAAGCTAAACAACAGTTTTTAAAAAGCAATTCATGTTAAGTAAATAGATTTTAGATATTTATTTCTCACTTCTGCAAGTTGTGACAAAATTAATTTGTTCAGCACATATCTAAATTAACATTATCAAATGAACTAGCAGAAATAAACTATTCAAATCAAAAGAGAAAGCTCCACAAAATAATAAATTATATTCCACTAGCAGTTTAGACTAGACCAAAACCATATCGCTGTCGGAAATAAAATAAAAGATAACTTTTGTAAAAGAATAGTAAAAACACTCTTCCTGTCATACTAACCACCCACTTATGACTTCCTGGTGCTAGCCCTGCCTCATGCACAGCTAGCCCCACCTTCATGGATGGTTGGCCCCACCCCTAGTAAAGCCACTCCCCAGAAGAGGCAGTACAGAAGGTAGCCTACCCTGGGAAGATCCCAGATATAATAATTAGGTACCACTTACGGTATATACCAGGGATTAGACCAACCTTTCTAGGTTTCACTAAGATTTTGTTTGGTTTATCAGACAGAAAAGTGTCAATACATTTATTTGAAAAATGTGTCCAATTGTTAAGGACACTTAAAGAAGGAGCACTAATAATAATTTTGATATTAAATTAACACAGTATATTCATGTACATTCTATGTATCTTTAAAATACGAACATCCTTAAATATCTCAAGAAGGAAGATTCTTGATGTCACATGAATGCTTTGTTGCCTTTGTTAGTATGGAATACCCGGTGGTTAACGTAGCAGCAGACAGTTCTGTACTGCAATGATCCTCCACACAGCATTGTCTTTTAATTGGCAACTAATTGCTTTTAATTGCAGCTCTGTGTTAGACAAAGAAACGCACTAGAGCTCAGCTTGTGTGTCATACCACTGTGTCCTCTTCTAAGTGCTCTATAAATACAGAGTTGGCCAGAAAAAAAACCCAAAACAAATACTCTCAGAAATCACAGGAAAGCACAGACGTCCTTAGAGACTCTCAATTTTGTGCTTGTAACGATTTGTCATCCTTTGCTCAGTGAGATCAACAGTTTTAGCACACAGATCAATATTCTTTTAACCTAGACCTAATCTAAGGAGAAATTCCCTGTATTTCACCTTGGATGATTCCTGTGTGCTCAAGTTGCCCTTTTTTTCACTGCAATAATTTTGTCTGTGTAAGACAGCAATTTTTCATCCTTTGGTCAAAACCGGTGACAAAAGAGGGAATAATGGTTCCTGACATATCAAATGATAGATTTGACACATGGCATGCTGAGCTGGGAGCTTTTGCAGGCCAACGTAGAAAGACAGATAAGCAGTCTAATGGCCTCCTGACATTGCTTCTTCTTTTATTCCTCCTTCTTCCATTATAGCTAAACAGTCTGTATTTTTTTCTAAACTAAAGAAGTGTATTCTTTTTCAACTGGAAGCAAGGAAAGGCATTGGAAATGTTTATCTCCAACCTAAAATAAACGTTTCCCTGTAAAATGATCAATCCGTGGCCTTTCCCTCAAGCATAGTAAGGGCAATACAACATTCAGCTGGAGGAAATACTAACAAACATCACCAGGGAGAAGAGAACAGATGGGACCTAGAAATGAAACCAGCAGACTTCTGGAAACTGGTCAACAAGTATAGATTTTATTACAAAGGAAAAAAACACTATAATGTTTGTGGCATCAATCTGCATGTGAGAATACGTCATTTTCTTACTACAACTGATAACTACAGGCAGCGAATGAAGAATAAAACACAAAAGAGTATTTCTGAATCACTTCTGTATAAGTAAATTAGATCCTACAAAAGCCAGTACCAGCCTGTGCATGCATGGTGTGTTAGTTTCTCTGACTTTGGAAGTTCGGGGCAGACACAGTGGCCTGTGTACCACAGGGCATTGCTCTAGGCAACGGATCGAGTTACCTCTTAACACACAAAAGCTCCTTTCAGAATATAAACTAACAAAACAGAAACACTTTTTTTATTCATGTATAACTTCCTCTTTAACATGTGTTCACATTTAAATTCCTGCCCTAAGTGTCATTTTTTTTGCCTTTAGACTTACTAGATCAGTATTAAAGTTACACATCAACTGTCATAACCTTATTTGCGTTTCTGTTTTATCTTCTTCAACAGATAGGTACAGAGCAAATGTTTTTGGATTGTGCTGTAATAGCCACTGATTATTGTAGAGTATATATTATCCAGCTACATTTGTATATATCATATGTTAATATATATTACAGATGTTTCAGCAGAGCTGCCCAACTTTACATTTCTATGGCATACAAAAAGCAAACTATGAAAGTATTCATTTTCATATTGTTTGTTTTATTCTGTGTGTGTTAGGCTAATGCAGTTCTGGTCTATAAAAAAAACAGTGATACATAGCTTACATACGTTTACTTAACATACGCAAAATATATGTAAATATTGGAATACTTTTACAAAATATTACACATTTTTCCATAGGTCTGAGAATAGTTTCTCCTTGTACAAAAGTACACATGGGTCAAAATAACCCATTAGGCATATTAGGTATGTGCCTAGTGGCCCCAAGCTCAATTTACCCCCAAAGCAGATGGCAATTTGGAACAAACTGATTGCACCATTCTCTCCTGCTGGTGGACTGAATATACTGTATTTGCTCGGTTACAAGACCACCCTGATTACAAGATGACCCCCCAAATTCTAAATATTAATTTAGGTAACAAAGAGCCTGAATATAAGACTACTGTCAAGGATGAGTTGGGGGGCGCAGCACAGAGACACACCGTGTACAACGTGGTAAAGGGCAGTCCAAAAAGTAAAGTCCAGGACTCCAGCCAAGGGTCAAAAGTGAGTGAAATCCAATATAGAAACAGCACCGCAGCAAGGGTTAATCCAAATAGCAAAGTCCAGTAATCCAGCCAAGAGTCTGTGAAATCCAATATAAATAGAAATATGCAGCAGTAGGGTAGAGAAACCAGTAGGGAACTTGAACAACCAAGTACTGAAGGTACAGGGCTGCAAGTTTAAATAGCCTGCCAAGTTGCTTCACCTTTCCTAACCCCTCCTTCCCCCTCTTCTCACTGTGTCTGTCTGTCACTCCCTAATCCCGCCCCTCCCTGGTTGCCTGCAGTGGTGTTAGACCGCAGGACACGCCCCGGCTGCCTACAGTGGTCTTGGACTGCAGGACACGTCCTCCCGCCATACCACTTGTCCTGGGGGCTGCAGCAGGCGGCTAGTGCAGCAACTGAGGCCGAGGTCGCAGCCTGCGGCAAGAAGAGGCAGTCTGTGACTACGTGGCACACGGCCGAAGACGCGGGCGCTCGGCAGAGTCGCCGCCGGGCGAGGGCCACTGCCAATGACGAGTAGGGACCTGACAACTACCCTATACAAAAAAAGTTTTACTAGTCAATATTAATTTAATAAAACCTATGATTGAGAAAAATGACTTTTTTGTTTTTATTTCCTTTTATTTGCCAACCTACCCCCTCAGTTATGAACATCTGCCCCCAGAAATGCCTTAACCTTTATTTATCAATAATTTTAAATAATCAACAAGTATTTATCTATGCACACATGAAGAATTTAACATAGTTTTCTACGTTATTTAACATAAATATATTTTCTGGCAGAGGCTAACAGCCAACCTAATAATTCTTGTAAAGGTAAACATATGATACAATTTTAGTGTTCCAAATGATCCAAGCATGTGTTGTGAATTGGGAGAGTTAAGATTGTTACAGAATAAATCAGATTCATATTAGCAGTATTAAATGTCGTGTTGGCACCTTCTTTATCGCAAATTACAGTTTCAAGTCTTTGCTATAAGGAAATAATGAAGTTAAGATATGCAGTGCCATATATCGTGAATCTTTTTGGCAGTCTGCATAAGAAATGAATTGTATCTGTTACCAAAGGGGTCATGAGGACATTGAGTTTAGAAGAATACTTAGTCAAAGGACATGTCAAAGAAAAAAAAGATGATATCTGTAACTGTTTTGCAAAGCATTATATTTCTAAAAGTCAAATTACTTTCATAATAAGGCAAAGTAAAATGATTACCTTTAAGTCCTGTTGGATTTATATAGATATGGTATAGATACATCTGATTAAAAAATATCATACAGCACATAGGAGGCTACTGCATGCCCTACTGACTGTGTATCCCACAAAATTATTTAAAATACATATTAAGAATGCCTGTGAAACCCCTATAATGTTGATAAAACTTGCACTGCATGAGAAGGTTGTAGGCTTGGGCGCTAACAGAAAATTTGTGTTCATGTTCGTGGGAAAAATTCAACAAAATTCGTCCATCTTCATTTTCGGTTCGGATAAAATTTGTTCAGAATTTTTCTTTTTTGGAAATTCCTATTTGTCCATCTGGTTTCCATGGAAACAAGAAATAAACACTTAGAAGAAGTTCAATAAGGGACCTTGAGGCCAATAATTGGAAGAAAGAGGGTCAAAAATAGATTAGAATTATAGGGTTAAGATTAAGGATAGTAGTGTACTGGCTAAATGATCTTTATTAAATTAATTGAATTATTTAATGATCTTCATTGAATCAAAACTTTAGAGAGTCTCAACAAGTCTCACACAGAAGAATCTCACTCTGACATAAAGCAGTCACGCATCCCCTGCCTGCTCTGCTCTTATATAGGCTTTTCATTACTAGTCTGTGCTTTTTTCTTTGAAAGGTGCAGCACAGCCATTGGACAAGCCCTCAGCATGATGTGATAGGAGAGAGCTGATTGGGCAAACAAAGGTTAGCTCACTCAATGTCCCTCCTCTTATTGCAGGCAAAATGGCGAGATTCTCATCCTCTTAGTGCAGTTAAAATGGTGGCCGCAGCGATGTAACGCATGAACGAAAAATTGTTTTCTGTTTGTTTTGGCACAAAAATGCATTTCTATAAATGCATATGTCTAGAAAGTTTTAACATTGTAAACTGAACATGTAGATGGGATTGTACTCCTAGAATTGTGACCCCATACATGAGGGTTAATTCATAATATACAAATATACTTTAGAAGGGTTATATGAGGCTGATATAGTGCGACAGATATCAGCTGACAATGACTAGTAAGGGATAAACGTAAAAAGCTCAATTAATATAATTTTTTCTATGATATAGCTGTCAATCCTTTATATGTGATTGCGCCTAGATGTCAATGATCAAATACATGTCTATTTGCGAAACAGCAAATGCATGCATGTTGCCAAAAAACTCACAAAAGTTGGACAGATGCCTGCTCGCAAGTCACGCTTACACCCACAAAAATCACTTTCAACTCACGCGCACTCAATTGCAGGATAATTGGGTTGATGTGAGTTGGAAAAAGCAAGTATATCATGGATTTACAAATCTTGGAAGTTTCTTGTGAGTTCCAATTGCGAGATGCAATGGAAAAGCATTTTCTACACTACAGCTCCTGGGGTAAAGTAAGGAGATGTGCCTGATAGCAATGTTTTTTTCCCACAAGATTCTTTTGAAGAAAAATTAACTAAAAATTGTAATAGCCCCATAACTCCTCATAAGACAAACACACAAACACTCCTTCTAACACACACTTGAACACTCATTCTAGCACACACATTCACTCTAACATACATACATACTCGCTCACTCTCCTTCCCTTCACTCCTTACCTTTTCGGGGCCTTCTAACTGCTTGCGTGCACAGTACGAACAGGCATGCTTTCTCCACAGGGTCACATAACATTGCGTTACGTGAAGCTGCCACGTTTCCACCTCCCCAAGTGGGCCGGTCCAAATTTATGAATTTTGAGGCCTCAAGTTTAGCTCCAGGGCAGGTAGCCTACTGACCTTTATTTCCATAACTCTTCCCCTTTAAATAGATCTAAACAAGCTTGTGATTGGCTTATCAAGTGATGAAGAGCATGAATGGAGTTCACATACTGTACTTCTGTTCTTGGATCTTCTGTATCTGGAAGGACACTCTAAATATATAACAAGAAGTTTTGAGAAAAAATCTAGACAAAACATTTAAAAATATATTTCTGGGATGAAAAGCATGGTACCTATTACAATTTTAAATTCAGTGAGACATTTAGCAGTTGACTGTTGGACTTTCCTTTAGCAAAATTAATTACTGTATATGATGGCTTATCAAGAGGCTGTATGGTAAGACTTGCTTGTGTAAAATGCTGTGCTTTAGGAATGATAATTTGACACCCAGTTGCACATATCCATTTATAGCTGACAGAAGGGAAGGTTCCGTTTATACAATTTAAAAACCCTTCATTATAATTAGCCCAGGGAGAGAGCAGGGAGTAAGAACCAAAGAGGAGGAAAACACTTAACCAAACCCTCTACTTGCAATTAAATACTTAGCTACTGTAAGTAGCAGCATTTGCTGTTCTGAACTAGCAAGCTGCATTGTTATAGTGCAGGCTGCTATTAAACCCCTGGTAAGTGTGATATTAATGGTTTCAATTGCAGTAACACCTGTGTTGATGGTGCCTAATGCAATGTCCTTGAATAAAGAACAATGGTACTATCAAGACTGCAAAATGCTAAAGAAAAAAAGGCAGATGGTGTACGTTCACAACCTTAAAAAGCTACATAATAAAATGCACTGCATGCAAAAACAGTTATATTAACTGCAAGTATCTTTTATTATTATAAACACATATATATTATATTTGCATGGTTCAGTACCATTGATATCAGAGTGGATCAGAATACTTTAGTAACTGGTACAGATCAAGTATCAGTGGTAACAAGTTACCACAGTCAGTCACACAACGTGCAACTGCCAGGGGCAGATTAACAATGGGACTATTGCCCCAGGGCCCCTGTTGGCAAGGCCCCCCACTAGCTGCTTACTTGCTGCAGTGTAACTTCATATGTATGTATCTGCACTGCACAGTGTGCATACAGTATTTCTTGTGCAGGGTGATGTTGGAGTCATTTGGACATTTAGTTACCTGTTCATGCAGTTTTGTGCAGCCAGTGCACTTCTGAAATGGGACCTTTTAGTCCACAAACACCAGACATGCATGGGTGGTATGACAGTTATAAAAAGATGTTGCTGAACACATATTGGGGTGTTTGACAGTGACATGTACCAGGAGCTGTAAATTCATACCTGAAGTACAATTTGTGTGAGGAAAAACAAAAACAATTACTACCACAAATTTTGACAAAGGCTGCTGGTATAATTAGTGCATGTAAAATACCATTTGAAATACGCTGGGGAATTAGCCCACTTAGGACATGGAGGCAGTAAGACCAGATGTTAACGTTCCAAGTTGAAAAATGCGTGCTTCCCAAATGTGACATCTCCCAAAGAACCCAACAAACTCATGCTTGGGAGTATCACTGTACTCGGAAGATGTTGCTGAACAAATATTGGGGTGCTGTAAACCATGAGCTTTTTTTCATTAGCTTTTTTGGATGAGTAAAAGATTTTTCAAATAAAAGTGAGAAAAGGTGTTTTTTTCCAATTGTTCATCGCATTTTTATTATTTTATTTTTAGGAAATTAGATGAAATGATAAAAAAATGGTATCTGAAGAAAACCCTTCTTGTCCTCAAAAAAATATATAATTTGTGTGGGTTCAGTTAATTGATGAGGAGAAAATTACAGCTAAACGCTGCAAAAGTGTTAAAAGTGCCTTGGTCCCAAAGAGTACAAAAAAAACAGCCTGGTCCTTAAGGGGTTAAATTCATAAAAAAATTACCACTTACTATGAGTAGGTAAACTAAACTTACTTATTTACTTAATGCCCACCCAACAGTCCTATTAACAAAATAAAATAAATAAACATTAACATTTCCCACTAAGAAAACTTAGATGAATGATTTACCCATGCGACTTAGTAGCTAAAGGAACCCTAACACTAAAATTCAATACTAGGTAACCCTAACTTCAATTAATCCAATAATTTTTTTTAAAGGGTAAAAAAATGAACTCTTAAATAACTGTAAAAACTGCAGAAATAATTATTTAGACAGTCTCCATTGCCCTGATGCCTCCATGACGCATTTATGTCTATAACAAAAATCTATGTATTTTGAGATACAGCGATACACGCTGAAGACAATTAGTAATGATGAAGAGAAATAAGATATTGACATGAAATACACACCAGTGTGCGAACTTCAGTGCTTGTCAGAATGGGGAAAAATTGCAAGAATTTAGAATTGTAAAATATTACTGTATATAACAATGGAATATGAACACACTGGATTCTCTGAAGCTACTTGTTCCTACTGCTCATGCAATAGAAGGTCATTTCTACTGTCTGACTCTGCTACTACTACAACAGAAGGGATGTAATCTTTCTTCTTACAGACTGGAGAAAAGCCACCTGTAAAGATCAAGATTTGCTCTGACCTATTATGTTACTATACTGCTCTCTATTCAGTTCTCTACTTAATGCCACTGTACCAATCATTTTCTCTAGGTAAAACCTTTACTACACTGTCATGTCCCCTTTTCATACTTTGCAAATGGCAAATCAGTGTATTTTATTTCTGTTGGGAAAAAATATAATTCCATGTATAACCAGTATACATATTGCAGTTATTTCATATTGTTCTCATATTTAAAACAAAGAACACACAGAGACAAACCTCACTCAGCGATATTGTACAAATGTAACTTACATGTATTCATATAAATTATTGGTTTAATACTGTCAGGATTTCGGCCTACCTGTACTGGCTTTCCTCCTCATGGCTCTCTGTTTGTTAGGCCGCACCCTTTTCCACTTTTGTGTCCGAGTTAACCCCTCCTCTTCCTGCAGGCTGTGACTATATTAACCAGCTAGTTCAGTTGCTGGTTGCCCTTTTGGGGTTCCAGACCAGTGAGCGTGTGCTTCCAGTGTTTGATTCTTGTGTATGACCTGGCCTGCCTGACTCCTATTCTGGTGCCGATTCCTGCTTGATTTTGGACTACGTGGATTTCTGGACTCCTGACCTTGGCTTGTGTGACTACCCGTTCTGGCTCCTGACCTTGGCTTGATCCACAACCACCCGCTTTGGATTCTTGTTATTATTTTAATTTAATAAACATTTTCACCAGTACATTTTTGCCTCTGTCCTGATTCACTGGTACCCTGACAAATACAGCCTAAATTATGTCACAACCTCATCCACTGTATTTTATTGCATGTGAATTTATGCCTGCATTATCTGTATATGAGACTTCTGTTTTATGATCATCTTCTCCTTTGCTTACCTGCATATCTGCAAGCTGATTGACAGCCAATACTTGTGTATGCAAGCAGAACTTGTGCCATTGATTGTTGCATGCAAGTTGATTTGCCATTGATTTCAACTGAAGCTTTGCAGCCCATGCACATGAAGCATTCTTGCAGACTTTTACTTGAAAAAGTGCAGTATACTATTTGTCCCAGTTTAGAAATACCCAATGTTTTTATGTTTTTTTGCTTTTTTTGCACATTATGGGGCAATTAGTACAAGTAGCATTTTGCCAAATCTGGTCATTCTGCTCCCATGTGCTATTTTGGGTATCTTTGAAGCTGGCCAATGCAATTTACCTCAACAAACGGTATACTGTATAAAGATTGTAAGCTCGTTTGAGCAGGGCCTTCCTCACCTGATGTTCCTGTAGGTTTTATTTTATTATTATTATAAGACAATACAGCATATCTGAATATTAAAAGTAACAAACTTTGTATTTGTAGTGTGAAACATTTTTAGCCCTATAGCCTCTTTAGCCACATAGCATAGTCAAATGGTTATGTTATATACTACTTGTTATGTCCTGTCTACCTATTGCGCAGCGCTACAGAATATGATGGTGCTATATAAAACAATAAATAATAATAACTTAGTTATGCAACAGTAAGGCACATAGGCCTAGGCATGAGAATGCTAGCTTGGAGTGCCTAATTGTATGACAACCCAATAGCAAGGATCAGGATAAATGGTTGCCTCTCGGACCAAGTCACATGGGATTGTATCATTTCAGCCATAAAGATACTGCTTGAGACTCTCACTGTATTGTAAACTAACAAACTATGTTAAGCTATGACTTCTAAAATACAAAAAAACTAAATAAATAAATTGGTAACTAAATTTTATATGAGTGGCAGAGAAACAAACAAAAATAATAACAGGAAAAATATATAGGTTGAACATGACCAATAATATCTAAATAAATAAGTAAATATATCTAATAGTCAATCTGATAATATCTAAAGAAGTAGATATATGTATGACCATGGAACATGTAATAACTAACATAATAATTTCATTACTAACACTTTCTCTGTTAGTACCCATTTACTGTAGCATAAGTAATATGAATTCTACATATAAAGTCATGTTTAGAAGGTAAAGTATACACAACAGGAAAAATACTAGATATTTTCCAATAGGCAGTTTCTGGAATATAACCATTCTCCTGTGCTAGGGCAGGAGAATGCCAACGAAAATATCAGTGTTCCACTTGGACTTGGGAAGTCAAACAAAAAATGAATCAAGTGCTGATGAATATAACTTTTACTCAAAAGTCAAAAATTATTATAGGAGCTTTTCTGTAGTTTAGGACATTCCCAAGAATGGTTAATTAGTCTTATGTAAAGTGACAAATTAAGAAAAGAAAAAATGTGATTTCTGTAAATAAGTTTTCATTCATTGCCAAGAAGTAGTTCTGACCTTAATAGAAGAGTTGAAATAGCATCTTGTTTACTGGATATATATTTTCTAACAAAGCTACAGGTAAGAAGCAATCTTTAAATGAAACAAAGGGTTAAATAATTATTGTTGTTCCTTCCAGTTCCAGAGAGTGTTAGAATACGAAG
>VKOC01000002.1:29647009-29718194 GCA_009364415.1 Spea multiplicata | reverse complement strand
CTTTGGTCCCTGGCCCCCCATGTGCCCCCCCTAGATATGAAAGCTGGAGACGCCACTGCTGAGCGGCCACAGTCAGCTCCAGTGTTAGCTTGGCAAAGACTACGGGGTAGTGGTCAGTGGCAGGCAAAAACTGGTGATGATGGGGTGCCTGATGATGTAAGACGTGAATATTAAGCCAATCAGATGAGTGTGTAGCTTCGTTGGCCAGTGGCCCACTTGGCATTTTACTTGTGTGTCTATTGGCCAGTCAAGACCTGGTCACAGTGTGCTGTGCAATAGGACCATGGAGGAGGCTGCAGTTTCTCCTAAAAGTAAGCGATTTCATTGTTTACATTTTTTACAGGTTGAGGAATGTATATTAAATAACTTCCAAAGTACCTTAATAGGACCACAAAATAATCCCACCAGGTGTATATGTGGCTAGCATTCTATTCCTGGCATAGAGTTTTACTGAAATGGCATCTTTTTTTCTCTCCCAACTTAACTTGTTTTGCACATATCACGTATATTTTAAAAGAACCGGAAGAAGGTGGAACCAGATCAACTCATCCCCATCCAAGCAGTCCTCTCCTATTGTCTCACTTCCCCCTTCGACGTGATTGTAAGCTCACTAGCGCCCTCTTCTCCTTTGCACCAGTTTGTTATTGTATCTGTTATTGTATCTGTTATTGTATGTGTTTCTAAATTGTTCATCTGACTGTAACAGCGCTGCGGAATCTGCCGGTGCTTTATAAATAAATGTAATGTATGTAATGTAAGAGTTTCTTTTGCCAGTTGACTTGTTTTTCTTTGCGTTCATTTTGTTTAATTGCAAGTGACAGGTTATAAGGTCAAGTGATATCCCTACTTGACTATATGACATCATCAACTCGAAAATTACATTCAAATTCTCGAATGGATATGCAAGTGTGCGATTTTACACATGTCTGGGATAAAGATCAGGAAGATAGGGATAATGTAGCACATTTAATGTAATGTGCTTTCCTGCGTCTTATAAAAGCATATTTATTGATATCTATTTATTCCTCATCCAACATTGACAATAAATGTTCATATTGTCTCACGTTATAAAATGCATTTTATGCCTTTTTAGAAATACACATTCCTGCCATACTGATAATCAGAAAGGATAAACATTATGTTGTTTTAATGGCTTAATCAATAAAAACGCATCGCTGGCTGCAAAGTAAACTTATAGTTCCCTTACATAACTTTTGGATTAGTTTTTAATCTTTAAGCATGATTATGTGCGCATTTTGGGAGCGTGCAAACCCTGTACTCTCTGAATCTGCCAGAATTTTAATCCCACATAAAACGCAAACTTGATGACAATTTAGATATTTTGGCTAAGCTTTCCTATTAGCAGAATATCATATTCGGATGAGATTTGCTGTTAAAATAATTTTACATAGAGTTGTGAAAGTTTTAACTAGTTGATATCCATGGTTGCACAGTTACCTTAAAGAGCTGTTACATAGTATGTTGTTACATATATATATATATATATATATATATATAAAAATATATATTTTATGATTTTAGATGTTTTGCATATGCTGCCCAACTGTCCCGCCTTGCTCACGTTTTTTGGGACAGAGGTAGAGCTCGGCAGGGCAGCAGGATTCGCATTCTCTGGGTGTCTGGACATCGGAAAATGCGTAATGCTCATGCGCACAACCCTACATGATTGTACACATACTCAGTGAGCTTCTCCCCCTGACGAATCGGGACAATGGGGGAGAAAGTTGGGAGGTATAAGATATGACATCATATGCTGGCACTCTACGCCAGCTGGTGATGCTACTGTAGGAAGCGCTTGCGTTGGTTGCACATACATCCCTCCAGGCTATGGTGACTGTTGTTAAGGGGCTCAACCGGCAACTGCCTTGGGACATGAAGGTAATAAAAAGCTCCGTGCATCGGTCCCTAAAGCTCTAAAGAAGGCCTTGAATGTCGCTGTAGGAACTCACATGAAAAAATAGTATCTTAAATACTGTAAAATAAATCCTTAACACTAACCTAAAACAATATAAATATCTCAGTCCTAAGACTGTTATAAATACAGAAAAATCAAGGAATAAAAAGTCTGTATGTACAAATAATGGAGCCACTTCATGCATTACTTCACAGATTAATCACCGTTGATGTGCCCCGGGTCTTACAATGGGCTGGTTTGCTCCTTGAGCTCAGGTATGGACACATACGTACAAACATTATGTCGGCATATCAAAACGAAGCAAAATAGAGACAAAAAACATAGCACTCTAATAATGTAACACAAATCTAAGCATTGCAATCCATTCCTTACATATAAAAATCATATAAAAAGTAAAACCTGTCTACGTAAAACATAAATGAACATTGTAAATATTATTTTAATATACGGGTTTATTACATATTTGTGGAACTTTGTTTTTATTCTCCAAAAGGAAAATAGGTCACATTATACCAGAAAATCTTACTGAGTAAAATATGCCACACACTGTCACTTCATGTAAATCTGATTTCCTTATTCCCGTTAACCTACTTTTCATGTGAATCGAAAAACATATTGGAGAAATTAGATTGGACTCATCTAGTAGCAAATTAACCCTTTCCTAATATCACAATTTATATATTTTTTCATGTGTATATTTCTGTTTTTATTTTTAATTTTTTTTTTACAGTTTGAAGCAACACAATAGGTAGAATAAAAGCAAAAATATCACAGAAAACGGACAATCTCCATTTTGCCATATGGTGGAGAATTTCGGGAAGAGTGATTTATAAAATGTCTGCGGCTTTCAGCCTCCGTGTTAGTGTTTATGAAATTTATGCTTTTATAATATGTGTAAAACTTGTTTGAATCTTTTATATGAATTGGCTGAAAAACACAAAGGCTTTGAAAGATAGATCACATCCATTAAACAGCTCGGTTCAGGGTGAAACTTTCTTTTATCTTCATTATAGATTCGAAGAGTGTAATATTTTTTTATGAAATCCAAAAAAGAAACAAATGCAGATGTTACTTTTCCATCTGTAGTTCCATATGTAGCTTAATTATCTGGCCTTTCTACCGATTCTTCTGTCTAAATGAATGAAGTACACGGGTGGTTTGTATATTAACACATTGTTACATTGTAATTTCATGAGACAGGATAGTGGATTAAAAAAATAGGGTCCAAAATCATTAATTTAGAATTGAATAGCTGAATTTTACTCCGAAAGCTTAAATCCTCCTAGAGTTTTTCGATTTGTAATCAAGTAACTAGCATTGCGCAACACTTAGCAATGTGCCATCCTGCATGACGGGTCATCCAAGAACCTTGTTTCTACTGTTTATTGGGTAGTATATCTCATTGGTGTTCATGTAGAACTTTAATGATAGATTTTATGTTCTTCTTTTTTTCTGAGCAACCTAAGACTTGACTGGTTTCTTCTAGCCCTTTCGTTCTGAGAAACTCGATATGTAGAACAGTACATCAACGAGGCTGTTAAGTTCGTGTCTTCTAAATAAGATCTTCCTGGATTTCACCTGTAGCCTCCAGAAACCAGAGCTCGTTACCTGGCTTCTGGGTTAGGGAGCGTAATCTCCAAAAAGGGGCGCAACATTTAGTCACCCTCAGTTAAACATACCGAGATTATTTGGAGCTATCCATGTCATAGGCATAGCTGGCACCATCCCTGGCAACAAGCCCTTTTCCAGCCTTTTATAATGAGCAGAAGAGGGAGAGCCCCTAGGGGACCAGCCCTGGTTAATCCCAAATTAATGTGTACTATACACGGATGGATGTTTGGTACTTTTTCACCCCTCTTGCTTTATTGAGCTGAAGATCATGGGTCCAAACATTTTGGCAATCCATTCACATGGTACAGTTCTTTTTAATGTGTTGGCTCCATATTCATATTTTCATCTTACATGGTATTACTTATGAGCTGACTTTTATGAGAAAATCATTCTGTGGCTACTGCTGGGATGGTATTTTTAGTGCTATGTCAGAACACATCTGGTGTGTTTTTATACCAAGATGTTTTATCATTGTAATATGATTTATTCTCGCACATGGGCTTACATAAACTCTGAAATGTGTGGTTTGAATATCTGGTTTCTGTACTCATTGTTTTTTTATATGTGGGTTATAGCGTAGCCAGAAAGGAATCAGAGGACTAGAAGATTGATTGAAGGAGTACTATAGAAATGTAGCATGACGGAACACCGTATGGTGACAGTAGGGTGCTTGAATCGTGGTTCAATAACGAAGGATTGAGAGGCCTACTATAGGTGGGGTTCAAAAAAATAAAAAGTAATGATAGCTAATGGAGTTAGGGCAGATGGTCCAGCAGAATAATGAGAAGGTCAAGCAGGGATGTGGAGCTCGATACACAGCATGTGTATGGAGTTAGACTCTGCACAAATTATGAAGTTGGATGCCTCACAGCAGGTGTATGGAGCTGCGTCAATATTTGGAGTATAAAGGCTAATGAATTGACCCTTCAGGGCCAAGGGCATTTGAAACATCAAAGACTAGACTAGTTTTTCTAATTTTAACCTTAATTTAAACTTTGTGGGTTTTGTGTACCCATGAAAGTTATATATGTGATCTCTTTATGTTTATCGGTGGGGATATCGCCTTACTGATCCACACCTTAGGATGTGTTATTGTTTCCAAAGGTCAATTGGGCCACTTCTTTTTAAAGAACATAAAAGGTTAAATTTCTGCGTGTAACAAATCTTACTATGTCCAGCAACAGAAACCTTTAAAGATGACATTTATATATTTGCACAAAGCATCTACTATTTTGACATAGCCAAGCCAGGTATGAAGGCAGATCCAGGTAACAAGCAGGAATGGCAAACAGTGGCAGAGGACAGGGATACAGACAGAAACAAAAGATAGAAAAAAAACATATAGCCGAGCTCTAGGACCATAATGCAAACACGGGAAGGTTTAGATTATTATGTGGCCGTAAGATGTAAGCTTGCCAACATTTCATGGTACTTCACATCATGCAAGTCCTAACATTAAGTATCTCACTATAGGGCAGGCTATTTTAGCGCTGTCTGTTCTCGGTCTGATGAGGCTGCCATGTTGTTTTTCAAGTCCTTACATTAATACTAAACGATGCTGCTAACTTGTAGCAGGTAGAAAACAAACAAAGGAATAGGTAGGGGCAGGTTAAATACAAGGAACAGAACCACAAAAAAACACACAAGCACAGAGGGAACTGGATGCACACTACTGTGCTGTGCCAGCAGGGAAAACATTGAGACGGACACCTGCAAACAATGCGGCTTTACTCCAAATGGCCAATTCTTAATGCCAAGCAGACCACGAGTGACATATTCTGCTCTTATGCGATATGTCATAATTGCTATAACTTATTTCATATGGTTTCCATGAAGAGCGTTCTTAAAGCAATTTGATTATCGTAATAGGTATGTTGCCGCAAAAAATGTTTGGGATTAATGTTTTTCTGAAGACGATGATGGTGCACACAACTGTTCCAAGGTATGGTTTTTAAATTTCCTTATTAGAATCATTTGGTTGCCAGTTTTCTGATCATGTGAAAAGGTGATGCCATGGGAATTTTAACTAACTTACTAAAAATAAAAACAATTCAGCAATCGGTGAAAGGTTTTGTTTTCCAACAATTCTTCTAGCAATTTTCATTCCGCAGAGTAGTGACTTTATCTTCTGGCTGGAAAACCATGGTAATATTTTTTCCAGCTCCAACCATGTTTTTTCCTCTTTCATTTGACACTTCTGAAGTTCACTTAAGTGATGCTCGTTCATAAAAAAAACAACTATTGAAATGCCAGGCAGTCATAGCTTGTGGAATTTGTGTCTGTGATGGACCAAAGCACCAGACCATATGGATCATTAAATGCAAAGTGGTTTAGTATGTAAAATTATGATACATATGAAAGGCGATAAAAATGTCAGTATCACTATACTAAAAAACATCACATTTAAGGAACCTTAAAAACAACATTTACTGATATATACTCCACTTCAATGAGAACGCTCTGCGTTAACCTATCAAGGCTTCCAGTAGAGGATTAAGCTTTGCAGAGGAAGTGGATTTGAAGCCAACCACTTTTTCAAAGTCGGTCTCTGTAGACTTGCCAGGACTTATGGAACCAATATACATTATAAACTTGTAAGATTGGAGTAAGCAAAAGCCAAAAGGGCATGTGCCCAAAGCTTAAACCTAATTCAGAGCATGAAAGCCGATGGTCATGGTACAATGTAGTAGGACTAATAAATTAGGTCAAATTATTTTTTTTAAAAGAAGGGATCTATGAATAAACATTCATAGAGCTAAGGAATTCAGTATTTTCTTATAGTGACATTTCTCAAAACTGCCTTTTTTAATAAAAAAAATGTGATGTCTCCTGTACTTTGCTCTATTTGTGAAGCATAGTATATGTGTGTCTAAGAGCAGCAAATTAATAGCGTCCTAAAGTGCGACAAGTTTGATTTCTTGTAAAAATAGATGTGGCGTTTACCTAAAACAATGTTCACATTATATAAACCTTCATTTTCTATTTATTTTCTTTCAAATTTTAAAAATTTTCAACAATTTATGCAGCATTTCTTACAATACATATACTCAAAGGGTACGACAAGACTAGAATTGACAGACTAAGACATTAGGTGGAGAGAGCCCTGCTCACAAGCTTACAATCCTGAGGGAATGGGGTGAGAACAATCGTAAGGAGCAGAGAAAGGTGAGAGGTAGTGTGGAGCTGTATCAGTGACAGGGAAGTTATGGGGCGGCTTCTCTGAAGAAGTGGGTTCAGAGATGTATCTTGAATGTTGGGAGGGTGAAAGCTGAAGGTTCGGTGGAAGTAGATTCCAGAGGTATGGGGTAGCAAGAGTAAAATCTTGTAGACGGGAAAAGGAAGAGGTAATAAGCAAGGAGGAAAGCTTTAGCCCATCGGAAGAACATAAAGACAGAGATGGGGAGTCTTAGGAGGGCAGAAATGCATGGAGGAGCAGTGTTGTGGAGGACTTTATATGTTAGTATGATTTTAAATTTAATTATTAAGATAATAGGGAGCCAGTGGACGATTTCACAGAGTGGGGAAGCAGAAGAAGAGAAGCTTGCAAGGAATCTAAGCCTAGCAGCAAAATATGGGATAGACTGCAGAGGAGAGAAAATATAGAATACCAATCAGAAGAGTGTTGCACTAGTCAAGATGAGAAATGATAACTGAATGAACCAGAGTTTTTGTGGATTCCTGGGTAAGAAATGGGCGGATGCAAGAGATTTTTTTATGGTAATAGAGATATCAGGTACGGGGGCGGAGATGGAGTTCAGTATTAGAAAGATTACGTTTCACATCGTGACAAAATACAAAATGTGACATCCATGAAGACAAGCAGTTGGGAATACGAGACATGAGAGGTGGAGAGATATCAGGAGAAGACATGCAGATTTGGGACTGGAGGCCAAATGAGTTGATTAGTTTGCCAATAGATGAAGTTTAAAGAAAACAGCAGAGGGCCAGGGACTGATCCTTGGGTGACGCCAACCAAAAGTGGAAGAGGTGATGTCTTGCCAGAGAAGGAACAGATAGACAGATATCAGGAGATCCTGGAGAGAGCTGTATCTTGAATGCCTGTAAGAGAAAGTGTGAAGAGTGAAGATAGGAGTGAAGATGTGAAGATGAAGGTGGTAATCAACCATATCAAAAGCATCAGAGAGATCCACGAGTATTAGAACAGAGAAGTGACTATTTGTATGGCAGAGAGCAAGTAATTGGAGACTTTTGTTAGAGCCCTTTCGGTAGAGTGAAGTAATTCGAAACCAGACGGTAGAGGGTCAAGAAGGGAATTAATGGAGAGGAAGTTAATAAGGTGCTTGTATTTAATCCATTCAAGCAACATAGAGGTAAAAGGAAGCAGAGATATAGGGCAATCCAAAGAGGCTGCTGAGTCTGGACAGGAAAGGGTTAACATGGAAGATAAGAGAGTGCTACAATGTTGTTTTGTTAGGGGATAGTACTGCAGAAAAGATTAGAAGTTGGTGGTCAGAAAAGCAAAGGGAGAGAAAAATCTGAGAGGGAGCATTACCTGGTGAAAACCAGATCAAGTGAGTGTCCTTCAGTGTGTGTAGGAGTATAAATCCACTGAGAAAGACCAGAAGATGTCAAGGACAGGCGTTTGGAGCTGGCAGATTTGTCAAAAGGAACGTTAAAATCACCCATAATAATCAATTCTAAGGGACATTAGAATAGAGGAAGAAGGGGAGACAGGCAGAAAAGTGGTTTAAGAACCCTGAGCTAGGACCTGGAGGGTGATATACTACTGCTACTTTAATAGAGAGTGGAGAGAAAAGTATTTATGAACCTCAAAAGAACAGAATGAGAGGGAGGGTGTATGCTGGGAGGTGAAATGAGGTGAGAGAAGGATGCCTACCTCACCACTTTTTTTTTTAGCACCAGTGCAGCAGAGGCGGCAGTATCAGGTAGAGGAATGTGCCTGCTCTCATTCATAATCCTGTAAGTCGCTAAGTACAATACAGAACCATTATATCAGTACACACTATGTTGGTTCCTTTGCTTTATTTGTAGGCTGATATGAATTCCTATTGAAAGAGCAACATATACAGCCACTTGCACATCAAGCTATAAATTAATTTAGTTATTAAACTTTTTTATTTATGTGATTACACATTTTTCTTATTTATTAAATTTAAATTGTTTTTTTTCTTCCCATCTACCTTTGAACTTCAGAATCATCTCTCACCCGTTACCACTTTTGTAACATTTTTTATACACTATTTTAACTATTGATTTTTTTGCACTTACTTTTTAAAGCAGCAATTTCACTCTTTTAAGAGACACACTAACTCAGACTTTTTGAGGGATACGTTGTCTTTTCTCAGAGATTTCTCTAATCATGAGGGGGAGGATCCAGGTTTCAGTAAGTGCTAGGAGGTTAAATGCATGGGAGAAATAAGTCATGTACACTCGAGAATTTGTTGCCTACCGAGTGGGCATTCCACAGGGCACAAAGACGGGAGGGAGTTTATGGCTAGAGATGATAGGAATGAGATTGTTTAGGTTGCACATGTTGGTTGACTGTGTTGGGAACAGAGAGAAATATGTCGGTGGACCAGAAGTAGCAGAGGTGTACACAAGAGTAACAGAGCAAATACAGGCGGTTTATCGGCACGGTGCTGGGATAGCCATGGAGGGGGAAAAATAGAGAATGGAAAGATTTGGAGTAGTCTAAGAGCGTAGTGGGGAATGATGGGATGCAAGGAGTTGGTGTCCTCTACAGGCATATGTAGAGAGTGTTAAATACCGTTAGAATGGACAGGGGCAGATATAGGCAGTAAGTGGTTAGTGGAGCAGAAATATAACAGACATAAGTAGAGATGGGCATGACATAACCTAGTAAGGTCATTCCTGGGCTATCAAGCACAGACAGGGGTAATATAGCAACACATAAATAAACTGATAATTATGGAGATCTCCTGGTCCACTCTGTATACATCTTTTCAGCAGATTGCTGGTTTGCGTGGGCTTCCGATGTTGTGGGGAAGGTGGAGGGGTGTATTTACAGTTACTGTAGACACACAGAGTGTTAGTATTTTGTTACAGGGAAAAAAAAGATGTTAGACAAATAAAATATCTAATTTTACCAAAAGACGATTGATGAACCATAATATTATTTTATTCAAAATATTTCAGCATATTTGTTTCAAGATAATTAGTTTGGAATGCAGAAAAATAGGTAATTTTAATTGATGTATTAATTTGGTTAATACTTTGATAAATAAAACATTTGAACATCTGATTATAATATATTTGTAAACCCACAATGTTATGTTTTCAGTCTTCTGAGTCTTTATATACCGATAACTTGTGAAAATAATCTCTCGTTATATTAATAAACAAAAAATACGTTATAGGGACATCGGATGAAACTGTATCCTTTAAAAACAAACTATTTACAAATTATTTACAGATAGGGGTAATAGAAAAACAACTATTTTTCCAACATTTTACAAGCACAAGCAACACATGTTCCTTCTTATTAAAAACTCTAGAATTTTAAGACTTCAGAATTTAAATAAATATCTCACCATGCCTCTACATTCATTTTTCTTAAATATTGATAGCAATCAAATTTCATAGGTTATTTTTATATAACGGAAAGACTTCTACTGGTCATGGAGAAAAATCTTGCAGAACCTGAATATATATATAATAGTAGATAACAAAATTCTTATTTTCAGTTGATTTCATGAAAGTTCATAATTGCACTGGGAAGAAATAAATATACTGGAGACATTTCATTTTGATCGAGTTTGGGTTGTACTCTTTTTTTCTGGCATAAATCCCCCAAAAAGAAAGAATTTATCTTCAAACAATTAAGCAACCGTACATCTGTTTACCATCTTCAAATTAATCGGTTTTCCAACGCTGATACATAGTTGGATTTTAGGAACAGATAGATATTTGACGAACCGAGTAACTCAAAGGTTCCAAAATTATAATTCTCTAATTTTCAATGAATTCTGGATTTTTTTTACTGTACCAGAGGGAATAAATAAACCTGTTAATGTATCTCCTTCATAATGACAGACACCGAATTAAGATGTGAGGTCAGTAAAAAGAAATACAGATGTGGAGAGAAAGAAATCCCTAAGCATCTTTAAATGTTTCAACGGGAATGTTCAGTGCGGGCCAACCAAAAATATAGTATTTAGACACCTGAGAGAGTGTCGGTCTGTATATTATTTCTCATCCCCTCCTAGAAAAAAAATGTCAGTTATCCTCATAACACGTCTGAGTAATACAATTAGCAAATCTAAAACTGTTAAGCAAGACTATAAAAGCTAGTATCATTTTGATTGAATGAAACTGAAATTAAATATTGACACGTGGAAAGACAAGTTTATACAAGGTAAGCAAGTAAAAACGACATTTGCGTAGTCAATACAGAAACTTATCATTATTGACCTTTGTGTAAAACAGTAAGATCCAGATGTTTCAATGTAAGTTCAAACTGCCTCTAAGAGACGTTGCATCTATCTTCAATTTCAGCAGAACCTTTCTGATAGTACCCAGCAGGATAGTTAATCAAGGGTGGACAAACTCTGGAATTTCAGACCAAAACATTCATCATTCTGAGGACACCATGACTCATTTGCAATTGGGAACCTAAGGATGACATAAGTTGGTATCTTCAAAAGCCGGAGTGCAATAGGTTGCTTATACCTGTACCCAAATCCTCGCCACCTCCTTAATCAAACAGAGCATAAATTAGAACCGGTAAAGGCTTGTAGGCATTTCTCATTATGCGTGTCAGTGAATAATATAAGCGTGTGTGTGTGTAAACATGTGTACCAGTTACTCCAGCAAGAACCTGTAGCAGGATGAAAATGTTGCCACTTATGGTGGAATAAACGTCACTTTGAAGTGCTGGAGCGCTGGGTGATATTGTTTTACTTGTGAGTTTGATTGATTTCACAGCCTATGTAGGGCGGTTATTTTTTACCAAGCCATTTCCTGGAAAATCTTTGAAGGGTATCTTCTGGTATAGTTGACCATAATGTTGTCCGGGTGTGAGCAGAGACATGGTTTTATAACCAGAAATAAAGGTATTTGTTCAGTAAGGAGGAAGAATAAAAGAATTTAGGGATGAGTGGAAGGAGCTAGGGGTACATACTCCAGACCTTGACGCAGCAACTCACCGGAGTATCCGTTACTCGCGGGTACCGGGTCCAGAGCGGCAGCTCCGGTCCTCCCAGTCTCCTCTATATCCCTCGTGGTGGCAGCAGAGGGCGCACGCGCGCCCTCACTTAACTTTATGCATCCTCGCTCAGAAATGGCGGGGAACGCCCTTGAGTGACGTCACGCTGAGGGAGCATTGCTCAGTGCTCAGTTATTGTGCTACCTACCCCGTTATCCTTGTGCATTCTCACTTACCGTTATTCCTGTGTACCAGACCCGGCTATTCCTTGACGCTGCATATACATCTTCCTCTCCCTGTTAGTTTTTTAGTTATTTCTGTACTAAGGGATCTACGCCCTTGCTGGGGTGCCATGACAAGTAATTCGATTATTATTATTTATTGTTTTACATTGCGCCATCATATTCCATAGCGCTGTACAATACGTAGACAGGACATAAGCAGTATATAACACAACAATTAGACTTACAGAAACAACAGGTGAGGAGGGCCCTGCTCAAACAAGCTAATTTTCTAGATGTTGCCCGTGTAATTGGCTTTACCATGTTTGTATCACCTGATTTTTTCCCAAAAGTTATATTTAATATTTTAAATTGATGTTGATATTGCAAAAAAAATCTGTTTTGATTAATGTCATTGAAAAATGCTACATTTCTCACACATTGCATGTGTAAAAGAGCAAATTGATACTGCTATTGAAAGAAATGTACATTTCCATTCAATATCACATTATACATGTCAGCACCCAGGATGACATCATTACAGTTTGTTTTTCATAATTCATGTTGAAAGATGAGGGGTTATGAAACGTTCCAATGCGCTTTACATTATCAAGTAATAAGAACTCTTGCCTTGATATTTTTTGCTTTAAAATTATATATATATATATATTATATATATATAACTGTTTTTGACACTATCATCCTTTAACTTTAATCTACCAGTCCTCACTGGACTCTCATCTTTTTTCAGGCTCACCAGTAAAGTTAACAAGATTCACTTGTAAGTGAAATAGCGAAAGGGCATCCATCAACTAAACGCTCTGTGCTTTCCTGATACAATTCTAAAGAAATTATGTAAAATCCAATGTACATGCTCTAGTAAATACATTACATTTCATATGTTTTCTTAAAATGCTGTCTTGCTGATTGTAACTGATGTATTTCTGATTGTAACATTGATGCCGTTTCTGTACAGAACACAAGCACAGGCTATTTTCGGGAATTGTTAGGATTATCTTTTAAGCCAAATATACTACTATATTTTAATACCATTGATGCTTCCCATTCCGTTTCACACATGGTTAAAAGAATACAAGTTAATACGTTGTCTAAATAGCATTTTTGCTACTACGTGCTTGCATTTACACTGAACAGAAAGTGAACTTGGTTTGCATCAATTTTACCTTTGTCATTTCTTTAACATTACCTTCGGGCTTGGGCCATGTCCATGGGCTGAAGAACTAGGTGATAGCATGTATGCTACCCGGGGTGAACCTATGGTTAGTGGCACCTAGATGCAGAAAGTAAACTCATCCTAGCACCCACACCATACATTTACACATACTATCTCCCTTCCACCTCTCCTTCACACTACTAAGCCTCACCTCATTACAGGACAACTATGGTCCAAGGGAGTGTCAGCCTGCTACCATGCCATAAAAAGTTAAAAGAAAACAATAAATAAAAAAAGTGTGCCACATGGACATGTGTGTGGGAGAACAGGGACGTGTGTGTGTGTGTGAGAGCGAGCATTAGAGGGAATGAGAGTTGAGGAAAAAAAAGGAGACATATGAGGGGAAAGGGGAGAGATAATGAGAAGTGGACGGATAAGAAGTGGAGGCGATAGGGAGAGATAAAGAGAAATGACGTGACGTGGCGGGTGAGCTTAATTATGCTTTGGCCAATTCATATAACCAAAACCTCTCATTTATATTATGTTTATATATTTGTTGCCAACTTTATTAGGGTGAGAAGCGCAGACAGTATTTTGTTTTTTGTATACATTGTACAGCCAACACACTGTATTTGCAGCATGCTCACACTGTTTGGTAGGCCTCATATTATACATTTGTATTTTTGAGCCTGAGACTAGCTTAGCGCACCGACATTTTTTCTTTTCCCTGTTATCTATATAATAGCATGATTATACCAGATATTACTTTTAATGGCATATGTTACCTTTAATGTATATATTTCATCACATCAGTTTCTGGATTCCATGATAACAGTTTTTAAGCTGTGAAGTGTTGTTTCCTCTAATCTTTTTTTTGGCATTCACTTAGCTTTAAAGAGAAGAGGAGAGACCACTTAAATAACATTACTATTTATATGATGTTGTTTCTTCTACATAAAACTAAATCTCTTACCAATTCAAATTTTTTTTTAAAATATTCTTCATAGTAAATTGCCATCTTTAAAATATATAAACAAATAAAGCATTTCAAAGTAACCAAAATTTTGCAAACTTTTCACAACTGCAAAAACTAAAATATTCAGAAAGAACAGCAAATATATTTGTAATTAATCTGTTAAGGACAGAGCTATTTTTTTTTTATTTTTTTTTACCCTTCGTGGCTTTTAACATTTCTGACTTGCTCATGTTTAAGCTGTCATTTTTTCTCTCATTTACTGTAACCACACACAATTTAGACACCATTATACAATTTGAGCATATAATTTTATATGCTATTTAAAAAAATCATGGTGAAAACATCTACAAAAACTTTCAAACCCATTTTTTCAGAACTGGTCATTCTGACCGGTGTCCTATTTGGGACATATTTGAAGCTGGTCAGTTCAGTTAACTCCCATCAAACCATGTATGCGGGGGCATTGCCAGGTCTCCAAAAGATCCACAGCTAGACTTGCCCCAGCATCCAGATTGCACCCACAGATTGCATCAACAGGACTTAACCTGCATTTACATTGCACCCACAGTGGTCTCCTCTCAGAGTCTCCATTTCTCATTATCTCAGCTCTCCCTTTTTCTGTCCCTCAGAGTCTCAGGTCTCGTCATTAACCTCCTCTTTCTCATTATGTCTTCCATTTCTCATTATCTCAGCTCACCCATTTCTCTTTATCTCTACCCTTTTTCTGTATCTCTTCCCCTTATCTTTGATCCCTTCTCATTATCTTTCATCCTCTTTCTCTCCTTTCTATCTCTCCCTCTTCTGTTTATCTCTTCCATTTCTTTTTTATGTCCCTTTGTTCTCTTTATCGTCCCACCTTTCTCTTTATCTCTCACTCTCTTTCTCCATCATGGGTAAAAATGAGACAATAATTTTCATACAACGAGAATGTCAAAGTTAAAATGTACTATACTATAGTTTCAAGCCATGAGAAAAATTGATTTGAGAGTTGAGAGATATTCCACTACCTATTTATTTGTCAATACATTTTTAAATTGAGATTTTCAGTATGCTACATACACCATCCTAATTATTGTAATTTATTTTGGACTGTAAGCCCTGCCATGTTAGCTTAGTGATAGGTTTTTATTAGGACTGAAATAAGTGAGTCAATTGCCAGAAGCAGACTTCCAACCAGCCACATGGTGTATACCAGCATATCGAGGAGCCTCTGGGCTCAGGCTAACTGGATGCCTCCCTCTATGGGGGGAGTAGCTATCCAAGAGGTGAGACTAGCCATATAGGGGCAGGGCAATCCATATAAGGGCAGGCCTATGAACGGGACCTGGGTCCTAGGAATGGAATATGGGGATTGGGTATGTCTTAACACGTCTCCCACAACCCAGAGACAATAACATGACTGAGAGAGCCGGAGAAGGTTTGCTTCACCCTGAGTCTCAATACAATACAATACCTAGAGAGTTCCCAGGTATGCGTACCACGTATCTGACAGTGACAGACATCAGAATAGATGCCACTACAAGAGAAGTACATATACATCAAACATTATATGGATAGTAAGGTTACGTGAGAAGATTATAGAGGTGCTATAGATGTAGCTCAAAAGAACAATGACACAACATGAAATATAACATGCAGACAAAACAAAAGTCTAACATCTAGGACCTGAGAAAGTCTGTTTCTTCCCAGTCCTAGCCGTGTCCCGCAAGGGTAGGCTCCGGGTAGCCATAGCCCACAAGTTCCCAAGTATGATAATATTCAGTGATTTTGACAAGGAGTGCCGGTGTTTCTGTGTGTTTTTTTGTTTTGCTGATGAATACGAGGTATATATATTTGATACTTGAGCAAGCGGTAAGATAGCTGATAGCCTCAACGAACATACCTATATGTTCATGGACTGAGTTGGTATATTTTAGGCTTATCCTATGTGCCAGAGATGCATTTATTGTTTGGAAACAGGATTAAGCAAATGCATGATAGGATTTAATTGCATTTGCTATTGAATTACAGTAGCCATTGAAGGCTGCATAAGCATTTGCAGTAGTCTTAGCTATACGATTTATACAATAAATTACAATAAATTCTTCTTATACTTCATAACTCCTTCAAAAATAAAATCTACTTCAGCTGATTGAATACGGTTCCATTTGAAAGCACCTGTTATCAAATGTTTCATTATGTTTGTAGTCTGGTATTTAATAGTGGTCATTATATCAAGTCAATGCATAGGTACTATGGTAAGTCTAATGCTAAATTGTATAAACATCATTGAACGGTTGATTTAGTTTTTCTCAGCATATGTTGTTAGCTGTGTCCCAAGAGCCTTAATCACAAAATGGTGGCAGACTATAAATAGCTACATATTCACACACCAAGAGGTATGTTTTTGAGCTACTTCAAGAGGCCAGAATGATGCATATGTAATGCATTACATAATCCATGTAATAGAGAAGTACTCTTGGAGTACTTCAGCAAAAGAGTGGAGCCACGGTATACCCCATGGGGATAGCTTCTCCCCTATTTCTCCAATCAGAGAAGTTAGTGTGCATGGAGGCTCTGTGCTTTTCCAGCTAGTTCCATAAATGGCCTCTCCTTGAGTTATTATTGAGTTGGCTGAGATCCTGGAATAAGTCTTTGTTTTGTATCTTTCCTTTTTATAAATTGGTGGCTAAGTGTTTTTTTTTTCCATTCTCACAGCGGATGTTGTGGTGTGATTAGGTGATATGGTCTTTTCTGGCTTACATGAATTTTGCTTAAGAGCGCCACTTGTTTGTGAACCAACATTCTGTATTTCCAGACTATGACCAACCTTAGGAGCATTGAATTTACCCCATGATTTTTAAGTCAGGTTTCAGACTAATCAACAAATAGCATTTATGGGTTTTAGACTGCAACCACTAAACCAAAAGCTACTTTGAAAGCAAGAGAAAAACTACTAAACATACTTAGGCCTGATTCTGAGATATGCTTGCTAAATGGGTTTTCTGAATTTTTACCAGGTCATTGTATTAATTGTATTGTTGTATTACCGTATTTATCGGCGTATAACACGCACTTTTATAACGAAAAAAATAAGCTTAAACCCTACCTGCGTGTTATACGCCGATAACTCCTAGAGCTGCACGATCTGCAGCCGCGTCTCCCGCACTTCCGGTTCCGGAGAGGGTGCGTGTTATACGCCGGTGCGTGCTATACGCCGGCAAGTACGGTAATTGTGTTAATTGTATTGTTTCATTTTTCTATTTATTTTTCTTTAACATGAGATATGAGAACAAGCAAAAAGGAAACCCAATAATTAAATCAACAGAGGTGTTGCCTTTTCATCTTTTAGGAAAGGTTTCATTAGTTCCCATAGCTATTTTATTGACTAAAAATGATTGCATTTATAAAGCTACAAGCCATCTACAGAGTTAATATTTAATACTAACTGATTTTGAAAACATAATCAATGAAGATTGCTAATAGAAAGTATAACCTCTTATAAGGTAGATAAAACAGTCACGCATAGAGTAAGCCAGCATGTTTAAAGGGAAACTCTATTAATTCAATTGAGAAGCAAATCTGCATCAAGGTCAGTGGCAGCTGACTTCAGCACAGACATGCTAGACATCAAGGCAGTTCAACTGCTGCTGTTATCTCTCAAGCTTAGCCATGGTGCAGTTGAATTGCACACCAACTGCTCTAATTTAGAGAAATCTGGGGGAGGTAGATTATGACTTGATTCTTAGTGAAATATTCTATGCAATACTTACAGTGTGCATAGTTTTTGTTTTTTAATCAATACAATGTTTATTGACTACTTAGGGGTAATAGACAACATTATCTTTTATTACCATTATTCTAATTGTTTCTTTTTTTATTATTTTCCTCCTAGTGTGATAGCAATACATACAACACATTATTAAAATGAGTCTGAAATAAATAAAAAGTGTAATTGTTCTTTCAAACTAGTCTTTTATTTTCTAACACTGATTATTTTATTATTAGTCAATGCAAATGTGCACAGCTGGAAAGGTGATATCTACTCTTCCCCTTTTAACAAATCGTAATAAGTAACGGTAATGGTAATAAGTAATAAAACAAGGCTAATTCTGTTCCCATTAGATAAAAGATAAATCATTCTTGGAAATGCCAAATTCTGAATGCCTTCTACCCCGCAGCCAGTACGAACAGAAAATAAAATGGGAACAATTATTAGTAACAGACATGAGCCAACATATTTGTTCTAATATGCATATTTGATATTATTGAGTTAATTTGCTGTATTGGGAATAGTTTAACGAATATGATAATTGAAACGTCCATTTAAATTTCTGTAGTGTCCCTTCTGTAAAAGCATTTACCCATTCCCTTACTTCCACCTATTTTCCCTCTAACTTATCACTGAAGAGAAAGCTATAATATTTAGACAAGTGCAAAGTACAGAAATGATCTCAGTGATGTCATTTTCCTCCACAAAGTATTTATTTGTTGTTAGAGTTTGGTTTAGGACCAATAATATTATATCATATGATATTATATATATGTATATATAATATCATAACTAATTTCACAAAGCTCCTAACGCACGGTGCTTGTGATGATGTTGCTTCCAGAGGCAATTTAGAACTCTGTAATGAGGTGATATTTACACACTGCATGCTTCAGCTTCTGTGAGTGTACGTGGTCTACTGCTTCATGGCTGAGCTGTTGCTGCTCATAGACTTCCAATTCACTGGACCAGGTCAGATCTAGCAGGACAGGGTTGTCAGGAACTGATTTGTGGCAAAGGTGGCATCCTATGACAGTGCCACATTTGAAGTCACTGAACGCTACAGTACCACCCATTCTGCTGCCTATTTTTGTCTACGGAGATGACAAGCCTATGTAATTCATTTTATACACCTATTTACAATGAGAGTGGCTGAAACAACTCAACAATTAGGAGGGGTGACATTTGGTCATATAGTGTGTATATATTTTTTTATATATTTTCTTTTTCTTTCTGAGACCACCTTACTGTGCCTTCTGCCATGTTTTCTCTCACATACACAAATGCAATAATAATTTTGGTCTCTATCTCTACTACAGAGTAGAAAGTATAAAGAGCTTCATCTACTAAATGAGCTCAAAACATGCTATATTTAGAAGGCACAAATTTCTCTGCTACTGTTGTGCACTTACATAACCAATATTTAATAATTAATACTGGTAATATGTTTGCTTCAAAAAAATCCAGAATAACATCCAATATTACCAGTCTAAAATGCCTCTGAGACACATTATGTTGAGTCATAGTATCTATATGCAATAGTATATAGTAATAGTATCTGTATTTGTTTTACACATAATAAAAATATTTTCCAAATATAGATTTATCTTGCAGGACCAAACACTACATCTTGTAGTTGATGGTATTATAACATCCAATGCACACCATGTTTTTCTTAAATAATATTTGCAATGGTTGTTTCAAAACGGAGGACCTGTTCTAGCATATAACTTGGATTTTTTATATCAATATGATAAGATCTTGGAACCCACTAGGGTCAATTTGTGTTTTGTTTTAATGAACTGCCAATATTGCTTATTTTCCATTGAGTCCCAAAAAGCATTGCTTCAATTTTATATATATATATCTATTTTAGTAATCTGATTTCTAAAATGTGATGATTCTTTTCGTAATATAATAATTCTTTCCTGTGCATGGTATGGTTCGTACATTGCTTCAAGTGTTCCTCTTTAAGATGGATAGTGCCTCCTTAGGACCCAAATCTCCTTTTTTCTCATGATGTCCCTATTTTTTTAGATCTGTAATTTTTAATATTTTTTATAACTGTGAGCTACCTAAACAAAACAAGCAACAGCTCACAAAGTCACATTAAAAGTCTTGGTAAAGGTAGCCATACCTTTCACCATATGACCTTTGTCCATTGGAAATAAAGGTGTGCCATTTTAAAACTGCTTATATAGAAAAAATATGACTATTAGCCATAAAAAACCCTAGGAGAGGAATGTGGCCCACAGGTAGGTAACAGAGTTTACAGATCATAACCAATATATTATACTTTCATGTTCTATTAAACACACAGTCATTGCAAAGTGACCATTAACAAATATAAGAGTCCTTAGACCATCCAACACAGAAACTGAACAAACATAATGTTTTGAAAGACTGACAGCACATCCAGCGACAAACCCCTTTTCTGCACACATACAGTCACTCATTTGTATTCTGGTACAATAATATAAATAGCTACTGAAAATAAATGGCTAACACCACCAGTTTAAATAGTTAGAAGGTTAAATACAGCAAGACTTGAAATATAGCTATTTTGGATATAGGAATTCTAAGATAAAGTCATACTCTTATGAGGCAGTTGACATTTTAAATTCTATTCTAATGGTTTATTTGCTATATACTTATGAATACATTTATTTGTTCAATCCAAAGTGGATGCACTTGCATTGTAACAATAATGGCTAATTTAAATATTAAACCTTTCTAATACATTTTCAGCTGATAAAAGGCACAGAA
The DNA here is from genome assembly GCA_009364415.1 of Spea multiplicata. Lineage (NCBI taxonomy): Eukaryota > Metazoa > Chordata > Amphibia > Anura > Pelobatidae > Spea > Spea multiplicata. The sequence goes on along the minus strand of VKOC01000002.1, from coordinate 29,697,613 downwards.
CACTATTGGGAATCCTCAGACATTTACATTTTCTAAAAGAAAGTTAACCTCATGTCTTGAATTACTCTGTATAGGGATTTGTGTATTTGTTTGTTTATTTATTTAGGCTTTTGCGTGTGCAAGAATGAGAATATTGAGATTAATTGTTAAATGTGAAGAATTTGACATTTTAAGGTTTTAAGGTTACAAGTTATATAGGACTACAGATATGGAACAATGGCATCCATATGAATCTGTTTAGCTTTCCAATCCAGAAAATTTAAAAAAATCATCTTGCCTCATTCTGTACAAGATCTTGCATGCAGTGAACCTCACAAGCTAGTAACTGTCATGCTGAGCATCTTTTTTAAATATTGTATACTATAAAAAGGTCTATGTATCCATACAAAATTCACCATTAAGTAGGTACCTAACAGGAGTAGGGAGTGACCATTTGGAGTTTATTACTAGCATTAGATGAATGCAGGTTTATGGATGTATGGTTAACCTTCTGTACAAGTTCATAGACATGATTGTTCTTGGATATTCCTTTTTGTCTGATTAAGTAGATCTTTGAAATCTCTACATTTCCTCTGGACAATGTACAATAAGTTGCAGGATTTGCATGAGATAGTATAACAAATACACACTATTTTTTGTTACTGTTTTAAATTCACCTTCTCATTTAAAATTATCAGTTTTAGAAAAAATATCAGTGAAAAAAAGAAAATTATGATTGTTAGGGCATAACAAAAACCTCTAACTTGGAAAGAAACACTGCTATTAAATTAGTCTATCTCCTGTGATGTTATTATACTAATTACAGAGATTTTAATTTGGAAGAATTCCCAGATGTTATTAGTAGCCTTTGTTGTATTTACCCTAACTGTTTGATTTCCAAAGGACTGCTTTCTGGAAGATACTGTGTTTAAGATTGATAAGTGTAGGTACAGAATGCAAATATACACAAAGAAATGATCTTCTGCACAGAAATACAGAGTCACTTTGTGAAAAAAAGATACTTTGCATCGATTTACAAGAAGCAAGGCACCACAACATGACGCACACAAGCAGGGCCACAGGACAAGAGAGACATGTCCTGTGTCCCAAGTATCCCAAAAGTGAGGGGCACGCTTGAGCCACCCAACTGCAATGTCCATGTGCCTTCTTGTTCTTCCCCCTGCTTTTGGTAGCAGATGTGACCTCTGGCTCCCTGTACCATACAGATTAAAATACAAATACACATCGGTATACCTTTATTATCAGCTCATTTTAAAAGTTTCCGGGTATGTTTATTACTAATATATATATTCTCCAGAGTGACATAAATGTATTAGGTAAATAGCATAAATAAATATCAATATTGTCTGTATTATATTTTGTTCTTTTTGCAGGTTCAGAATGTACTATAGATTAGTCAAGGGAATTGGAGTTCACAAACGTTCCCTAATGGGTTTAATACATGACTAATGCTTTAGTTTAGTTTTATTGTAGTTGGTATACGTATTTATCACATGGTGTGAGTGGCATTAATGGAACTATTCCTTGGGTTCAGATATAGTTAAATTATATTTTGCTTAGTTTGGGACATAATCTAATTAAATCAGAGACAATAAAAATGACAATTTGCGCAACCCTTTATGTACAATAGGTTACGCATGGCTTTCAAAGGCAACCATGATCAATGTTCCCTGTTCAAAAGCCTACATCCCAAAGCAAATAAGGACATGCAAAACACATGGCACAGAGTATGTCATTTTATACTCCTTCATTACCAAGGCCTTTTACACAAGGCTGGAGTTTTTTTGGAATATGTTTGGATACCCGTGTTTCCCTTTTTTGTTTAATATGCTAAACTGTATAAATTATATTTTCATCCTCAAGTAATTTACACTTTATTTGTATGGAGAGCCAAAAGTTCCCTACACACCACACCGGTTTGGGTGGAAGATGAGTGTTAGAGGACAGCAAACGTTTTTATGTCCTTAGTGGGTGCAAATTATTTGGAGACTTTTTTTACACATTTTATTTTTTTACATCTTTTCATCTTTTGTTTTAGGGAGCAATGTAACATAAGTAGAGATCTAATGTATCTCTCTTGCAACTTGAGGGTAAGCCCCTGACAGTTTTGACATGACTGGAGTCTATATACGTATTTATTTTTAGTATTTGCCTTTTTTAAGAGAGAAAAACTAATTACCACTCTGATTTTGTGGTTATAATATAGTGTTGCACCAAATTTTGCTTCTAATTCATGCCCAGGCCCTAGAATATTATACTTCCTAAAAAAATGAAATCTAATTAAAAAAGTGACGTTTCAAAAGTGACAAATAAGAGCTCATTGAAAACTTTGTCAAAATCTTGTCAATTACAAATTCCTTTTCAATCCCCTTTTTTCTCCATCATTACTATAGTATCAAAACCCTCTACTTGTAGAAAAAGAAAGAAATCAGGACAAGATGAGATTTTGAACTAAAATATATCTGCCAATAAATTGATGATAGGGTCGCAGGCTTCTCTCACAGGTACATTTTGTGTATTTCATTGCAAACACTGCTTTAACTAGACATCATTTTTGAAATTGAATCTTAAGAATTGAACTGCTGCAGGAGGATGCTGTTGAAGATATATCTATGCAGTATATATATAATATTATATATATATATATATATATATATACATACATACAGGATATACACATATATATACATATATTAATAACTTCCATGTATTGTTTTAAGATAGCTGGTTGCTGGGTGCTAACTTAGCTTAAGGCTCTCACAGTAAGTCTCTGGCTAACACCGCAAGACAGAGCAGTTGTCTTTTGATCAAGAGAAGCACAGATTCAAAACTTAATCCAATAAAGCCGTAGGGTCTGATCTGAGGAACAGAATAATTAACATTTAACTGTTTTTATCCTCAATAGTTTGATATGTTTAACATTTTGTGATTTCATAGAAAAGCAAAAAAAAAAGGCATTATCTTTTCATCATTCCAGTTTATAAGAATGATATTTTTACTTCTTGTACTGATACTGCATACCTGCCTAGTTGTCTAAAGATTTTATAAAATAAACATTATTTAGTACTATATTTATATTTTTTCCCCATTTATAAAACAAAAGAAATGTTGCATAATGTCATACAACATTTTTGGCATTTAAAAAAAATCTGAAAATGTAAATGTCTCTTTTACCAAAGAGCTAGTTTTTACAATTCAAAATATTTGTTTCTCCGTCAATGGTTTGATGGAAGTTTAAAAAAAAGGAATGTCATCTTTTTATGATGTCAGTTAAAAAAATATGAAATTTACTAAGTTATTTTGACACACTGCAAATAATTTAGTAGGATATCAGATGTCGATAGGTAGATAGATAGACAGTTTTCCATGTGCACGAATTTGTCTGTGTTCAGGTTCAAACACATAAAATGTTACACCACAGGGGATATTTTCCCATATTATATCAAGTCTACAATAAGGAGAGTCTGGGATGTGAAGATGGGAAAAAGAAAAGGTTCTGGAGTTTTTGTTGGAGGGGTGAGCTGCTGCCAGAGCATGGGAAAACACAATTCCACAGCTTCAGTTGCCCTTATTCCACCTCTTTCACCCGTAAACCTACTGTGCAAAGCCACTTGTCACTGACCCCAGTCATGTCCTATTTTCTTTCAGCGTTTGAGGCTGCACATGTGTAACAGCGCTATGCGACACAGCGTTTTGAGACTGATTGTGTAACACAAGCCATGCAGAAATGTGCCTGGCTGTGTGCTTTGCCAAAGCTCTCAAGGCAGCACATTTCTTTATAGGTGGCCAGCCCAAAACCATCATTTTCAACCCAATCTCATTGTGTATATATCTGACCGAAAAAATCACCAGAGTGGAAACTGAGGCTCTAATAGTTTGGATTTCAAAGAAACAAGATCAGATCCATTGTGTCTATGTCATGTGTTTATATATACTGTTTGTTAAACAAAAGGCTAACATTTTGGATCATTTTCCTATTGTGTCTATTTTGATAAGTTAACATTTATGGTCCAGTTTTGTGAATAGTTACTTTAGTTGTTAATATACATTCTAAAAGCATATTAGACAGCAGAACACATCCCACAACATAAAAAGTTGTATGAGTTATAATAAAATAAAATACTACCTAAGAATTTGTAGAAATAAAAGTAAATGTAATTAACTTCAGTTTTTCATCACTTTTCCTTGTCATTGCTTGTTACCATCCAATTTCTGGCAATTTATGTCAGTTATTCTTATTCTTATTCTGTAGAGAGATTTAAATTCTGATGTTTGCATCATACATTTCTTAGCCAATCAAATAATAGCAATCTTCTAGTCCAGTATATATGAACTATATGCTATATAAACTGATTGGTCATTGCTATTTTTGCTATTTTTATTAAAATTTTCTCATATTACTTTTTACTTAGAGGGAAGAAAAATGTGTCATTAAAAGGTTTATTTGCTGAACAGTGTACTAGAGTCCACAATTAATATTTAGTCTAAGGAGAACACTGAATGGACTTTTTCAGCATGGGGGAAGAGCTTAGAAAAAGCTAAACTTTTGGGTTTATTGAACTGTTATTTACCCATGAAAGGCCAACTTCTGAAAGCTAGAGTGAAAGTTTGTATTACCCTCCTGATACTCATAGGGTTAAATCAGGTTTCATAATTTGTATTCATTGTATTGATATTAATGGTGAATAAAGGTTCTAGGCTCAAAAGAAAGGGGAAATTAACTCCAGTTTTTTTTATTATTTTAATGCAGTTGTTAGCAAATATCATAAGCAAACCAATTATAATCACTGCACTTTATGGGGCTTAACTTTAAGCGTTTATTAATACAAACTAAACGTTCATTACAAATTTCCTTTAGAAATGATAAAATATTATGTAAGAAATGAATCATTTGCATGGATCATTAAGCCCTCTTTTTCCTGTAATTGAATTTGTCAGTAGTACACTCTTTAACTGAAAAGCAGTCATAACCACTAAATTAAATAATAATTAAAGAAACAAGTATTCAAAGCGTTGCATAGAAGCTAAGGTGCCATTTAACTAAAATGCAGCAATTTAATGTAAATTGCAATGCCTGTAGATGCGTTCTGTTCTGAAAATTGTGCATCCCGTGGTTCATATATGTTTTATACTTAGAGTTTCACAGTGGGCACACTCTTAGTGCTCTGTAAACATACACAAGCTTTAAAGCAAACAAGGGAAAGTAATGTGCTAGGTAATATGATGTAGCATTTAAGTCCTGTAGGTTTGCTGTTAAGGAGCAAGCTATATGCAACAGCTATAAATAAAAAAGACAAAATAGTTCAGCCAGGAAGAATAGTATAATGACCCTTGATTTATTAAATATCAGGTTTCCTGTGTAATTCAGAATAGTTAATGTTATGGTGCACAAACATTATTCTACAGACACTATATAGAGTATATAAAAAGGGAAGCATGGACATTGAATATATGATTTTGGAGTGTTTCTGTAGGAATTGTTGCTCCTTCATCCAGTAAAGTGTGTGTGAGGTCAGCCGCTGATGTTCTACTAGAAGACCTGGCTGTGCACTGGGGCCTTCTCCTATCTGTTCCCACAAAGTTGGAAGCATAGCATTGTCCAAAATGTCTTGGTATGTCCCCTTCAGCATACCAAGACATTTTGGACAATGCAATACTTTCAACTGGTAAAACTGAGTAAAGGAAATGAACAAAACTATATGATGGTCTCAATCAAAAACATGGTGGGGTGGCATGCATGATTGGCCAATTAATTTCGCAGTATACTTTTTAGGCATGATACTAAAAAGGTGATACCAGCCTTAATATCTTGATGATCAGATAATAATCTTGATGGAGTAGAAGTTATGGGTAGAAGTTGTTAGTAGGAGTAGAATTGATCAGAATATAATAGCTGTCTTCATTATCAATTACCAAGTACTAGTATAAGTACTCTGCAAAGGGGACTTTAATTATTCTAAAATTGATTGAAGAAATCAAATATGTGCATTGGTTAAATGTTTTTTTTTGATCATGCTGACAGTTTCTTGTTTGTGTTTTTGGAACAGCTTACTATAAATAATGCATTATTGGACTAAGTGATGAGGGCCTCCATCAGGGGAATACAATTAATAAAATTGTGAGGGCCCTGGCTGTCCTGGGGGGCACTCAGTTGTTTTTTTTTTAAAAAAAGCTCTACACTGGGCTGCTAATTAGAGGGAGCTGGAGGAAGAGCCCTCACTAGATTGAAGGACATCTCAGCCTATGACAAGAGACTTTTAACCTATCCTGATAGGCTGATAATTCAGAAGCCTCTCCTGATTCGCCAAGTCTCGACCACACAGAGGTGAGTGTAAGCTGCAGCCAGTTGGTCTGTTTGTGTGACTGTGTATGTAATGTCTGGTAATAGAGGGGGTTAATTGTCTGAAAGTGCTCATGCCTGGTAATGAAGGGGTTAATTGCTTGAGACTGCTCATGTCTGGTAATAGACAGAAATAGCAGACATAAAATGTGGTCACCCAAGCCCTTATTGGAAGAGGCCATTTTTTTGTTCTGCTTGTCACTGCCCCAAATGGCTTGTCTGTGCCATCTGTACAACCATGAGAAGAACATGAGAAGAAGAGAAAATCATGGCATATAGGGCTAGTCATCTGGGTAGGGGGAAGGCCCAGACTTTCTAATGAGCCCCAGAACTTCTAATGGCTGTCATGTTAGTGATGACAAATAGTGAAGAATTTCTATTCAATATAAAAGTCAGTCAACATTTGGTAAACAATAACAAAAAGGTCTCATTTGAAATCTTTTTTGATAAGTGATATTGAATGAAATTTGCTAAAATGCTTAATTTCGGAAAAAAGAATATGATTTAAGGCTTTTATTCAACTGTGTTTTATGGCAGCATCTCTTATTTTCCTCCCCTTCTTCTAAGCCTACTGATTACTCCAGTTAAAGCCAAAAATGCATTGTTTCCTGCACTGGGGATGTGTATTGAGTGCATTGAATGTATTTGTATTTGTGTTTTGATGGCATCTTGGACCAGGAGCTTAGCACTGTTTGCTTGCAAGTTCAAGTTGAGAGGTGAGCATAACATATTATTACCTCGAGGAGTTTAGGTATGATCGCTTTTTTCCACAGGTAAATGCATAAGAGAAAGATAGACTGCATTTAAAACTCTGGCTAAATGTACAAGTAAGTATATTCCTTAGGGAAATCAATTCAAGAGAAATAAACCAATGTGGTTTAATAAACAGTAAAGTAATGCAGTAAAAACCCCAAGCTGTCTTTTAAAGTTTTAAAGTCAGAATGGACAGGGGCATCAGATATACACCAATAGTAGCTAAATCACAGTAGCTGAAGTTGAGAATGTGAAACATATTGCAAAAGAAAGTAGGACAAATCCACATTTTTTCCAAATACATGAATAACACAAGAATGAAAACATAAAAGGTTGCACCCCCCAAAATGGAGGTGGTTACCTTGGTTAAAGAAGACAAGTTGAAAACAGATCTGTGTAATTTATTATTTTCTATATTATATTCCAATGAAGAACCAAGAGGTTCAGATTTCACAATCAACTATGGTTGCTACTTTGCCATTACCATTTACCTGGGTACTCCTGGACAAAATTTAAGAATTAAGAAAATAAATTAAGTTCATAATAAGCTGACATGTCCTTATCTGTAACTCACAAAATTAACACCCCTCACTACATTACATTTATAATATAAATTAAAAATACTTAAAAATATATATTCAAAAAATATCTATCCAACAACCTGCCATGTTTCATAGTTAATTTTCTGGTTATTAGCATTCTGTGATTTAGTGTAATGGATACTTTATACTTTACAACAAAGTTCGTTCCTGGGACAATATCTGGCTTTATAAGTCAATAGAAAGAATTTGTAGTCATTGGAATCAAGACTGTCACACCTTATTTGTCTTCATTTTTTGTGAAATGTAAATGTAAACTATTTGCGGTGAACCCTTTTTTTAATTCTCCATGTTTGGAATTGAACCCAAATACAGCAGTCCTAAAACTATTTATATCAATTATTCACAGATAATTTCTCTATAAATATATAGATATTATATATTATAATATCTATAATTGATCATTTTTGCTCTATTTATCTTCTTTATTATAAAAAAGACATAGCATACCATTTTAAAACCATCTAAATTGTTGTATTTACTACTACTGTATCCAGTGTACCCTTGATTGAATTCAATACTCCTATATATTAAATAGCACACATTTACATATAAAGCTGCTTCAGTAACTTATTTGTTAAAAACATTTATAATTTAAATTTAAAAACACTTAAGTTCAAGTGAAGACAATTCAGCCTCGAGGTTAAGTCCTAAGCAAAACAAAACTACAATGTAACCTTTAATAAATGGTTAAAATTAAAGTGGAAAGTTGGCAAAAAGCCCTTATGCTAGCGCCACTCACTAGTAAAAGAATGGAGGCACCGTGATGGTGAAGAAAAAACTTAAGGTAGGAGGACCTCATATAACAATGCAGTGTGGGAAAGTCCAAAGTAATATAAGGTCCCAAACAATGTTTGGCAGACAATATGCTCAGTGAACATTATACATGCCACTATGTCCTGATCCAGATCCAATAACAACTCAAAGGCCACTGGATTGTGGGAAATTTAACCCTGTAACCCTTTAACGTCAGTTTTACGATAAAGCCCTTAGTCAAGTCCTGCTCCCTGCGTGTTTTAAACATAAAGGTCAGAGCTGAGCTTCCCCCACAAACGTGCACCACTCCCACCACACCGTACAGCAAAACCTCTACATGGATGGAACCAAGGCCCTCTTTAGAAGCAGCTCCGCTCCTGTTCTCCCAGGTGCATTAGCACCTTTTTCGCCTTTTTTGCGGAAAATGCAAGAATTGTTCCCACTGCAAATCTCCAACGAATCAATTTCTAACCCCAAGAAACTCAGCATTGTGCAAGGACCCTTGGTCTTCTCAGGGGCCGGCAGGTACCTGAAGCCCCTGGCCACCTGTTGCACTGAACTCAACAACACTGCGCATTGCGAGGAACCCAGAGAGCCCATCTTAAGAAAATTGTCCAAATAGCAGATGATTGAAGGGAGCCCAGAGACCTCACAGATCACTTACTCAGCTGGTGAATGTCTCGGAGTAAGCGCATAATATTAAGCATCCCATTGCAAAAAAACAATGCCACTGGCAAAGCATCAAAAGCATGCAGTGTGTCTTCCTCTGTCCACCCCTGGACTAAGCCTCTCCAGTGGCTGGGAAGCCCACAACAGGTCTGAAGGCTCACCTTTCTCCAGTCTCTTTGAAGCAGAGGAACCAGGGGCAATCCTCTCCCGGATCCACCATCTACGCCAACCATGGACTCCAGCTGCTGCAATAGCACCCATATACTGAGACCTGCCATGATAAGTAATGTGGGATTCTTTTCTTATTAGCAAATCTTTATCCAACGAGGTTCAACTACCCTGGGGCTAAGTCTAATCTTTGGCTTCTCCTACTAACTCAAACTCCCAACCAAACCCGCTATCAATCCGGTCTAGGGTGACTCAGCAATAATCTCTGGAGGGCTGCCTGGTGTTATTTGTGTCATGCTGCCCCTTTGTCTAATGCGTTTCCTCAAGGCCTGCACTGCATTGTGCTTTGTGCATAAAGTATGCATTTTCATTTTGTCAACACATCTTTTAAGATTATATACATTACATATAGGGGGGATGCATAAATTCATAAGTATATAACAAGTGAAATGCCAAAAATTGAAAGTGAGGCATAACTATATTAATAATCAGAATTAACCTTTCTTGATCTGGAACAATACCACAATGTCGGATTTGGCAGATTTTTTTTGGCACCTTTATTTTTTGCACCTTTTCATTCACAGATCTAACTTTTTGGGAAAATAGTTGCCAAAAACATTTTATCAATCACAATTTTTAACATTTATCGCCAGTTTTCACAGTTACAACTGACATCTTTTCTTTCACCCCATTTTTTTTTAAAAAGTATTTTTCTATTCCCGATCTGATTGAATAGTTATCTGAAGTAAGTGACAATCCTACATAGATTGCTACAGAGTGGTTAATTTGGATAAGTGGCTCTTTTCATCTAAGGCACATGACAATAACCTAAGATGAAAGGCTGAATGATACATGTTAGCATGAATGAACTTGGGGAATAGAATGAGTTGATAAGGATCAATAGGGCGTTCATTAACGCATTAACACAACCAGAGTGGATTTCAGTGTGTATCTGTGATATATTAATACACATACATATCAACACACACATTTTTCTAAGCTTATACCTCTGATAATACAAATATATTAAATAGATTTATACATACATTTATACAAATTTATTTTAAAAACAATACAACTGCTTTGAAATTCATTAAAGCAAAGAAAGAGTTATTGGCAATTTTCCATTTCACAACATGGAAATCTAAATTGCCTGTGTAAATACAGAATCCAGTGTTGGGTTGTAAGGTTTTGTTTGGAGTGTTGCCAAAGATATAATATATTTAGCTGGGAAAAGTGCCTAAAAGTTAATTGAGAGGAAAATACCAATATAAAGATTCTTCCTCTATCATGTCCCCTAATAAAAGCTTACAAAATCTGTACATATGTCACTGCTGATGAAGATGATGAAGAATATCTATACATATACATGTATTTCTGACTATACATTTTAAAGGCATGGTTAAAAGGTTGTGAGTTTTTAAAGTCAGTGTCATTTAAAAGATACATTTGACATGAGTAATGGGCTGGGAGAGCCCAGTCCTGTGTAGTGAGCTGTGTGGTCCCAGTCTTAGGTAGTGGGCCATGGGGGCCAATGAGAAGGCCTGTAACAGACTAAGGAGGCTGGGGCCCCCTGCTTGCCTTCACCTCATACATGGCCACTGGTTGATCCCAAGGAATGCTAGTAATTAGACTTGTGCATTTGAATTTGTATGAATTGTAAAGTTACAGAGTTTTGGCAAATTCGGCGATTCATACAAAGCCTCCCACGATGAGGACAAAAACGGAGCAAAAAGATCATAATTTTCATTCAAAATTTGTGGGCCCTTTCACACACACTTTCACTCTCTTACACACTCTCATTCTTGTAAACACTCATGCTCTCTTAATGTTACCATACTTCTGTTTCTGCCAACCACTTCAACCTCTGCCGACTGTTTCGGCATGTTCTTGTTCTTCATCTTCTATCTTCGTCCGCATCTCCGCATGCATAACCTGGTTGAAATGTCCGTCAAAATTCAATGAGCAGGAAACGTAATTTGTTTTCCGAAAATGAATGGGCCATAAACTAACCGAAAAAATCAACTGAATCTGTTTTGACCCGTTTGCACATGTCCACTGGTCATATTAAAAGCAGGTAAAATATGAAATAGTTTATGTTGTATTCAAGTGGTTAAACTTTCAGAGCAAACATTAAAATAACAGTTTTGCTTGATTAACATTATACAGAGTACAATTAGTTTTAAAGGAACATCACCTTTGTTATCCATCCTAATACATATCATTTGGCTTGCTCACCCCATCCACTTACATATCTGCACTTCTGAATTTAGCTTTTTCTAAAATTACAGCATTTGTATTTGAAAAAATATTTGATTAATGTTGAGAATTATTTAAAAATAATGTTTATTATTTAAAATGCAAGCACACTTCCAACTTTTTTAAGATGTGTACACAATGGTATTCTAATTAGCCAAAAAAATTTAAGCAATAGATATTAAAAATTAGGACATATTGGTTCATTATAACTCAAGACTTGTTCTAATTAAGAAATGAAATGTAGATCCCTATTTAGTCTTTACTTATAAAGAAACACATTTTGAAAATGTATATTTTTAATTCTGTCTTCCTGTGTTATTCATGTTCCAAAATGAGGTCTTCAGCTGAATGTTAATAATTTTGGTGAAGCCTTGAAGAAAACTAGTACTTTCAATTCCTGCCACTAGCCTTTGATAATGAATAGTCCTAATGAATACTTGTAAGCGGTAGGAATCGGTGACCAGCTGCATCAAGGCAGGTAATACAGCTCAGATTTAATTGGTAGCAGGTATTGGAGGACTGTATTACTTTAATTGGTGAAGGTTTTTTCTAAAGAGAAGGGACAAAGTATAATGGACAAATTGTGCTATACAATGGCACATAGGCTTAGATTGTATGCATTTGTTAATCTGCTGAGGAATGAGGCAATTCTAAACAATTTTCTCAGTGAAATCAACTCCAGAAAGCTTGTCCCTTTTGTCCTCCCTTGGGAAAATTCAAGATTGAAACAGAAAATACCTTTACCAAGGCAATCATATGCCACGTGTGGAAAGCGGATACAGCTGTAAAGTATGAAAAGGGGGATCTTTGTAGGATAATAAGGGATGGAGAAAAGAGATAAAGCTTGGGATAAGAGTCGGCTTGTCACCGCATCCAAAAGAGAAATAAAGTGATGACATTTACAGTGACAGATGAGACCGTAAATAGAACTCTGGACAATTTGATGTGGGATACTTGATATTTAAAAGAAAGGGCTTTGATAATTAAAAGTATAGTTGCATTAAACTGTTATGCATGTCATTACTTGACAGAATGGATCTGAGGTTTTTAAAAGTTAATGACGCGTGTGGTTTTGGTGGTGAACTTTTAATTTTTTTCTCTGTCTTTTCCCATAGAAAATCTAAATATTACAATCCATTTTCCAATATTAACTCTATAAAATGAAAATGCTATATTTCTGGTGTGCATTCCTGTTGAATTTGTTAATAATGCACTGACAATATCCTTCAGTATGACCTTTAACCTTAAAACTTTCATGACGTCACAAAAAAGTGTCCCAAAAACCAGGAACATCATGAAGAAAGTAGTGGTGTATGCGCCCATGCACACCGCTACCCAGCGGTTCCTGGTGCAGAGAGCCGCCATTAACCCTCCCCATGCTAGAAGTCTCGTGGAATCATGTAGGACTTCCATTCTAAACGAACGTCTGTCATTCTCAATGAACACGAGGCTCCATTCAAGGGGGTGAGTGCTGCTGATCGGTCACAGACGGATCAGCAGCTTAAGTAAACTTAAAAATGAAATAAAAATAATAATAATAATAAATAAAACGTTTAAAATCTGTGCCAACAGAATGCTAACTGATCTATAGTTAGATTAGCTGGCTGGCACAAAATCTATAACAGAAATAAAAAAAGATACCCTACACACACTTTATAAACATTTTTTTTCCCAAAGAAAGCTGGATTACAACTCACTCACAGCCAGACTTATGATTTGAGTTATGGGAGTTGTGGCCTACATAAGCGGGTGCGCAAGAAAAACAAAATGCTTGTCACGTTCTGCCCAGGCTGCGGAGCTGCATATCTGTCCTGCTTTAGTTTCTCTGCTTTGCTTTGATCCGTTCCTGGATTTCCTTTTGCTTTGCTCTATTTTCCATTCCTTGCTTCTGCTCCGGCTCTTTGCTTCAGCTCTGCTTCCTTTATTAGGTGCGCCCCACCAGTGTGTTCTGTTTGTTGCAGTCTGCAGTCTAAGGTATGTCTCAGTGCTATGTGTTTGGTTTTCATGTGTGGTTTGTTTTGTATCTTTGTCAGCAGGGATTAGCGTTAGGACCCACCGTCATTGGAGTACTTTGGCGTAGTGGTGGGCTAAGCATACTATGGCCATATCATGTGACGAAATCTCCAATAGTTATCTTGTAGTCCTAGGCTAGTTTCTGTATTCATGTTTGTCTGTCTTTTATGTACCTTTGCCCTTCTTCCTTGAATCATCTGAGGATTCTGGTTCCTCTCTCCTCTCCCCATGTCCCAGTTAAGATTTCCTATCCTTGCTTAAAGGAAGAAGCGTCCGAGGGTTCCGGCTCCTCACTCCTTCCCTGTGTTCCTTGCCTTCTTCCCTGTCCTTTGTTGTGCCCTGTACCATGTATGTCTTGTCAGGTTATGTTTATTCCTTGTCTTGTGCCTGTTTATACTTTATGCTATTCATGTCATGTTTCTAGCCACTTCTCGTGTATATCTCATATCATGTTTCTTGCCTGGTCTCCCTTTCCCTTGCTTGTTATGTGTCTGCTACATTAACCCTTTGCTTAGCCTCCATTCTCCCAGCCTGCAGCATCCTGCTCGTGATCCATGGGATATTCTTCATGCCTGCTCCAGGGTGCCTGCAGGATTCGTTTTGTTCTGGACTACATCTGCTGCCATATCAGGGCGCTGGTGTTTGGCTGCACTAACCTAGGTGTTCAACGCCTGGGCGAGTGTGGTCACCCTGCAACCAGGCCCTGCCCCAGACTCCACTACTGCATTGTGACTCCTGCAAACTACATCGGGCGCGCTGGGTCCTTCCAGTCATCAGCTTGGACCCAGTCCGTGACAATGCTGGCATGTTTGTGAAATCTTAACTGTTTTTGTATAGTGTATTATGTAATTTAATCCTTTATTTTCTGTATAGCTACAAAACCTATGCCTGGGCAGTATTTCTGTAATCTGGAGATGCTGTTGAATACATTTTGGTGGGTTCCTCTGCAGCTGCATATCATCCGTGCAAAAAAATCCTAAAAACAAATGTAAAGGTTGGTAAGAAAAACAAATACGCATAGTCAAATACCCTGGCTTGTCTTCTCTCCAAAAATATATAATTTTCTTGGGTATTATAAAGGGTGGCTTCCAAACAGTCACAAAATAATATCTGAAAATTTCCAAATTTCCAAGTTTGGAAAAAGGAACAGGCATGTTTCATTGTGTTTTCTGTAACATAAAAAAACCTTGTTTTTTTTTAAAATTCAAGACACATTAATATATTTTGTGGTATTTTGGTCAACTGAAATGCTTTGGGGATGATTATCACAGGAAAATCGCACAAAAAATATTTTTGTTCAAATATTATCACTATTTAAATGTATTAGTCATACTAAATGCTGGCCTATATATATCTGGTATCAAAAGAAGGCTCTATCTGATCTTGGGGAAAAAAAACAATATATAATTTGTGGTGAAGAAGAATCATGGTGAAGGAAAAACGCTGAAACAGTTTCAGGTTTTGGCCACAAAACACCCTAAGTAAAGAAGAGGTTAATTGAACTTTGTATATTTTAGATTTATTTACAGTAAGAATCCCCTGATGTTTAATGTTTTAACAGAGAGTACTTCAAACTGGAAGCCATTGTAATGAATATGACTTTCAACAAACCCATACAAGTTGTTGAGTGTCATAGGGTTAACAGTGTTATTACAGCTGATCTTTTAATGGTACATTTTGATCTTGTATATTTTGTTACAAGTGGGAAAACTGGACGGATTGTATGTCCTTCAGGGTCCATGTAGGCCTTCTGGTAGGAGGAGACAGACAATATAAAGTATAAAGACAGTGTTGAGCAGGTTTTCCCAGGATCCCCAGGTGGTTTCATTTATTACTTAATGTTGAAAATGAGACTGATTCAGCTTTCTTCTCTTGCTGTAAGGGCTGAATTATCTTACTTATTCTATTGTCTGTAGCAAAAGCTGAAAGTACAAAACTGTAACCCATTTCAGGATTTCTTTGTTAATAAAACAGCTTGGTGTTGTGGGTTTTTTTTACTTCCTAGGCTCAAAGCAATGGGAAAATGTATTTTAGAAGGGGCATGGTAATTGTTACACTACACATTATCGTTAGACATTTTTCTTAGTGGAAAAGTTAATATTCGTATTGGCTCGATTATAGGCCGCACCCGATTATAGGCTATTTTAAAGAAAAAAAATATTCTTAGAGGGAAAAATACACAAGTGCAATGGTAAAACAGTATTTTATCTAATGAAAAAAGGGATCTGGGTCCTGCAGCTCTGCACCCTAACCCTGCTGCGGGCTAAATAAAAAAGAAAAAAACACCTGCCTAGCGCCCGGAACTGCATGTCCCGGGCGTTCGGTGATATGAATTACGCATCCCTGCGCTAAACCGCCATTATAGGCCACACCCCCACTTTAATGACTTAAAGTGTGTGGGGGAAGTGCGGCCTATAATCGTGCCAATACAGTATATCAAATTGTGAGCGTGCAAGAGAAAGGGTCTTTTATTGTTAATATTTAAATTGTTAATCTGCTGCCATTTAATAAGCAAAATACTAAATGTGCCATCCACTACTTTTATCATTTGGTGAAAAGGACGAGAGAAGTGCACTTATGAAATTTAAGTAGTATTATTTCTATCAATAAATCATGATGGCCTTTGCTTTTTGTCACTTAAGATTAGATTTTTGCAAATGAACCAAACACTAATTTGTTTTTGGTCCATTTGTTTTTGGATAACTAATTTCATTATCTGCCCTTTCAGTTTGGATGAAATTTGGAGGGCTTTTTCCATTCTAGAACTAACTCTCTCATGCTCTCTCCCAGTGTGTCCAAATGCTTCCATGTCCCTGACTCCTTTTCTGGAGCTCTGTTTCTTCTCCTTGGCTCTTCTTGTTCTTTTTTTTTTCTTCTTTCTCCATCCACTTTTCTCTCTTAACTTGGCCCCCTGGAGAGCTTCTGCAAAAAGGATGGAGCCTCCGTGCACATCTTATCCCCCAATTGGAGGAACAAGGCAGAGGCTATCCCTATGGTACATGCCATGGCTCCTTCCTTCTGTGTAAGAACTCAAAGAGGCCAGCATAATGCAGACAGAACCCCGGAGAAAGAGAAGCATTTCTGCACCTTTCTTTCTCCGTGAATCTGTCTATATTATTCTTATTTCTTAGAGTACTGCCGCAAAAGGGTGGAGCCGTGGGACAGCCTCTCCTCCATTCCTTCAATCAGGTAGAGAGTGTGTGCAGATGCTTCATCCTTCTACAAAAGCACTCTGGGAGGCCTGGTTAAAGGAGCTGATACCAGGGGGAAGCAGACAAAGACAGAAGAACAAGAAAAGGCAAGAGAAGAAGCGGAGGTACAGAAAAGGAGATAGGGACACAGAAGCATTTGGGGGAGAAGGTAGAAAGAGACACTGAAAGAGAATGTGAGAGAGTGTGAGAGCACGAGTGAGAGTGTGAAAAAGCATGAGGAAGTGTAAGAGAATATGAGTGAAAATGAGAGTAAAACAGCACTGAAATGCAAACGAAAATTCAGAACTCTCTGCTTCATTTTTGTTTGTTTCATTGGGGTCTCGTTTTCCAACATTCATACGAACGAATGCAATTGGCATATTTCGTTAAAATTGAAATTTTCTATGTTTCTATGTCAGAGTATGAGGAGGTGAAGAAATTAAATTATATTTATTAGTCTTGTGCACAGCAAGCAAAATCGATTCAGACTAAATTTTTGTTTCTTTTTTTTTTTAGGCAACACATTTTATTACCTGGTCTGGCAGATAGACACATGCAGACCTGAATCGACTGAATTTGCACAATATCTGAAAAATAAGATCCCTCAGTTTAAAGAAGGAGAAAGAGGAGCGGCAGTGGGGCACTGGGCCCTAGCAAGCACTAGCAGACAGAAACATGAAGCCAATTGTTACCGGATTGAACTGAATTGAAATGATCCCCTAAAGTAAGGACACTGGGTCTGGGTCGGCACTGGCAGACCGACATATCCAGCCACTTCTCCATTTATTCTACAAATATTAAAAAAATTAAAAGAACTGGAGGAGATTTTAGGGACTTTAATACAGCAGCTTTCAATCAGTTTTGCCAGCCTACACTGCCCCTCATTTGGAATAGCTGCACTTACCACCAGGCGTAGTATATGTGCCCTGCAATGTAAATCCACAAAGTCCCAACTGCTTTCACCATGTTAACTGCCACCATTGCCATTTCTACTACTATGCCTGCTTGTGGTCCAATCCATTGCACCATTTTCCTAAGAGCTGCTAAAATGTGGGCAGATGCATAACTTCAGCATAAAGTAGAAAAGATCTATAACCTGCTGCTTCTCTGCCCAGTTCCACCCCTCCTCATCTAACAATGCTTACCCATCTTTGTTCTGGGGAATGCCAGGAGTGATTGTGGTAGTGGTAACACCAGTGGCGGTTATGGTGGCACTGGTAGTAGTTTTATTAAGTGCTTCACTATAGCTATTAAGCTATCTTTTTCCTAGATCCCACCAAGTAACCAGCACATGACCCCTCGTCATTGGTAGTAACTAAAATCGTGCCTTACTTTGGTAGGTGGGGTGGACAAGATTTTAGAACTACTAGAGTGAGGATGTTTGGTACTGTTGATGCTGCTGCATGCGGCTCGTGGTAGTTCTGACTCTGGGCAAGAAGGCTTCAGCCTACTTGGGACTGGTATATCAGGGGTCATCTGACTACTTTTGCGTAAACTTCTGCTGCCGGTTTGCCCAACCCATGAAAAGTGGAATCATTCCTTCTCACACATATTTCTAAATTATTAGTACTCACCAGTAAAAATGAAAAATAAAATGTATTTAAGCCTACTTGGGAATTTCACAAGGTCTGAAGTCTAATTTATGTATCCAATATTTATTAATTTATTGTTTTGTGTTGTCCACAAACTAGAGGTTTTGCTGCTTGCATAACTGTGCAACTGTCTTAAACAGTATTTCAAAAACTAAAACACACTGTGCGCAAGGATAGTCATAAGTCTAATTTTGTCATTTTTTTAATGATTCAATCTACTGACAAGCTAAAATGGCATCAATTCTAATTCTTGTTCCTTTCCTTGTAAATGCTGATTGGCCAGAGTGAAGAAAGTAAGGGGAAAAACCATCAATCACAGCCATAATCATCAATGAGACCATCCTCCCCCAATGTTTTGGCTACTTTTACCTATCAGTCATTTATATGTCCTACACACAGTCCTTTCCCACTTTGTGTCATTGGGGGCCCTTCTTGTTTCCGGAGATTCATACGAACATGTGAAATTGGCAAATTTCATTAAAAATAAAGCTTGAACAAACAAATTATGTTATATTAAGGCCAGTTACATTAAAAATGTAAAAGACTGTCCCGTAAAAGTTACTTGGTCTTTAAACCAGTCATATACTGTTCACCGCTGATATGTGTATTAAATACTCGATTGGTTACTATTGGTTATTGAAGGACACTTTCTTGTGATATAAAACTCGGAGTGTAGTTTGCAGCAATTTCTGTGTAGACTTCAAGAGTTTCAGAACCCTATAAACCTGCCAGTGCCTACCTTAGCTGGGTTACATTATACATATTTGGATTATACTTCCGCCCCAGAGTCTCCATTCGGGGCTGCCCATTGAAACTCTCAGATGTTTTGGCCCATTAGCCCCCATTGCCATCCCTGCCAGAGAATCTGCTGACTCTTGGTAAAGTGTAATGTAATATATGTGGATTACAGTTGATTTGTCTCTAATCGTCTAATAGCTAGGCATAGTTTAATTTTAACTATTTATTTTAATTTGGCTCTAACAGTAGTTAATTAAACATTTAGTTTTTAATAGTTTAAACATAATTATCTGTTAATCCTGTAGGTTTTAAACACTAAAATAATGTACCTAAAATAGCATTCATAACATACCACCCCCTTTTATATATTTTCCCTAGTACAAATACCATTACAGTAGGAAGATATTCCCCACATTTCCAGATGATTGACAAGACTGACATATGGAATAGTTCACATATTCCCAAGTGACTGGCAGATGGAGAGCTGAAAGGCAAATAAAGTTACCTAGAGAGTTGTGTGATTACATATTCACTGGTTTTGATCAAAAAAGGCTCTCTATCTAATACTACCTTTCGTATCAACACCAACTATTGGAAGCATTATTTATTTCACTTTCCGGTATTCATTTGTTTTTATTTAGGGATTACTGGACACCAAGTCCATCAATGATTGTAATTTATTTTAAGCAGATTGCGGTTTTAGGTGCCTTTTTTTTTACAACTTCTTGTTTGTCTAAACGATTAATGGATTCTTCTTACTGACATTCCACAAAGTTTTTTGGGGGGGAACTTGATATAGTTACTACATTAAATATGTGCATTATAATTTGAAAGTATGAATTTATTCACAGTGATGAACTGTATGATTGTTTTTAGGATGGGCTGGAATAAATATACATGGAAGGTGCCAACTGTCATTTGTGCCTAGCAGTAGACAGGATGTATGTGTGGCCCTCCTCTAATGAATGAACGACACATTATATGCGGGAGTGAACAAGTCAGAAAATGGAGAGCGGGGATGCTAGGTCGCACTTTAGTGGATTTGGAAACGTTTAGAAATGTCTCAAGGAACATGTTTATGACAATCAGATGGAGTTGGTTAAAACAGATGTTCTTTATTATTTTTAACCACCTGCTTTAGTATATATATATATATATAATATAATATATAATATATATATATATATATATATATATATATATATATACACACAATAATTGTCTTTATTACTGATGGTTAAATATTAGGGTTGCATGCTGCACAGTTACATAGTCATGGAGATACAGATATAATGCACACAAATATAGGCAATCAAAAAGACAAGACAAGTCCATCACTATTCATCAGTTGACATTCACACAAAAATAAATCAAGCCTGTGGTGCATATATTATTATCAGTTATAATAGTTCATGGAGACATTCTCTTAAAAGGACATACCTTTATTTTGTTTATTCATCAATCACTAGAAACGTTCAAGCTAATTGTAAAATCTATGTTAGCTTGGTTCAGGCATCCATCATTAAGGTTTTGTTCTGTAATATTGGCTAGCGCTGCTACTATTAGTACCTCCGTTAGACATCTTCTACTCTACATCGAAGATAAAGTAATAAAAAAAAAGATAAGCAAAATTGTGGGTCCATGACATTTCAAAGTTGTTATAAATATAAAAATCCAAAAGAAATAATGTAATTTGATCTAAATTAAAATAATAACTTTTACTTGATTAATAGTTAAAATCAAACAAAACTTCCTCTAGAATCACAATCAACAATTATTTCAAATAAATTACAGAATTAATCAAAAACAAAAATTGATGCTGATGAGAGAATATGATGCTCATCTATTTGGGTTACCCCCTATTAGTGTAATATATATGTTTTTATATAAATATAAGAATCATCATTGGCAATCATGCCATTGAGCAAATACTGGCATTGTTCATTAGTTAAATGTCATACACACATAGTATTTTGTATAGCATTGCCGCATTAAAAATAACAATTACTACATTTACAGGAAGCATACAATATGTGGGAAGAATGGGAACAAGACTAATGTTTTTTTTGGTTTTTTTTATAGCTGCTGAAATTATTCTTGCTGCCACTCCCCCACCTCCTCTTACAGCAAATAAATATATGTTGATGTAAAAAACATATATCTGGTGTTGTCATTTAATGGAAGAGGTCTCCAAGTATACTACCGCCAATCCCCACAAATAACAGTCGCAAACACATCAGCGATATACAATTAAGACCTTGGAGTAACATGGGAAGCTATCATTGTCATCATGCTAGTGACTTCCAAATCAAACAAGTGGGATGAAGCCCACTCGTGGGGACTCTGAGTCCGAAGTATACTTTAATTGAAAAAACAAAATTGAAAAAAGAAGTATACTTTAACCTGCTGCAGCTTCACCCCCTTCTGGGCAGCTTCCAAGACTCAAGTATACTCAGCTTTGTGTGTACCCATTACTAACCACATGTAGTGCAACAGCTCAAATAGAGAGTGCGAGCTGCACTGAAGAGCTGTGAGATAGGGAGGGGAGGAAAGTGAAGGAGAAGTGGATGAGAGTGAGAATACTGTAAGGATATGCTGTATGTATGTGTAAATGTAAGGTGTTAGAGTGTGTATATGTGTAACTTTATGTTGTTATAGACTGGGTTGCTGAAAATGTATGGTATTAGAGTGTGCGTGAAAGGTGTTACAGAGTGTGTAATATTAATTACATAAGTAATCGGAGTCAGTCATTATTTTGTATGTGCTGTATATGTGTTCCTAACTGTAACACCTGTTTACATAGAATCCCCAATCTCTCATAATAAGCAGCGGCTCAGACACCATGGAGCAGTACAACCTGATGGCAGATGACAACTGGTATTTAGTGGTAAAGAAAGGGTTACAATTAATACAATATTAAATATTATGTACTGTTACAGTACAACGCAAAGGAGTTAGGACCAAATTTATTTTTTGTGAGAATTACCAGGAAAAAGAGGAACATTATTAAGCATTAATATCTTCCATGGTCTTTGTATTGTAATCAAGGCCTGCAGGCAGTGGTGTGTGTTTGAGTGTCTGTGTGGCAGAGCCTGTCCTGGTATGTGTGTTTGGGTGTCGATGTGGCAGAGCCTGTCCTGGTGTGTATTTGGTCATCTGTTTCCTGGCAATTTTCTGTAGGAATAAATTGAACTATTTATTTTTACTTATCCAGGGATAAAACATCCTCCTGAATTTGTAGTCACTTCAGAGGACAAAACTTTCTTGGCCTAGAAATCAGTGAGAGGAAAGGTAAAGTTTTTTTGTTATTTACTCTATATCAATCTGCATATTTTATTAGAAAGAATTAGTGGCAGTAAATTATGGCTTCAGGCGTCCCGTTTATGATGACTTTTTTAGTGTACTCCCAGTCCCATCCCATAAGATTCTATCTTATACATCTGCCGAGCTCTGATGTCATCTTTATCTAGCACACATGGATGGTGAGGAGTTAAGATTCTGTCTGTTCCCAGGTACATATTTGGACCTTTTAACACTTTTGGTTCCTGGGATTTTAATAATAATGTAATATTTTGTTATCATAAAGGAACAATTTAATATAGTTTTAAAAAGAATGATTTATAGTGTGGCTCAGATAGGCGTGTGTAAGGGGTGTGGCGTGTGGGTACAAGAGCTTTTCATTCCCAGTCCGGCTCTGGTGGAAGGTTCTCAAAAGGGAGGCTAACTACATATATGTCTATGTATTTCGAATGCAATGTCATAAAAGTCTCTGTTGGTGTAATGTTGGTGTATGTTTCTATATCTCTAGTGTATATCAGTATTCCCATAAGTTGATCAATTGAACGAAGAAAACACAAATATTTTCAAACATCAGTGAGAGGTTTCTAAACCACCTGAAAAAAATTGTTGATATGTTTACATCAGGTAAATTTCTCAAAGATTCATTTAACCCTTTTTAGTACCATTGTACTGAGCTCTGATGTCATCTTTATCCAGTATACATCGATGCCGATGATTTAAGATTCTATTTTATTTATTTCCATAAAATGACCAATAAAATCCTCAGCACCAGGCCCGCGATGCTCTTAATCTGGCCCTGCCTCCAGTGTGCGTCAGCCCTGTGCAGTTTTATTTGGCTAAACTTGTTTTAAATGGTTTGTGGACTGACTCTGAGGGAATGGGGTCAGGAGAAACATAAGGTGTCTCAATTTTCCCATATATGGGTTCATTATCATCACCTATAAAAATAGGGGAGTAAAACCATAAGGGGGTTGTAAAATATATTAAACATAAGGATAAGAATATATGAAATAGTTATCTTTCAAAAAACATCGGAATATAGCACACATATTCTGCGAAAAGACTACTCTGTGTTCTTGTCAAATGGAGTTACCACAGTCAAGTGTCCCACTTTTGTTATCCCTCCTTAAAATATTACTGAAAAGTACCCATCTAATAAGCAACTTGTTTCTACTGAACCTCTATTTGCTTCCTAATGTAAATGAATAGCAGTAAATATAGTACTGCCATATGCTTTGTATGCTTTGTATGATTTGCATTTAAACCCATCAGGGAATAATTGCCCTTTAAATGCTATTATTATAATGTTAATCCCGCACAGTTATAAACCAGTGCTTCTTAGAAATGACCACCAATGTGTATAATATAAAGACCTAGGCATTAATATGACTAGGAGAGTCTAACATAGCCTAATCAACAGAGATCATAATCTACGATATTCATTTTGCTCATGTTCTAGGCATATACTTCAATAAATCTCACTTTGAAAACTTTATAAACTGGAAACCTCTTTCAAATGTATTACTGTTATATGCATACATGTTTATTCTTTTGAGTTTAATTAAATTCTGTAAATATCTGTAGTTGGCATAACATTTGTGCATATCCCACAATATTACAAGTGTCCTTATTTTCATAGCTATATTGTAGCCAGAGGTAGCAGTGCCGACCTACCTTACCCAAAAAGCCACCTCTTTGCATTCAGCTACAACAGCACAGATCTCCTCCGGTTTTCCAGCTGCCTGGGACAGTCAAGTGAGATCAGACTGTCCCCAACCAGCCCTTGATTCCCACTGCCCACAAAATCAGGTCCAGCAGGGACAGTGCATGGAAAATACTACGGGAACATTGTAGGGGTTTTTCAAGGATTCTCTACAGTGTATATGAGAGGATGGGTTGACTTTTGACATATAGTATCTATGGGCATATTGTGGACTGATGTGAAAAACTATTTACTGTAAATCTATGCTCCGAGTTAGGTGGCATGTTTTCATATGTGTGTTTACATTAGCTGGTATACTTGCCTGTGACTAGTTACATGATTACATAGTTATATAGGCTGAAAAAAGACATGCCTCCATCAAGTTCAGCCTTTCCTATATATGTTAATTTGTTGCTGTTGATCCAAAAGAAGGCAAAAAACCCCAGTTTGGCTCTTTCCAATTTTGCACTAACCAGGGAAACATTTCCTTCTTGACCCCAAAATGGCAGTCAGATTTCTCCTTGGATCAATAAGCCATTTCCGGGCAGAGAATTCCACATCCTGATTGTCCTTACTGTAAAAAACCCTTTCCTCTGCCTTAGACTAAATCTCCTTTCTTCCAGTCTGAACGCGTGACCACGTGTCCTATGCATAGTCCTGTTTATGAACAGATTTCCACACAATGGTTTGTATTGGCCCCGAATATATTTATATAATGCTATCATATCCCCTCTGAAAACCTGAAAAGGTGTTGGAGAATTAGGTGTTGCAGTTTTTATGTAAAGATAATTGCATATTGATTTCATACACTGTTTGTATGTGCCTTGAATTGGCCTAAGAACCCAATTATATACTTGGCAAAATATAAATAAAAACCCAATAATGGATAGAAACAATAGATTAAATAAGCAAAGCTTAATATATTCATAGAACTATGTATTATTGATGTAAATAAGATGATCTGTGAAGTACAAATTCTATTAATGTCACTATTACAGTTGTATGCTCTCATAATTTCCACTTCAGTTATTCTATGACAATAGTATTAACTGAAGCAGCAATACCAAGCAAGAGCTTAAATATATATACATATAAATTTAAAGTATGGGTTCGAATATAGGCCGTACCTTAAAGTTTGGTGCTATTTTAAAAAAAACAATTTTTTTAAAGAAAAATACACAGTGGAAAGGTAAAACAATGAACAGGAATACGTGTATTCTAACATTATTGTTATCTATTATACAGTTTGTCAGCATATGTTATATACAAACAGAAAACCAATAGGCATTTTAAGGTCCCCCTTAATTCATAATGCACCTCACTTATAGATATTCCCCTCTGCACCCTGATATGCCACTCTGTGCCCCAGATATGCTTTATAACCCCTGATATGCCACTCTGCCCCTAATATGCTTTATAACCCCTGATATGCTTTAATGCCCCCTAGATATGCCACTCTGCCCCCTTTAGGCCCCCTAGAAATGCCTACCTGCCCCCCCAGATAAGCTTTATGCTCCCTAGAAGTGGTGCTCTGCTTCCTAGAAGTGCCATTCCGCCCGACTTACCAATGCACCCCCAGTTGTCTAGTGGGGCCGGCCGTTGGACATCTGCGCGATGCGTGCAGACAACCTCCGCTGCCGGCTCTTCCGCCAGGGCTTCTATGACAGAGAAGCACCAGCAGAGGTGCCGGCAGCGGAGGTTGTCTAAGTGCATCGCCGCACCCAGTGAACGTCTGCGTGATGCGTGTAGACAACCTCAGATGCCAGCACTTCCGCTGGGGCTTCTATGGTGGAGCACCGGAAGGTTACGTCACGTCGATGCTCCACGATAGACGCCCGGTGGAAGTGCCAGCCGCAGAGGTTGTCTAAGCGAATCTCGCGGACGTCCACGGCTGCCGAAGAGGAGGATCCAGGTCCCCTGCAGTGCTGCGCGGGATTTGGATCCTAACTCTGATGCTGGCCGCAGCAGGACTAGATAAACACGCAGCGCTCAGAACTGCATGTCCTGGGCATCGGTTGATATGAATTGCGCATCACTGCACTAAACCCCAATTATAGGCCGCACCCCCACTTTAAAGACTCAAAGTGGGGGGGGGGGAGTCCGTCCTATAATCGGGCCAATGCAGTATAATACCTAACACATCTGGATTTTGCTTTACCTGCTGTGCATCCGCTCAAAATGTTTTTAAGAATATTGTTTTAAAGTCATTAATTTCCAAGTGTCAAGGTAAACCTCAAAAACATTTTTATTTAATATTGTGTTCTGCTACTGTAATATAACAGCTCGGGCTTCCATAAAGGGGGTATTGTAATTATAAAATCACATAATGCAATATACTGACAAAATCAAAATATCCATCCGCAATTCAGATTGCCTAGCTAATGTACCTGTAGGAAAAGGAGCACTGGTAGCAAAGAAGAACCATATAAATACCATATAAATACTTATGTACTATGGTTGAAAAGAAAAACACAGAGGCAAAGTTCATTATAAGAGGTGACATGCTAAATAAGTAAATAATTTTGAGATCTTGAATTTGCTAGCTGAATCTATAAGTGATACGTAAATTAAACTCAACTTTTGCAAATCTTGAAAATGTATTTAATTTGTTATGCGATATAATGTAATTTAAAAACACATTTATTTTCTTGTGACTTTTGTGGTACGGAAACATGAATGTGACACCAAAGCTGCTTCCTATGGTAGAGCGCAAAACGTACTGCTCCTGGCAATACAATGTGAAAACCCAAAAATAGGTGAAAATGTTTTACAAAAACTTGGAAGAAAGGACAGTATCCTTTATTTCCTTAGTTTTAATGGCATAGTTATGTCAGGACAAAATAATTATTGAATATTTTTATTATGGCATCATGTTCCAATATGTTGTCGAATGGGTAAACAAGTCATGACAGGTTATGCATTACATAGCCATTTGGACTTTTATAAACAAAGGTTGAAGGAGGTGCTGCTCAAATGTTAGAAGATGTATTAATAAGGTGAGAAAAGACTCCCCAGTTCCTACTTTGTACAAAGCCTTTTTTTCAGAGAAATTATATCTGGTTTAGAGTAACACACAGGATTTGATTGGACTTATGCTTTAGTGTCTCTGGCCTGTATAGCAAAGGTATACCCTCATATACCCTCATATTGTTATTGTTGAACTATGCTCCAAAAAGCCATCCTCCTGCTGCCAAGAAGATTAGGCTCTCTGAAGACAGCCTTGACTCACTTGTCAACTGGATCCCAGGATCCATGCTCGCAGCTCTGCTACTGTAATGGCACTAAGTGCGAGTGCTGGTAAAACTTCTCTGTTAGATACCCCAATACCCCTCGAACTCTAAAAATACATTAAAAATGCAAGGTACTAAGTTCTATCCAGAACTCCAGAACATTAAAAAATGAAGTATGTGTATTACTGTATCGGGCTATGGATTATGGATAGGGTTATTGGTAAGCAGTGACAACTACCCAATAAAAGGAAACTTAAGCAAAATATGTTTGTATAGCACTAAAAAAAAATTTATAATTGTATAATTTATAATGTATAATTTGTGTGGGTACACCAAGCATGGGAAAAAGCAATCCTGGCAGAACAAACTCGATAGGACAGAGGAAAGGGAGGTAATAAAGTAGAGAGGGGTAAGAGAAAAGAAAAACAGGTTCACTCATTCAAAATGTAAGTTGTTGGGAAATGGTATAGATTTGCGATTGAGAGAATACTTTTTGGACATATTTTCATAAATGTGAACTAGCTCCAACACCTAAAACTACAGGAACGTGGCAGAAAATATTCAAGAGAAACTGATTTAAAGTGTGTTTAAAAATAAATAATGGTTACATTAGCTGCTTGAAGATCGCTGTAAGATTGTGCACCATGGCTTAATTGCAGCATTGAATACAACTCTGTCTGATTTGCAATTCTAACTAAACCATGGTTTGCCTTGTGCAACTTGCATATACCTCAAAGGATTTCTTGGAGGCGAATAAAGAATTAAAAGAGAAAAATGCCTGTTTTTATAAGACAGTTCTGCTGCAGTACATTGATTTGATTGGGGAAGATGCAAAAGAACAGATGTTGTGGGCAGCATGGGATCACATTTTTATTGCTATTTGTTAGTGATTTTTCTTGTCTGGTACAATTAGATTCAAATGTATTGTGCCATTGTCTTGGATGTGGGAGTTATATACAATCTTCTCATCTGGAACACAGATGGATGCAAGAAGCAACCACTGAATAGATTATAAGTTAGTCTGTCTTTAGTGGCCTTCACCAATTATAGGTCGAACGCCTTCTATCCCCACATGTTGTGTTGAGAGTGCTAAATACCACAATAAGAAGTATCAAAAGAAAGGAGGTAATACAACAGAAAAAGACATACATAATAATAATAGGAAAACTGTAATGTGAGTATTGGCAAAATATCCAAAATACTATATATTGAAAAAATCTGGCATTCAAATATTACATATATAAATATATATATATATATATATATATATATATATATATATATATACACACACACGCCCCGTATTTGCTCGATTATAAGACGACCCCCCAAAATCTGAATATTAATTTAGGAAAAAAAGAAGAAGCCTGAATATAAGACGACCCGGGGACTCAGAAGCACCGGTAAGTTGGGGTGGGGGGAGACAGGAGGATCCAGGTCCCCTGCAGCGTTGCGGGGGATCTGGATCTTAGTCTCATAGTCAGACCTATTTGAGATCTGATTATAAGACGAGGGGTATTTTTCAGAGCATTTGCTCTGAAAAAAAACCTTGTCTTATAATCGAGCACATACAGTATATAGTTTTTTATAGTTGTTCATTATGTTCATAGCAGTTATCTAGACAGAATGTATATACTTTAAAATATATAACAAAGGCAATTTGAGACATTGTCCATGGAGACTGTCCTATGGAAAACTTTATCAATGAGTTCAACATTTATACTATTGTAGTATTTTAAATTGAAAAGCAACAAAATCATTTAGCCTTATCATTTAACGTTATTCAAAAGCAAGTCACAATTATGTCGACATTAGACTGGCAAAATAACGATCCATGCAATCCTAGAAAATGATAAAACATACAGTACTTTGCTAAAATTTCCCCACCTTATCTGGCAAACCTGTATTCAAGCAGAGCTCTAATTGAAAGAAAAACAATTACATGCCAAACGGGATTTTGATATGCCAACAAAATGTTGTCTTTACAACATCTGTTGTATCCCTTTACAGCACAGCACATGGCTACCCAAAGCAATACTGTTCATAATATCTAGGAGAGACTGTATGTTTATTAACAATGCTCCATGCCCCCCCCCCCCGTGTACGATTGGCACACTAAATGTAGCCTATTTTGTATTCATCAAATAACTTTTAAGTAGATTAATAAATAAAATTGTGGTAATTTTAGCAGCAACACAACATCTGAATTTATATGCTTTTTAGACAATGCTTCTTTTTTTAATTTTTTGAACAGCTTTGCAGATTCTGATACCTTAGGTTTAAGCACCCAGGTACCTCATTAACGGTGTCCACAGAGGACTTTCAGTTGCAGGATAATCACAGTGGGTTAAAGGGCAATGCAGTGCCACTGATTCAGTTCCATGGCAAGCAACACAGCCATGTTTGGATTACCAAAATTGGGGTACATTGACAAAGTGTTAGGCCAGCAATATGTATAGCCCTATAGTGTGATGGAATGTCAATATTTATGCCTTGAAATAGTATATGCTGGATGTGCGCGCTGATTCCTTGCTTTGTTGTATGTACATATTGATCATTTCAGCAACACCCCAAAATCTGAACTGATGCTTTTTAGGTTGTGCTTCCCTTTTTGTAAATTTTATATAAAATTAAATACTTATGATTATTATTAAATACATTCAAGCAGAGCTGTGCTCATCACTGTTAAGGTTATGATGATCAAGCAGTAGATAACACATTTTTAAAGGGTTTTTCCTTTTAAGACCCTAATATTTTAATATATTATGGCAACTGTACAATTACACATATTTTTTGTTGGTTTTGCTGGGTACTCAATGCAAAATAGATTGGCTTTTTGTATAGTGCAGTATTTTTATTATGATATTGTTGTGTTGCATGTGCTGTCGTCAGACCTCAATGGCTTTATGTAGTTTCCTTTACTAGTGAAAAAGTCCCAAGCACACTGAAATTGAAATAATAACATCGATAAAAATCACATACTGCAGCAAAAAAACTTTTATAAATATAAATATTGTACTTTTTCTTAATATTAAGAATAAACAAAAAATAAAGAAAAAGAATGCTGCTTATTACCGAGAATGGAAACAAGAAATCACCAGTTCACTAGAAATTAAGTATTTTTTTGTCACATATTTTTGTCTAATGTCTATAATTAATTCTAAACTGATCAGCCAATTGTCCCAGATATTATTGTTATTAATGTTTTGAAGTATTAAGAAAAGATTTACCTAATGCTTTCCCCATCTTTATTTGAAAGCTTGATTGATTTTTAACTAGACCCCACAACAATTTTTAGATCTTGTTCCTAGTTACGTGACATTAATATTTTGATCACCAGGTATATTTCCTAATTCGGGTCAGTTCAAATGTATTAGGGCTGATTCTACAGAGTTCCTTAATTTGATGGTAGTCAACTTCTCTAGTAAGTCCTATATCATTGACCATAATTTTTTGATTCTAGTGCGTCCCCACCAAATATGTAGATAAGTCCATTACATCTCCATTACATCTGCTCCATTACATCTCCAGCATAACAAATAATAAGATACGCACACCTTTGCTACTCTACTTGGAATAAGGTACCACCTGTTCATAACTTTGAAATCGGTTTCTACAAGGATTAGACAGTGTATTGCTTTAGTTGTTTTGTGAACGTCGCTGCACCATTCTCGTCTATAGATTGAACAATAATTAAGTTATTTTCCCCAAATATATCAGAGGCAGTACATCATGTTTTTCTTCTATGTTGGCAGACACTCTATTGGCCTTTTTATATTTATTTCTATATAGAATCAATAGAGTTTAGTTTTTCTTTGTGACCCTTTATTAGATGTTTGTTTTAAAAGTTTTTGATTCTAAGATATTTGAATACTTTCAAATATGCTTCATAATATTTCTCAATAATTGTAAAGGCTAAACCCAGGGCCGGCCCTGCCATGGAGCAGAGTGGGGCAATTGCCCCAGGCGGCACTTTTGAAAAGGCGGCACTTTGCCTCCCCAAAGAGAGAAGTGCGCGAGTGGTTTTTACTTATCAAGTTTTCAGTACCCGCTCGGCGCCCCTCTCTCTCCTCTGCGAACCCTCTAGCTCTGTCTCGGTGCTGGCTTGTAATGCTGAGCGCCGGAATATGACATCATTTCCTGCGCTCAGCAGTGAAGCCGCACGCACCACGGCAGAGCAGGGAGATTCTCGCCACAGGACAGCTGGAAGGTAAGTGAAGTACAAAGGGGGGGAGATGGGGTAGATAATAGGGAGGGAGGAGGGTAGATAATGAGAAGGTAGGGAGAGGAAGGGTAGATAATGAGCAGTGGCGGGGGGTTCTGGCTCGGGGGGTCGGTATTTCAAACTTCGCCCTAGGCAGCACTATGTCTTGGGGAGGCCCTGGCTAAACCCCCTTTAAATGTTTTTTGAGACAACAATTTCTGATTTAGCCTTGGCTCCTTGCCTTTCCCCACGAAATTAGTAAAGCAATATTGCACCATAGTTAACCTGGGTTTTCAGAGGTTGGTATGCTCTCCATTTATTTTCCTTTTTTGCTACTCAGAAAGGGATTTAACAAAGTACAGGAGGATAAATGCTCAAACAAGGTATCATAATCTAAAACCAAAAGGTCAGATGTAAGGTAAGAAATATTCGATAAGTGGAACAGCCCCCCATCAGAAGTAGTCAAGGTTATTAAGAGTAAAGGGATCTGAACATGCATGGAATAAGTATATGGTTACCTTGGATATGCATGAGGAGGAACAAAAAACTAAAACTAAATCTTTATTAGGTCGTATTAGGTCATAAAATACTGATGATAAATACGTAAAATATTTCTCGCAATATGGTTGTGTATTTCTTCATTTTCCATATCCTGATTATAATAAAAGGAAGTTGATGACACATCCATGATCAGAATTTCAGGGAGAGAGAGCATAAATACAGAATCTTAGTCACTATGGGTTATCTCTCTGTTTAGCGTCAGGCTAATCTCTGGCTCTTCACTTCGAACAGCTGTTTAGCTTTGTGATACGATATCACAAGGGGAGCCTGAGTGAAATGATCAGTACTGGGCAACCCTCTATCTTACGAAATAGCGAGGAATATTTTATGTATCTATCACCAGTATTTTATGATACCTAATTTGGTTGTTTTCCTGTTTAGTATATATTTGGGATTTACTTCCCCATTCATTTCCCTATTGTGATTACAAGAACAAGAAGGGTGATTTTTGTTCAATAGGCATATGGTTACCCTAAATAGTTCTTACCTGCCTTCAAATTCTCTTTCTATTTTTTTAGCCTGAGGTTATGATGGATTTAACTACAGCAGCTAGCCAGAAGGATTGAAGGGGTGGGCCGGTGACAGGGGGTTAATATGGGGAGTAGGCTGGCTTAGCTGGGTGTGACATGGGTAA
The DNA here is from genome assembly GCA_009364415.1 of Spea multiplicata. Taxonomy (NCBI): domain Eukaryota; kingdom Metazoa; phylum Chordata; class Amphibia; order Anura; family Pelobatidae; genus Spea; species Spea multiplicata. Next base: position 29,664,904 of record VKOC01000002.1, on the reverse strand, counting down.
GATCTCCCGAGAGGTCAAAGGTTAACACTAGCCAGGATTGTCTACAGAGTGTTCCTGTCATTCATTCTTCAGTATTGATTGTGTACATTATCCACTCAGAATCATTTACCTAATTGTTTTATTTTATGTTGTTCCTGGTTAATAAAGCTGTGGCCTTCTCGATCCAATGTTTGGTATGGTGTGCCTTTTTCAGGTTTTATCTGGGAAAGGAGGGTATCTTGACAATGCCCTAATAATGACTACCTATACCAGTGTCTTACACCATTAGATCTTATACTGGGTAACAGGAACACTATGTTTTTTTAAATGTGACAGTCAGACAGTGTTGTGGACTTAAATAGGTTCAAAACTGAAAAGAACGAAATTTTAAATTACCGTATTGCTCGATTATAAGATGAGATCTTATATCACACCAATTCTAAAGAATCCTTCCTCAGATCCCGTCTGTCTGACTAACTACCGCCCTATCTCTCTGCTTCCTTTTACCTCTAAGCTGCTTGAACGTATTGTGTACAATCGCCTCACTAACTTCCTCTCCTCTAATTCCCTCCTTGACCCTCTACAGTCTGGTTTCAAACCCCTTCACTCTACTGAAACAGCTCTAACAAAAGTCTCCAATGACTTGCTCTCTGCCAAAGCTAAAGGTCACTACTCTATTCTAATACTACTGGATCTCTCTGCTGCTTTTGATACTGTTGATCACCACCTTCTTCTAGACTCACTTGCTTCTATAGGCATTCGAGATACAGCTCTCTCCTGGATCTCCTCATATCTGTCTAACCGTTCCTTCTCTGTCAACTTCTCTGGCAAGACATCATCGCCCCTTCCACTTTCGGTTGGTGTCCCCCAACGTTCAGTCCTTGGCCCTCTGCTGTTCTCTCTTTATACTTCCTCTCATGGCAAACTAATCAACTCATATGGCCTCCAGTATCATCTATATGCAGATGATAACCAAATCTACCTGTCTTCTCCTGATCTCTCTCCATCTCTCATGTCCCGTATTACCAATTGCTTGTCTGCTATTTCTTCATGGATGTCACAACACTACCTGAAACTTAATCTTTCTAAAACGGAACTCATTATCTTCCCTCCCTCCATCTCCACTCCACTACCTGAATTCTCTATCACCATTAACAACACAACTATCTCTCCTACTAACCAGGCCCGATGCCTTGGGGTCATCCTTGACTCAAACCTCTCCTTCATCCCTCACATTCAGTCCCTCGCCAGATCCTGCCGCTTGCACCTAAAAAACATCTCTCGTATCCGCCCATTCCTCACCCAAGAATCCACAAAAACTCTGGTTCATTCACTTATCATTTCCCGTCTTGACTACTGCAACACTCTTCTGGTTGGCATTCCACTGTCTCGACTCTCTCCTCTACAGTCTATCCTAAATGCCGCTGCTAGGCTCATCTTCCTTGCACGTCGCTCCTCTTCTGCTTCCCCCCTCTGTGAAACCCTCCACTGGCTCCCGATTACCTTTAGAATTAAATTTAAGATCCTGGTACTGACATATAAGGCCATCCATAATACTGCTCCTCCGTACATTTCTGACCTCATTAGCAAATACTCTCCTACTCGATCCCATGGGCTAAGGCTCTCCTCCTCACTCGTCACCTCTTCCTTTTCTCGTCTACAAGATTTCACTCGAGCTGCCCCATATCTCTGGAATCTACTCCCAAGGAACCTTCAGCATTCACACTCCCTCCCGACATTCAAGAAACATCTAAAAACCCACTTCTTCAGAGAAGCATACCATCTTAGCTGCTAGAACATCCTTGTCATCGATACACCCACCACAATACCTCTCACCCTTTCTCTATGTCTTATGTTTGTCACCCCATTTCCCTCTAGATTGTAAAAGTTTTGTCCACTTCATGGGGGTCTGGCCTCGTGTTCATGACTTCGTACAAATCAACAGGTTTGCCAATTTTTCATCAAAATGCACAAGTCTAGTTTTTACTTTTCCTCAATAAAATACTGCCCATAGTTATTGGTCAGCAAGAGTGGAGCCACAAAAAGGTTTAAATGCCTTCAGGCCACATTTCGGTATATGTACCTGGTGCATGGAACTTAGTTCTCATAAAGCACTGTGGATAGCCTGAAACATGGTTCTAGCCCAAACAGTGGTTTAAATGATACTTCATTACTAGAAAAAAAACACACACACATAGATAAATAACCCCTCAAAAACTGGTTGGCTTAGTTCATGTAAAAAACGAAAATGTTTTAATAGAGTGATTTTTTTGTTGTGTTGACATGGTTATGCCACCATGTCCCTCTTTAACCGTATACACGTTTAAATTGGCAGTTTATTGAAATGCAGTTTAATTGCTGGGTACCTGCCTAATTTATATGTGTAAAATGTTTTTATCTCAGATTGGCTTACATAGAGATAATTTGCATTTTATTGCTTTTTCTCCCTTGCTCACTCTCTCTCACACACACTCACTCTTTCAACGGTGCTGATGCCGGGGAGAAGCAGACTAAGAAGACAGGAGAAAGCAGAACAAGAAGAATCAAGAGAAGTGGAGCTGTGAGAAAGGAGACAAGCACATGGAAGCAATCAATGTAGAAGGTGCTTTGTATTTTACTTGTGCTGACACAGGCTTCAAGGGGTTGATCACCATTTGTGCCCTACGAACGTGGTCCCCCTGTGCTCAAGAAGACACATATAAAACCTAGTGTTCAGGACTTGAGGACTGACATAGCTAACCCTTTAATAATATTTATGTATATTGCAAATAACCCACTTTAATTTGAGTTAGTTACAACGTGATAACAAATCATGTTGAAGGCTTTAAAGTCTTTGAGTGGAAAAAGCGAATGAATGTAAAATTTAGCAATAAGTAAACAGATTCTGTACTTCGATTTGCAATGCTATCTACTTTAATGACTTGAATACATTATGTTTCAATTGATAGTTGTGCTATTATATTAATCAGTTGATAAGATTTCTGTTTCAGTAGAATAGTGCATTTATATGTTAATTTTACTATTGTAACTTTATACCTGCAGCTATTCTAAGACTGTATATTTTGCCTCTTCTGAAATGTTATCACATTTAATTGCCTGATCTTATTTGGGTTGCAATCATAGTCATTAATTAGCAGGAAGGTGAGGGACAGCATCATATCTAACTATCTGTTATGGCTGCTTTAATGAGGAAAATACCTGCCATCATTTTAAAGGCATCTTGTATACTTCACAAATACAGCTTGCTGCCGCATTCTCATTTAGACTGTGAACATCAAAGGAAATTGATGTCAGGTGTGAACAGAAGCTGTTGAATACATTACCCACTAAGGAAACTGAATGTTGTATTTGTATTATCTGGATTTAGGGCAGCTTATCAAAACTACAGGTAATTAGTAAAAACTTTTAAAGGGTTTGTATACAAAAATTATTGTAATTATTAATATTAAACATAGAAATACAATTTGTATCCAATGGAAGTTTTCTTTTTTCAAAAAGACAATATTGACATGAAGCACAAATCTGAATACTTTATTAGTTTCCTTTAGTTAAAAACTATTTCATAGCCAAAATAAATTTTTTTAATTTATTTTTTTATTTGTCTTTTATAATAACAATTAACATGAAAGAAAAAATACATATGACGTACAGATTAAGTATTCATTCGGTCTAAAGGCATTTCATGAGAAATACAGCATGTAGATACAATATAGTCCAATTCACGATACTCAACAGACCGAATACTTTATGACAAAACAAAAACAATGTAAATCTTTTAAATCTTAGGCGAGATGGAGTTGGGGATAGCACAGAAATCATGTTTCTTTAGATAGATGTCAGATCTACTTCTGTTCAAGAGGGAATGCCTAATATAATCTACTCTATTTTTTTAAGACATAACTCCCAGATGTGCGTTATTTTGAGATTTGAAAGTTCAGTTGACTCTCTAAGTGGGACCAAATAAAATCTCTAGCCTGTTACCATTCTTTGGCAATAATTCTTGCTGCTATGCAAGTATCAATCGTTTAATTCAATTGTACTTGGGTTAAAGGGGGCCAGCCTATATGTAATAAAATAGACGATGGAGAGTTTGGTATAATTATATTATCTATTCTATAATCCAGAATCTCCCGATCTTCGGACATGACCACCATATGTGCAAATATGTACCCTCCGCTTGGCCACATCTCCAACATATTTTAGGAGTGTCTGGGAACATCTTAGCAACCCGCTTACAAAGTGTCCAAGGCTGCCCCCGTCCCATGGTCTTTTCACTCTTCTCTAGCCCTTAACTCAAAACAATGTCCTAATCTTCCTTAGTCCTTCTTAACAATAATTTGAGGTGCCCATAATACTTGATAAAGGCCTGGACTGGCCATCAGCACCCCTACTCACCTGACCTGTTGTTCTGGCTGCATGCTGAGTGAGCATAAAAACGTAATGTGCGGCCTTGTAAGTCCAGTAATTGGCCACACTTACGGTGACTGCCGGCCTTAGAAAGCCAGTCTGGTCCTGCTTGGGTACTAAAGAGGACAAAAGCTCTGCATACATACTTTTATTCTCATTCAATCTGCAGATGCATAAAACCCTGGATTACTAGGGCATACTATTTGCAGGTTGTTAGTTTTTCTAAGCAGTGAAAACGTCAGGTCATTTCTATACAGGTGCAGGAAGCCTCCAGAGTGGCTGGAGCATTCATCTGTGAATGCTTCCTAAAAGTTCATGAAAAAATCAATTAACTTTAATTTATACTATAATATATATTGTCAATGTTCTTCAAAAAAATAAAAAAAAGTAGAAGATGAATATAAATTTCCACACTAAAGCAGATGTTCTGCAAGTTACTATTTACACACAGTGGACACTTTCACCTTTAGAGAACTGTATGTAACTATATTACACATCTGTCAAAGAAAATTACTAGCGTGATGTATTGTAAATGTAGTGATCATGTGTCCGTTGGAAACCATCAATACATAATTAGTGGTTTAATGGTTTTACTAATATTCATGGGTTGCTTTCCCATGCTGTGTGTTATTGGGTATGGAATTGCCATGTGTGTAAGCCTGTGGGAAAATGACCTATTCCATTTCGAGATTCTTCCTCCATGTGCAGATTGTAGGTTGTAGTTTATGTGTTTCATGGTCAGCATATTAAGGTCAGAAAGCATTCTATTCCATCTTAAAACTATAGTGACATGGGGACAAAAAGACTTATTCAGCAGCATAAGGGCTGGGATATAAACTGACAAGCAGGAAGGCTATTTGTATAGTGGAATTAAGGTCCAAGGTGCTGAACACACCTCCCATTTTTTTATTCCACAGCTGGGCTGACACCTAACAATGGGAATTAATGGATGGTTTGCCTCTATTCATTTTTGCCACAATAGCATTCTCCTTGCAAAAAGCAGTCTTCGTAGAATAGTTCTTCTAACTTTTTCCTTTTCACACACATAGCAATACACCTTAATTGATAGGTGTCAAGATCTAAGAACTTTTACTCAACAAAACAAAAGGGAATCTTTTGTAGACTGAAGAGCTAACGTACAAGTAGGCAGATCATCAATCGGCTGCAATTGAAATAGCGCAGTATTTTTTTGAGGTTTAAACAGCATTTTCCCCCCTTTCTTAGTTCTTTCTTTAATGCTGTACTAATGTGCGATCGCTGGGAAAATATATTCCTCATTAGGCAGGACTTTTATTTGTAAAAAAAAAACTTCCGTTACAGGCCAATGTAGACTTTCAGAGCAATAAAATAATAAAATTGGTATTGACTTCTAAGAACTCATGTCTAAGCATGTCTTCTAAAATGTTTAAAATTGGTGAAATACCACACTTCTTTAGTTATTTGTAAAAAAAATATTGTAATTACAACTGTATATAAAGCCATGCTCATATGTTTACAGCAAACAAGATATCCGAGGTATACTTCAATCATTCAAATGCCATGTGAGTCTGATTGATTCAAGACAGTATTTTATTAGGATACGTGTTAGAAATGTTTACTGATACCCTCATTTACATATTCTCTTGCAGGCATTCATGCTTTATTCTTCCCTTATTGACTCTGCCCTTTGACATATAAGTATACCAAATATCATCAATACTGTTCTATTCATTGCAAAGCAAAACATAATTTTAAAGGTGTTAATAAATATGTATGTTATGTTTTGTGATTCAATACCAGTACTATTTTTCCTAACTATTATGCACTTTTTTTCTTAAAAGATCATTTAGTCCACCAAATATGCATGTAATTTTATATTTAAATTACCTTAAATTCCCATGACCATCATAGGCTAAAAAATACTATGCAGAGTCTCCCCATCTTTGCTTCCGCAGGTACCCCTGTGTTTTTCATAGGCTTCTGTTCACATGTACCAGGCAGGGCTTTCCTGGCTTTATTTCTATGCTCAGCCGTAAGCAATGTTTATTTGGAGTCTATACCAGGAGCGCCTATCTGAAGTTTAAGTGTCAGTATGAAAAATATCTTTGTACAAGTGTGATTTGATTTGGGGTGATATGTGTTAACATTTTAAAAATAAATTATAGAGAACTAGTACCAAATGAAATCTGTGTTGGCTATTTGGTAATTGGACAATCCTGGTTCTATAATTGACAATACACCTTCTATGAGGCAGCATTTCAAAGAAAATTTTATTTAAACAGAGCGCCCATTCATTCCTTAAAATCTACACCGATGAGCACAGTTACCAAGAATAATTGTATGAGGTTCAACATCACGTTGTTCTAGTGCAACTGCATTTATATTCCAACAGGGGTGTCTTCACAACTGGGATGCCATAACTGAATAATGCATTGCAATTTAAAGTGGAAAACAAAACAGATTTATCAGAAAATGTTAGCATTTAAACATGTTGTACTAAGACAACACTTTACATACCTTTTATATATTAATTTTAAAAACTTTTGATATTTTGCTCATACGAATGATGGATATATACATTTCACCTTTACATGTGACATGATTATTGCAAACCATAGTACCGGTAATTACGGTATAGACTTTTATCTTGTCTAATAGCATACATATCTACCCACAAACAGAAAATGTATTACAATTTGTTTATCAAAGCACTCAAAACTCAATGCAAATATCATGGCTAAATATGCTGTATTAGCATAATGGCTGAACACTTTCATCTGTAAAAGTCACTTCTCTTTGTTTTTTATTTATCCAGAGATGTACAATAAGAGAAAGTCATTGTTAGGCTAAATTGACAAGCTAATCGAAGAAGCTGGTTGGGTTTCTGGAAGTATTTGCTGCATTGTAACTACAGGGTACTTACTTGCCGTCCACCCGAACCGTCGTCCCTCCAAAGTCCCTCGAAGCCAGCAGCTGCCGCCAGAACTCCACGATGCCGACGGCATGGTCTCTTGCTCTCAGATGCGTGCGCGCCCCATGTAGCCAATTTCTGCTGTGCGGAATCACGTTTTCTCCAGAATCCATACAGCCTCTTAAATGGACATATCTCCTATGAGTTCCAAGCCTCCTTTTCATCCTGGGCGTGATATTCAATCTAAATGACTATTTAAACCTGACAGTTATGCTTGATCAGTGCCTGTGGTAGCGCCTTGTGCGTTTTGGCTGCGCTTTAATAAAACTCCTGTGATTTTGGCTTTGACCATGGCTTGTATTGACGTTCCTGTCTGTCTCCTTCGTTTGACTCGGCTTGGAATTTGACTATTCTGTTCTCTCATATCCCTGACCTCGGCTTTGTGTAACGACTACGTCTCCAGTACTAGTATTGATACCAAGTTCCTGCATTGCTGGTCCTCACATGACACACATGTATTAGAGTGCAGGGAAAGCACCTTCATTGTATAGCTACCACATAAAATAAATAATGCTTGAATGATAAAAAAAAAAGTAAGTAATAAATATGTTCATTTTTATGTTATCTATAAAGGGCCCTGCCTGCCATCTGGCACACTAGACAAATGCCCATTAAATCTGCTTCCTGACAAACCCAACTCACCTGATTTGCCATAGATCAGGTGCTGAAGTGTGCAGCCGAAAGCTGCATATGCCTAGCCGTACGCTATTTGAGCATAAAAGAGTAGCCTTTAGCCCCTTTGTGACAATGCCTGATTTTAATTTTCATACCCTTCGTGACTGTTTTATGGCTGCTTTAACATTTCTGCAGTGCTCATGTTTAGCGGTTTCTTCTTTCCCGTTTACTGAACCCACAGTATATATTGGGTTTTTTTCAGGACAAGATGCCACTATTTTTATTTTATCATATCATTTACTATAAAAAAAAGTATATAATATGGTGAAAAATTGAGACAAAAAAGGACTTTTTTGGACTTTTACTTGAAATATCTTTTACTCAGCTATAAAAACTAATGAAAACACCTACTCTATAGATTCTACTATTTGTCTTGAGTTGGAAATACCCAATGTTTTTATGTTATGTTATAGGGCAATAAGTACCCTCTTGGAAACTTTGTAAACTTTTTTATTTTAAAAGGACGCGCCACAATCTTGAATCCGGAGCAGTCAAAGCACGTCATGGGGTGGGTGCTTGGTGTTGCTGAATGCCTTGCTATCGTAGCATTTCAGATACACCATTGAAGTTTAGGAGGCGATCCTTGATTGCCTACTAAACGGTTTTAAAACGGGCCATATGCCGGACGTTGACACCCCGGGGAGGGGCCCCTGATCTCGGTATTGCTGAATGCCTTGGCATGTTGCTGAATGGCTAAGAAAGATGAGAATCTTAGTACATTGTATAATTTGCAAAATAAAGAAATGAATGGCCAGAATGCAGAATAGTTTAAGAAAAATAATCATACGTTTGAAACATATTGTTAAATTTGCTAAAATAGGAATAAAAGAAATCAAGTTGTGATTTTAATCTACTTTAGCCAGGATGGGCTCAGAAAGTTGCAGGGAACTAGAGTAATCAAATATATAATGTTAGTTCCAATTCACAAAGACAGCAAATGCAAAATATGTATTCATAATCTGCCTATTAAACATGACTATTACTACTGAATTGAACAATTTTATAACAAAATGCAGCGTTAGAAACATTTCTATTAATGCTGAATGCCCTTACCTTAATCAAACAAAAGTAAAAGTTTCTGTTTATTTTACATAACAGTGCTCAATTAATATTTTGCCACTGTGAAACAGTACTAGGCCCAAATCACAATTACTAAAGGTAAAGATTCCTTTTAATTAAATGTTCACTTTCTTTGTCAGACAAAAACATATAATCACATTATTAGGTATTTGATTAACTATTCACATGCTGAGATATTTCAAAGTGTTGTCTCCGATGAACACATTGCACAAATGACATATTTGCCGTTGTCAGAAAACACATTTAGAGGAAATATGCTCTTTGAACTAGCTATGTGTGGTGACATAATAATTAAACCCACAGGCAAAGGGCGCAATTTAATCATTAGGTTTTAGGTTTAGGTCATTGTAAGCAAGCAAGGTAGATAAAAGAAAAAAAAAGATCCTCACACAAGAGGTCATTTTTCGACTATACACCATCTTAATCACAGGAAATAATTTACTCATTAACCCTAACACAAAATAAAACATTCACAGTAGCAAACATTTGTAAGGTCAAGGTCACTGAATTTGTAGAAAGGATGTCTGTGTGGGGTAAAAATTATTCACTTTGAAAAATCTAGACTATGAACCTAAAATGAAACAAACATATTAGGTTTGGAAATAAATTGTAATTATTTAATTTAAAAATGCTAAAGCAATTGCAGTGATGAAATTGGAAAACATATGACCACAGTTATATTTGTACACGGAACGAATCGGTATCTCAGTAATACTTGTGTAATTGTTTTACTTCAGGGGAAGCAAACATATTTTTAAGCAATACTATACTCCGTGTATAGTGGTGTTGCAGCATTTTGGGCCCTATAAACCTTATTGTGTTCATGCTTAGCCAATGGATCATATATTTCAGGAATGCTCTCTATTTCCCCAGTATTATATAATTTAAAAAAAAAACAGGTTCCCCCAGAGTAAGGATGTGTAAAGGGGAGCAGCAGCAGTAGGGCACTGGGGCTGGGAGGCAGCCACTGGCAGATGATAGGCACATGCAGCCCCTTAGAGCAGGACTGATTTTCTCCAATACTAAGGAGAAGGTGAAAAAGGAGCACTAGCAGGACACTGGGTCTGGACAGGCAGACACTGGCAGATGATAAGCCCGTACAACCTTGTGTTACAGGACTGAATTGCCCTAATATTATGGAAATTCATATATTTGATCCGCCAGAGAAAGAAAGAAGATAGAGCAGCAACACTGGAACCTCACTCATTTTGAATATTGAGTGCTAGGTAAGAAAAAATGAAGGGCCAACTTCTCCTTAAACCTTGCATCACAGTGGGTGGCCAGCATGTACTCTGGGTATCCATGATAGCTTGTGCCTTGTCAGCTACTCTTTCAGCCTACTGATCCACATTTAATCTGTTGTCTATAAAGACCTCAGTTTCTTTCCAGGAAGTCATTCATGTGTTGTTTAAGGAAGTTAAGTAAGGGGATGACCTGGCCCGAAGTGCTCTGGCTTAAGTCCTCAGTCACATCCCTGCATGGATTAAGGACAATCACCACCTGCCTCATTAATTCCCATTCCCTCTGTCCAATGGGCTGTACACTACAATGTCCTCCTTGAATGACATGGAGTGAAGAGCCCATGGCTGCTCTAGGATCCACTCCATCATGTCCAGAGTTCCAAACTGTGACTAAGTCCTGATGAAAACAGTGGTGGGATAGACACGCCTTCTCCTGCTTCTCCTTCAGCTGATGGTTTGCCTTCACGCTGCTGTGAAAGTGAATAGTAATTTATGGCATTTTCCAATCAATGTCAATAGCCTACAAAGCCCATCAGTTGGAATAGCTGCCCTTACCACCAGGTGTAGTATATATATGCTGAGCAACGTGAAACCCACAGTCTCCATCTCTAGAAACTTTCACCATGTCTACTCCGCAATAAGTCACCCCATTCCTATTTCTACTGCTGTGCTGCCTGTGGTCCAAGAGCTGCTATAATGTGAGCTGATGTGTGCTGCTCATCCATAACCTCAGCACGGAGCAGGAATGATCTATAACCCTGCTGCCCTTTTGCCCCAGTTCCGTCCTTTATGCCTACTCCAGCCACAGTGGTACTGTCCTTCAAATATTTGGGCAGGCACCAGTGTGCCTTCAGTGAAAGAAAGGCATTCTGTGCACTAGTGACGCACCATATGTCGGAAGCGAAGTGGATGTTTTTTCCAGCTGCTTTGGACAGTCATTGATTGTTAAAGGAAGGACGCTACAATCCTGGTGAAGGTGGGGCAACAGGGGAGGAGATTGTGGGAAGCGAGGACCTCTAGCAGCTCCCTGAAGGGCTACCCTTCCATCATAGACAAAAGGGTGACTGCTGCATTGCTCTGGTAGCTCCTGCTGGTGTTTGCTGTTATGGTTTTGCTGTTGCCAATGCTGTCAGTTTAACCCTAAAAAAAAGATGCACTGTTGTGTATATGTAAGCGCTGATTCATCCCAGAATTGGTGAGACATCCTTCCACTTTACCCCAGCTTACTACCTTAGGACACAACTTACACATAGCAGCGCTCCCATCTCCGACAGTTTCAAATAATGCACCAAAAGATAAACAGGTCCAGAATTTGACTAGTCCATCCAAAGAGCATACTCCTGGAATTAACAATTTCACAGGAGAGAAAAAAAAGAGAACAAATAGTGTAATACTGTGAAAATACATAACTAAATTTAATTGTACGTAAAAATACTTACAAGTAGAGCCCGTGTTATACATACAGAGCAATTGATAACGTGCACTCTGATAATGCCTGCATATAGCCACATGTAAACTCAAAGAGGCATTATGCACTGTATCCCGTACTTCCTCTTTCGTGTATGTCGGTGCATCATAGTTTACATGGATGCATGCTATAATATATGATATAATCACTGAAACAAAATCACATGAGCCGTTTAAGCATCATATCCTGATAAAAGTCCACTATAAGGCTTAACAAAAAAGGTGCAGAAATATTATTGCATATATTTAGCATTCTGGATTTAAGCCCACGCACAAAAAGAACAATAGTTAGGCCAACAATAAAAAGGAAGAAGAAAAAAAACTTTTATATTTTTATGAACTAATATTTCTATTATTGTATTTCATACATAAATTTATGCAGGAAGAGAACTGTAGGTCAAGCCAAGCGGAGTGAATGACAAACGCTTTTGTGTACAGTTACTTTCTGTTTTAGATAATTGTAGAGAAAATATCAAATTTACATAGTATGCTCATAGATGATTATTTATCTAATAGTGTAAGAGTTTCCAAAGCTAGGAGATTGGCAGAATGACAAGTGGTTAAAACTCATTGAATCTATGAAATTTGCATGTAATTAGGACACTGAAAGGGCTGTTTGTGGACACTGGATTATGGATGCTACAATATGTTGGAATTGTTTCAAATTTCTGACAAAACGTTAATATTATCTTTAGTTGCAAGAGCTATATTTGACAGCATGGAGAAAATACCTTAAATGGTGTTTTTTTTATTATTTACAAACTTAATTGGTATGAAAATATACCCATCATGAACTGCATAGGTTGTAGTATTTGGCCCAGGCTAAAAATTCAATAAAAAAAAATTATAGATTTTATTACTTTTAATATTTGACGGTGGCATTTATTGTACAGTGTAACAATTCAATTATCTATAAAAATCTCCAACTTTCCAAATGTTAGGCTGAATAAATATTTTACAGCATAAACAAAACTTTGTATACTCACTGGGTCCTAAAGTACATAGTACTTGGTTGATTTATTGTGAGTTTATATGAAAATGTTATGATTTATTCCACTTTCAAGGTGGCTACCACATCAACTGACAAAATCTACCCACCCAGGTAAAGACAAGTCAAGAGTGAATATCCTCAACTTCAGGACATACAGCATGACGAAAATGTCATGTGACATAAACATAATAACATACATGATGTAATCAAAACTTTGGATGACAATTACTGTGAGAGCTTAAGCTGTTTTTTCCTGCTCCTATAGCTTTTTATTATTTCTTGAACATAGGCAAATTCTTTATTTTAGCTCTAGTATTTAAATACATTTACATTGTGAAATATATGTTGTTTTAGTAGATTTACTTGCACCACTTATTTTTAATAATATCAATCATATGAATGCAAAATATTGTTTTGTCTTTATATTATTAGTTTATTTTGTAAGCACTTGTAGATAACACAAAGATATGTTTAATCCCTTGTGATTTCTCAAAAACATTATTTTTTTCACATTAATTAAACTAGGTTAGTGTACCATGAAAATTCAACACATGACCATTGCCAATGGCAGCTATATTTAAGCAGCACCTTATTAAACAATATTTATTAATACAACAGAACAGACCACTATGAACAAATATCATTTTAATTCTGTGTTATTCTGTGTTATTTTGTCTGCATATGTTAATTCATAAAAAAATCTAATGAAAACCTGTACCATGTCCTGTACCATGTCCCGTATTAAGGTGACATCCAGCAGAAACGAATTTAGTGAGCATGGAACATATATCTTTTAGAAGATTTCACTAAACTAATCATCAGAACCCACTTTCTTTTCCATCTAGAGAAGAGACTTCTGATGTCCTCAGAATATGCCAAATTAATACTTCTACTGCCACCAATACCACTGTCTCTTTTGTCTGGGAAGGGACTTGTGTAGTACATATCATTTTGTCACATCAGGTTTCAATAGTACTTTTTTATAGTAATTTTTTAAGGTAAAAGTTTGGTAGGATAAATAGCAGTTTCAGTGCATTAGACTGCTTGGGTTATTTAAGCAAGCTTTAATCTAAAGTCCATTGAATGCGAGTGACCAATATCTATAGCCTGAACATTCTGAGAAAATGTTTTTCCTTAGTTTGTGCAAAGTGTGTGCAAAGACAGGTTTATTTGTACACACTAAGATGTCAGGTGCTCAATCAAGTTAAGCGTTAACTCAAATGACCAGACTTGCATGCCAACAATTGCAAATTAATTTACAGATTCACGTATGTGAACTAGCATGCCCTCGCCTGAAGCCTGCAAAACTAATAAATAAACAATAAAATGGAAGATGACAACCCCCCTTCCTTTACCCTGTGCATGGTGAGGTGGGGGGTAAATAAAGTACATTGGAGGGTATATGGCCTCTTATACCCCTTCCCCCATCTCCTGCTTACTTCTATTAATAGTCAAAAATAGGCAATATAATATACTAATTATATTGCCAGTACATCATAGCTGTACCAGTGCTCTTTCATTACTCACTCTAGCTTGAATTCTATGCTTAACGGTAATATAATCAATCATGGAGGAATAAGCCAGATTTCTTGTCTGCCCTGCTAAAGAACCATGCCATATAATAGTCCCAGCGAGACCAAGGACTCATGCATTCAGGGACAGCTATATAATAACTATGCCAAAGATGGGAGCTATAGTAGGCCAACCCTACATCTGATATGTCAATATGGTGAATTAAATCTGAGCATTAACTCATGTTTCCTGACTGCTGGACAAAAGCAGTCCTGTCAGTTAACACGTTTTAATGCTGTTTGAGCGAATATTATTTTTGCGTGTGTGTTAAAGGAAATACCATTAAAAAATAACTGAAAAAGAAAATCAAAATTCTATGAGCTATTTCATTACTAAACTATCTGAAAAACCCCATGGGGTTTATATACACCATAGGTGTAAAGGTTGCTGATGCATTAAAAAATGGGTATGTTTGTACTGGGCCTCACAGTGGCAGAAGAATAATATTGTGAATGTGATAACCACATACTCGTTTGCAGCTGTTGAGTCACCTGGCTTCGTATTCTAACACTCTCTGGAACTGGAAGGAACAACAATAATTATTTAACCCTTTGTTTCATTTAAAGATTGCTTCTTACCTGTAGCTTTGTTAGAAAATATATATCCAGTAAACAAGATGCTATTTCAACTCTTCTATTAAGGTCAGAACTACTTCTTGGCAATGAATGAAAACTTATTTACAGAAATCACATTTTTTCTTTTCTTAATTTGTCACTTTACATAAGACTAATTAACCATTCTTGGGAATGTCCTAAACTACAGAAAAGCTCCTATAATAATTTTTGACTTTTGAGTAAAAGTTATATTCATCAGCACTTGATTCATTTTTTGTTTGACTTCCCAAGTCCAAGTGGAACACTGATATTTTCGTTGGCATTCTCCTGCCCTAGCACAGGAGAATGGTTATATTCCAGAAACTGCCTATTGGAAAATATCTAGTATTTTTCCTGTTGTGTATACTTTACCTTCTAAACATGACTTTATATGTAGAATTCATATTACTTATGCTACAGTAAATGGGTACTAACAGAGAAAGTGTTAGTAATGAAATTATTATGTTAGTTATTACATGTTCCATGGTCATACATATATCTACTTCTTTAGATATTATCAGATTGACTATTAGATATATTTACTTATTTATTTAGATATTATTGGTCATGTTCAACCTATATATTTTTCCTGTTATGATTTTTGTTTGTTTCTCTGCCACTCATATAAAATTTAGTTACTAATTTATTTATTTCGTTTTTTTGTATTTTAGAAGTCAGAGCCTAACATAGTTTGTTAGTTTACAATACAGTGAGAGTCTCAAGCAGTATCTTTATGGTTGAAATGATACAATCCCATGTGACTTGGTCCGAGAGGCAACCATTTATCCTGATCCTTGCTATTGGGTTGTCATACAATTAGGCACTCCAAGCTAGCATTCTCATGCCTAGGCCTATGTGCCTTACTGTTGCAAATAGAAACACCCAGTTTACCCTGTCAAACATTTTTTCTGCATCCGTGGAGAGAAAGGTAGGAGTTTTAGAGGGCTTTGCACATTGTAATATATTAAGAATATTAGCCCTTGCCTCATGCCCACCTGATCATTGTGTATCAAGTTTGGTAAATGTCATTTGAGTCAAAGGGAGTGCTGGGATCTTAGAGAATAATTTTAAGTTCGCGGTCAGCAGAGAAATTTGTCGATAGCTGGTGCAGGACTCAGGGTCCTTGCCCTTTTTTTGCATAACTAAGTTATTATTATTTATTGTTTTATATAGCACCATCATATTCTGTAGCGCTGCGCAATAGGTAGACAGGACATAACAAGTAGTATATAACATAACCATTTGACTATGCTATGTGGCTAAAGAGGCTATAGGGCTAAAAATGTTTCACACTACAAATACAAAGTTTGTTACTTTTAATATTCAGATATGCTGTATTGTCTTATAATAATAATAAAATAAAACTTACAGGAACATCAGGTGAGGAAGGCCCTGCTCAA
Organism: Spea multiplicata; assembly: GCA_009364415.1. Taxonomy (NCBI): domain Eukaryota; kingdom Metazoa; phylum Chordata; class Amphibia; order Anura; family Pelobatidae; genus Spea; species Spea multiplicata. The sequence continues at coordinate 29,648,549 of VKOC01000002.1, read as the reverse complement.
ACGAGCTTACAATCTTTATACAGTATACCGTTTGTTGGGGTAAATTGCATTGGCCAGCTTCAAAAATACCCAAAATAGCACATGGGAGCAGAATGACCAGATTTGACAAAATGCTACTTGTACTAATTGCCCCATAATGTGCAAAAAAAAAGCAAAAAACCATAAAAACATTGGGTATTTCTAAACTGGGACAAATAGTATACTGCACTTTTTCAAGTAAAAGTCTGCAAGAATGCTTCATGTGCATGGGCTGCAAAGCTTCAGTTGAAATCAATGGCAAATCAGCTTGCATGCAACAATCAATGGCACAAGTTCTGCTTGCATACACAAGTATTGGCTGTCAATCAGCTTGCAGATATGCAGGTAAGCAAAGGAGAAGAGGATCATAAAACAGAAGTCTCATATACAGATAATGCAGGCATAAATTCACATGCAATAAAATACAGTGGATGAGGTTGTGACATAATTTAGGCTGTATTTGTCAGGGTACCAGTGAATCAGGACAGAGGCAAAAATGTACTGGTGAAAATGTTTATTAAATTAAAATAATAACAAGAATCCAAAGCGGGTGGTTGTGGATCAAGCCAAGGTCAGGAGCCAGAACGGGTAGTCACACAAGCCAAGGTCAGGAGTCCAGAAATCCACGTAGTCCAAAATCAAGCAGGAATCGGCACCAGAATAGGAGTCAGGCAGGCCAGGTCATACACAAGAATCAAACACTGGAAGCACACGCTCACTGGTCTGGAACCACAAAAGGGCAACCAGCAACTGAACTAGCTGGTTAATATAGTCACAGCCTGCAGGAAGAGGAGGGGTTAACTCGGACACAAAAGTGGAAAAGGGTGCGGCCTAACAAACAGAGAGCCATGAGGAGGAAAGCCAGTACAGGTAGGCCGAAATCCTGACAGTATTAAACCAATAATTTATATGAATACATGTAAGTTACATTTGTACAATATCGCTGAGTGAGGTTTGTCTCTGTGTGTTCTTTGTTTTAAATATGAGAACAATATGAAATAACTGCAATATGTATACTGGTTATACATGGAATTATATTTTTTCCCAACAGAAATAAAATACACTGAAGTATGAAAAGGGGACGTAGGGGAGTGTAGTAAAGGTTTTACCTAGAGAAAATGATTGGTTACATCCCTTCTGTTGTAGTAGTAGCAGAGTCAGACAGTAGAAATGACTTTCTATTGCATGAGCAGTAGGAACAAGTAGCTTCAGAGAATCCAGTGTGTTCATATTCCATTGTTATATACAGTAATATTTTACAATTCTAAATTCTTGCAATTTTTCCCCATTCTGACAAGCACTGAAGTTCGCACACTGGTGTGTATTTCATGTCAATATCTTATTTCTCTTTATCATTACTAATTGTCTTCAGCGTGTATCGCTGTATCTCAAAATACATAGATTTTTGTTATAGACATAAATGCGTCATGGAGGCATCAGGGCAATGGAGACTGTCTAAATAATTATTTCTGCAGTTTTTACAGTTATTTAAGAGTTCATTTTTTTACCCTTTAAAAAAAAT
>VKOC01000002.1:29630094-29641175 GCA_009364415.1 Spea multiplicata | reverse complement strand
CACAGAACATTTCCTCACTAATTAAGAAGTATTGCTCTAGGCACTGTGTTTGTCTTTTGTACCTGATTCTGTTATCGCTGCATCACAAGCTCATGCTGTTATTTTCATATAGAATGCATATGGTTGAATGCTGAGGGGGATCTTCCAAGGATTTATATAATCAAGAAAGTGTGGTTTGGATCGTAGATTTTGATCTTCTTAATTTCAAGGCATCTTTCATGCTTTAAAAAATAAAAAGAATATCGCAACTGTAACAAAGTTTATAACATCATATCCTATTACTAGGGCTTGGCAAAAATGTTCCTCTAGAGGGACATTCTGTGAAAAACACACAATTTCACCTGCATTCCCAAAGATCACAGTGGGAACTATTAGTTCTTGGGGGGGTCTAATGCAACAGATCCTTTTCCTATATTTCCACTGAATTATTGTTGGAACCTACACATTTAATGCAAAGACATTGCTTTATGTCACAGAGTGGGCATATGGTCTAGATGGTCTCAGGGTAATAAATTAGGACTCAATTGCTAGGCAGTGGTCACTAGGAAGGCATTTTGTTGATAAGAGGTGGGGAGTTTTAAAGTGCATCTCCCACCTTCCCTGTGTGGCTAGAAATCACAACAGAAAAAAATACAACAGTCAGATATTACCTGACTACTTGGGAAGATTGTATACTTGGATATGTTTGAAAGGAGCCAGCACCAGGATCTACTTGAGGGCAAACCAAGACATGAAGACATGAAGATCTCTAACATAACAATTTACATAAACCTTTCCTTCTGTAGAGCTGCCACTGACCCCCCACCAGGCCTATTCCAGAACTTTAGTTCCATACACTGCTGGTCATGCTACACAAATTATCTACTAGGCCATTTATTATACTGAACCAGCGTACCTGTATTCTGTATTCTCTGTACTCAGACACATGAGGCGATTAAATGAACAGCAATATTATGGTTGCAAACTGCATGCTAAGGCAAATTCATGCAGAATGGCAGGATGACAGCCTATAGTAGTGAGTTGGACTGGACATCACTGCAGGAGCTTCACTAGGAGTCAGAATCCATCACTCATGCAGTACAGGTTGATGTGGTGCACTGGTGAATTGCACACTGGCTTACAGTGGAAAAACCTCTCTCCAGGTCTCTCTCCTGTGGTGTGTGCAGAGGCTCTACTGTGATGTGGAGGTGCTCCAGAATATGAATTATGTAGATGAATTAATACAGAAAGAGAAGTTCTTCTCTTTCTCCACAGGCAACAGCCTCAGCACACACCCCTAAGACATCCTCTCTCCCATTTCTCCAGTCGTTGGAGAGGATTTCCTGTAGTTTGTGCAGAGGCTCGGCCCTAATGCAGAAGTGCTCCAAGAGGTGAGGATAATGGAGTGGGTAACCAGAAAAGAAAGAAGCTGACCCTTTGGTCAGAATCTTCAAATATGCACAGCAAAACAGCATACAGAAAATGGAGTGTACAACCTAAAAAGCATAAAAGGCATAAACATTTCAGATTCCTGGGTTGCTGTTAGAATAATAATGATCAATAAATACAAAGCAAGAATTCAGGTTATTAACGAACCACTTACCTATTAATCTTGTTTTGGAAGTAAATCGAAAAGACTACTTTTTTTTGAATGCTCTTACTTCTTTATTCACTGCAGGTTTCCTACAATTTTTGTTAAAATGACCTTTATAAGCAGCAAATCCCTGCCATTTATTGATAATTGGGTAGATCTGTTGCTCATGCGATCATGTAAGGAAAATAAGTTCTGCAATTTTCTGCAAACTTTTTTTTTCTACAAATTCAGTCTGTTAAGATTGTGTTACAGATATTGGTGTGTTTAAAATGTAGGCAACATGTCACATTAAAACAGGTTTTTCTTAATTAATGCTTATAGCTGCAAACACATGTGAGAGAGTTGTAAAAGCCATCATAGATTTTTCGAAAGTACTAATTAGCATTCTTCAGACTTGGGACATCTGTGAACAAGAGTGAAATCCACGACACAACTTGTAGTGTTGCCCCATAATGGGTGACTTGCAGACCCGGACTGGGACAAAAAATACCTTGAAATAAATATTATAGAGTAAATAACACATTACCTTATCTTTTCCACTAAATGATTTCAGGGCCTTGAATGTTTTGTCCACTGAAGTCACTACAAATTCAGGAGGGTGTTTTATCTCTGGATAAGTAAAAATGAAATACTTCCTACTGTAAATTAAGCGCCAGGAAACAGATAACCAAACACACACACCAGGACAGGCTCTGCCACACCGACACCCAAACACACACCCCAGGACAGGCTCTGCCCCACCACTGACACCCAAACACACCACCACCAGGACAGCTCTGACCACACCCGACACCCAGACACACACACCAGAACAGGCCCTGCCACAATCCGACCACCCAGACACACACACCGCCACCCCAGGACAGGCCTCGCTGCCACACCTACACCCCAAACCACACACCACGCACCAGGACAGGCTCTGCCACACTGCACCCCAAACACACACACGCCACCAGGGAACAGCTTCTGCCACACTGACACCCAAACACACACACCAGGCACAGGCTCTGCACAACCCAACACCCCATACCACACACACCAGCACAGGCTCTGCCACACCAACACCCAGACACACACACACCAGGACAGACTCTGCTACACTGACACCCACACACACACCAGGACAGGCTCTGCTATACTGGTAACCAAAAACACACAAACAGCAGGACACAATCTACACCAGGATGGATTTTCCACACTGCATTGTCGTTGATACCCCCCTTAGTGTTTTTGTCCCTTGTGTATTGATGCTTCAGTCAGCACCTTTTTAGTATAGATTAACTTGTTGCCCCCAGACCCTTGTATGATTGCCTCCAGCCAGCACTATTTGTATTAATGCCCCCAGCAAGCCACTCCCTTTATTATTGATTTATGTGATGGCCTAATATGCATTAGACATGCATTTTTAACTACATAATAAATATTTGTCTCTTGAAATATGATTTAAAAAAAACAGCTGAACTGGCAGTTTCTTTAATATTAGACCCTGCTGACGATATATATATAAATATTAGACCCTGCTGCCGATATGTATTAATATTATACCCTGCTGCCCATATATATTAATATTAGACCCTGCTGACGATATATATAAATATTAGACCCTGCTGACGATATGTATTAATATTATACCCTGCTGCCCATATATATTAATATTAGCCCCTGCTGCCGATATATATATATAAATATTAGACCTTGATGCCAATAGCAGCTATAGATCAACACATTAACACCCAGCTTTGCATGTATAGATCAATTGAAATTCACTTGTGAACTCCGCGCTGAAGGTATAGATCAAATACACAGAATCCGACATACCAATCCTGAATTTGCAGGTATACAATAATAATGTATGAAAACATAGCATAACAGATATGGATCTACAGAATAACCAAAAAAACAAGCTTTGCAGATATAGATCAATTGGCATTCACATAAAAACCCAGCATTATAGGTATAGATAAAACCCCTAAATTACAGGCATAGATCACAGGCTGCACACCCCAAAGCCAAACCAAATTATACATATAGGACTTGCCCCAAACAGCTCAGCATGAGTCAACTTTGTCCCCAAACAGCCTGGCCTGTGCCATCTTTGTCCCATAAACACCCTGCCTGTGCCATCTTGGTCCCCATAGCTCCAACACCCTGCTTATGCCATTTTTGCCTTTCCACAATAATACACCTGATACACATAAACAGTTTTACAGTCACTCACTAATTCACACTTTCATTCACATAATTCATTCACACAATCATTTATTCTCTCACACATTCACGCAAATCATTTACACATATTCCATAATACATTCTGGCAAATTCATTAATTCTCTCCCTCATTCAGACTGAGGGGCTCCCGAGTGGTTGCTAGGCGCCCCTCTGTCTCCTCCGTGTCAAAAAAAAGTGTGTTTCTATTCATGTTAGAGCCCAATTACAGCGTGACTGGCCCGGCCCGATCGGTGTGTCCGATGGCCAGTCCGGGCCTGGTGACTTGGCACATTTTATTTTAGAAACTCACACCAGGAATGGTGTACATATAGAACTGTAAATTATATATATATATATATGATTTTGCAAATTTTTTAAAATCCAGTCTCAGCATATTAAGTTTATAATATAAAACACCTAGCTAAACATGGAAATGACACACATGTCAACTAAAAGTACCTCATTTTCGCAAAGATTCACAACTGCCTTCACATACACATATGCACATGCACATACCAGCTTACAAACACACACATACCTACACTGCTCTTAGACACACTTGACCATACACACACACAATCTTACAAACACACGTCATATCCCGGCGCTCAGCATCATTTGCCTTCACGTAGTGATTAGACAGCAACAGACCTCGAGCTCCCTAATGTTGGGCTGCTTAGAGGGGAAGTGTGATCTCCCCAACCAGTCCTGCAGCTGCTTATAGGGTGGTTGTGCGTCCTCTCGCAGCGCCGAGGTTGGTGCCTCTCTCGCCTCACCCTTTCTACGGCCCTGGGCAATCCTATAAGGGCTTAAGTGGTGCATAGCGCCAGCTGTGGAGTAAGGTCATAGTATATTCTCTAGGCTTTGATGACCTTTAGATGAAACAGTAAACTACTAACCAGACGCAACACATATTACTCTAAACAGCTGGAGAGAAAATGGTCCTCCAAAATAGGATATATAAAGACCACCTCAAAAATAAAAAAATAATGTACTCCAACTGTGATCAGTGAGATGAATATGAACAAGACATGCCTCAATTTAATTTATACGGTTGTTTTTAAACTGATCCCAGAACATTATGCTGCTGTAGCAGATTACTAAATTATTTGACAGTGAAGGAGACAGACTAGTTTAGCAAATAAAAAAAATAATCCATGGAATCAGGGCCGGCCCTAGATCCAGTGGCACCCCAAGCTAGAAAATTCTCTTGTACCCCCCCTATTCTTTTACATAGATGGCAATAATTTTAAAGCCTAGCAGAATTAAGCAGTACAGAAGCAGTACAGAGTAGGGTGCAGAGCAATTGTTTATAATTGTGGAACAGTGGCTTGTCTGACTACCTGCTATGTGAACCGACCTCTGGCTTGTATGACTACCCTGGGTGTGTCTGACCATTTGAACTGCATTAACACCTGGTATTCTGTGTTACCTATAACACTCAGGCTTGAATATTACCTGCATACACCTGAGCCTTCTTATTGTTGGGATAGTCTAAGTCCCTGTCCTCTTAGCTCGGGGCTCAACTTCTTTCTTGGTGATTTTCTGGGTTGAGGAACTCCTGGGATGAGTATTTTTTTAGGTGATGGCAAGAGAAATACCATACCAGTGTGCTAGAAACCACAGGAAAAGCCCTATTAAAAATTGAAATAAACATACCTGGGAGATCTCCGGCTGAAGCACCGGTTCTCCGGTTTATCCAGGTCAACACTTGAATCCTCCGGGTCACAGGAGCGGAGACCTGACAAGCCCCACTCCCCTCCCATTTTGCCTTTAAATGGGGGTCAGTGGGACCAGTGGGACCGTCCACCGTCAGCAGGCATCCTGGCCAGGTTCTGCAAGAGAAGGCTCTGGGTAGCTGGAGCTAAGAAGTTCCCAGGTATGGATATAAAGCATTACAATCATATTTAAAATTAAAGTACAGCATTGTATAACATATATCAGAGGTACGTTTTGTTTTGTAATGCAAGTTAATAAAATAATATAGTAACATAAATAATATATTAACATAATTAAATAATGTTCCATAATAATATCCCTGTTGAAGTCTGGTTTCTTCAGAAAATTTGCCAAATCTTCACATGACTCATACTGTGTTCGGTAAACATTCTTCCCACGTATTTTAATCAACAGCACAATACACAGTTTGATCTTATTCAAATCCAAGCCTGGGTTTTGAATCTAAACTGAAATTTCACGTCTGTTTCCCTCTTTGTTAGCCTTTAGATATAAATTATTTTAATATCACACTTTATGCACAATGTCTTTTTTAGAGAAATGAATACTATTTTGATAAGAATTAGAAAAAAGCCCTGTATTGCAAGTAAACAGGAAAACATAGTGTCATTTAACATCAGTAAAATGTAAGGTGAGGTTCAGAGAATTAAATGTGATTTTATCAAGGGTTGCAGAAACCTTATTAAAAATGGCAGTACCATTAATGTCCAAGTATTGTCAGGGATATTCTGTTAGATGGCACTATACTGTGATTTCTACACACAGCAGACCATAGCTGATGGGTGAATGAAATGATCCATAACCCTCATGACACATTTAGAGCAGTTCAGATGCACAGAGAACAGTCCATCATTTGCACCCTTCTGTGAAAGCTGGCTTTACCAAGTGTTTCAATGAAATATGTGCAACTTCCCATTTAAATTAGTACCACATGAACCATGAAGAGCACCACAGGTATCTGTTGTAGTACCAGCCTAATGCAAAAGGGGACCGAGTTGCTATGCTTTAACAGGAAAAGACATACAGCCACTCATCTGTAACATATTAAATCCAGAGGAAATAAATTACTCTATAGATGATAAATTATTGCGTGGGTAGAGAATGTGTAAAGGTACTGTGGTCATAAAAAGCATCCTTTACTAGAAAATTATTTTAATGACATTTGAGTCATCTTTACTTAGATAAGTAATTTTAATATGTAAAACATGCAAAAGTATTTTATCTAGTTTTCCTAATTATATCTGGTGTATGGTATACAAATATAACTGTATAAAATAATTATAATTTCATTATAATATAGGAGAAAAAAAAGTAGTGTGCATTCTTCACTCCAAGTTTCCTAGTCTGTGAATATGCACACACACAACATTTTGCATTCCAAAAAATATAATGTTTTAACTTGAATTCAAAGTGATGTATAATAAAGTATTACAAGAAATAAGTAGTACAAAAAAACAGAGAAAATGTAAAATTGGAATGTGGAGTGCTATGATAAGAAAAATGAGGTGCTGTGAGTGTGAGAATATGTAGATGTTTCTATTTAGAGTTTCCAGTTTTCCTACAAAACATTGGTTTAATCAAAGCCACACTAAATCATTATGAATAGGGATTTTACTCTAAAATAAATGTTAGTTACAAAAAAACACTCTACTGTATACAATATACATGTTCTATATGCTTTTATACATCAATATTAAGCCAGCAGCTTCAGCTAATAAAGTGAAAATTCTAATGAAAGTCATCAAAAACACAAAGTATATACAAATAACACTGATTTGACAAATGTAGCAAAGCTAGCTACCCATAACTGCTCTGGGTGACCCCCCTGAATAGGACAAAATATATAATATTTTGTGTCCTGACCCTCTGACCCTTTGGAGTCTTCGGGTGGACCCCCGAATTATACTGCATTACAGACTTATTTCTTCTCCACGTCTTTCAGATAAGGAGATTTTTTTGATATGGCGAATCCTGAGTTATCCATGCCCGCTGATTTGCAAGCATGGCTACAGACAGTGCTAGCCGAATCCCTGCCCGGTGCTCTGAACCGCTTGGAACATACCACACCATCACAGGTGCTAGCACCACCTGATGCTGTCTCCGTTCCTAAAGAATCAGATGTGGGTGGCTCCCGCTAAATTCCAGAAGGCAAAGTTTCCCGCAAACGTCTGTGGACAGAAAAATCAGCCATAGCTGAGGGGAAGACACCCCTTAAAAAAAGTGAATTCGATCCCACCTTTGCTTCATTTATGACATGGAAGGGCAAGGATCCGCGTAAGAACCTGGAGCAGGGTTTTAAAGGCCACACAGTATATAGCAGGTCTCTTGACACAGCTTTTTACCTTGGCTGACAAAGCCCTGACCGAAGGCTCCCAGATGGATGTTTTTTCTGCCCGTGAGTGGGCACAGCGTGCTTTGTATTTGTTGGGCAATGCCAATTCGGCCATCTCAGGAGAGAGACGAAACACATCCCTTTTCAAGCTAGATGGGAAGCTGACGGAGCTGGCTACCAAAGAATTGGGTACCTTCACCTCCCTTACCAAGGTTTAAACTTTGATGAGGCGAGTCTTCCGCGGTGGAGAGGCAGGGCTGGTCGGCAAAGGGGTCATGCCACCTGCAGAGCGGCCTTTCACGGTAACTGGCCCCGATTTCAAAATTATGGTGCAGGACAGCGCTCCCAATATCGCTCCCCATTCTTCCGCGGTACCTCATGAGGCAGGGGTATCACCCCTTTTAAGACAAGACATGTTCAAGGTAAGATTATCACCTTTTTTACCTCACATTCTTGTAGCAGGCAGACTAATGTATTTTTTCCCTCAGTGGAAGGTTATTACTCAGGATCCTTCGGTCCTTCAAACTGTATAGGGTTTCCATCTGGAATTTGTGTCCCGTTCTTACCAATCTTCTTCTCCTGATCAGATTCAGCTGTCGCAGGACGTGGAATCTATTGTTCACATGTAACTCTCCACCTGGCAAAAGAAATGAGCCATAGAGCCCTCTGCGGACGACCCAATTTTTTACTAGCATAATTTTTCTGGTGAAGAAAAAGACTGGGGACTTTCGGCCGGTTATCAACCTCCGTGCCCTCAACTGTCATGTCACCTACTGACATATCACTGATGGCTCAACCATATGGAAGCTTGAAATGACCATCTTTGGTCAAGCTCCAGATTTTATTCTAGAATCAGATGCCAGCTCTTTTGGCTGGGGGGCAACGTGCGAGGGCACAGCCACAGGCGGTCTCTGGATAGAGCAGGAAAGAGCTCTTTACATCAATTGTCTAGAATTGGTCGTGAGTACTTTCGCTATCCAAAGTTTCACGAAGGACAAGTCCCATTGCTCTCATCACTGGAGGGGAATACGCATCCCCTGGTGTGTCAGCAACGGCTGGTGCTGGCGACTTCAGGCGTGGAGAACTTGGAACAGCTGGTGTGTGGAATAACATCTTGATCCCTTTACGGCACCAGTGGTATCAACTTTGAATTTTTTGGCTCATCTTTTTACTCTAGGGAGATCCTACCGTCGTTCGCTCAGCTATTTCGGCAGCGCACGTTCCTTGTCACGGTTTTAGTGTAGGTAGACATCCTAGTGTGTGCCGTTTGCTTCAGGGAATTAGGCTAGTGCGTCCTAATTCCTCGAGGTATTCTTTTTTTTTGGGTGCTTGCTTTCTTGGAAAACTGGCCAGATAACTCTGCGCTTTCTTTGCGTCAATTTTCCGCAAAGCTCACCCTTCTATTGTGTCTTTTCTTGTGTAGACGAGTTTCAGACGTCAGAGCATTCGACACAGATTCTTTCTCTTTTTCGCCTGGAGGTGTTTCGGTCTCTATCTCTCGTAGGACAAAAGTTTCCTACCCTTATTTCTCGGATCATCCCAAGCTGTGCATAGCTCGATGTGTTCGGACGTATTTATCCATAGGGCTGGGTCATCGTTCTTCTTTTCCAAGCCCTCTCTTTATTTCATATGTTCATCCTTTTAAACCCGTTTCTTCTCCTACTTTAGCTTCTTGGATTAGGCTGTTTTAGGTGCAGCAGTGACACAGGAAGGCTGTTTTAGGGGTAGCTGCGGCACAGGGAGGCTGTTTTAGGGGCAGAGGTGGCACAACATGGCTCCTTGAGGGGCAGAGGTGGCACAACCAGGCTGCTTCAGGGCAGAACAACTGTAACCACAAATAAATTAAGGTGAGGCAGCAATTTAATAAACTCTGCAGCAGAACAATAGCAGCTCTCACATACGGAACAGTAGAGTATAACGATTATTTTTTCTGATAAGACAATTGAACTCAAGCAAATGTAAAATCATATATAAATATGTTGTATTTAAGTGTAAGAATTTGGATCGGTGATAATCCGGAATGTGACAGTTCTCCTGAAATTGTCTATAGTTAAGAAGTTGCTATTATAATGAGTGTGAATCTTAGGAAATATCTGACTTCAAATATGACCTCTGATATTCCGCTTCCAAAACTTTATTCAGCATCATACGTTATTCCTTTGATGTAAACCACATAGGACAAGAAGTAAACACGCACTTCGTTTTGGTTTTTTTATACTGTTTTATGGAAACTATTCACAAACACTAGAGACATATGGCACAAATGGTAGTCATTTCAGGTATCCATACAATGTAGCAGTAGACACATCAACTGGCTCATAACAGATCAGATTAACTTTTTCAAGCACAATATCCCCCGGGCCGAATATATTTCCATTATGAATTCTAATTACATCAACATGTTTTGTTTTGCATAGGATGAATATGACTCTGAGAGATGAGATGTAACATCCTGTATTGAGGAAGAATTTTCTATGAATAAAATATATTTATATCACCAATGTTACTCTGACATATATGGTATTAGGGACAAATACCCCTCTCTAGCCCGTTCCACTGTAAAGACATGATTACGCTCACTCTAACACTCACACATACACATGAACAAGCACTTTATCACACACCTGCCTTCAGGTGGACCAGCCGGATAGCCGGCAGATGAATATTCAACGCAGCCCCAAAGTTGAAAACTAGGCAGCTGCGAGCGGGATTGAATGTGGCCGTCGTGCCGGTAGCGTACCTGGCCTCCTGGCGTGTGGCAACTGTGGCTGTGCGTCAGGACTTGATGTCAAATCACGCCCACCGTCTTCCGCGCTCTCTGCACCAGAAGGACAGTACACAGAAGAAGAGGAAGAAGAGGAAGAACAAAGAGGAGGAGGAAAAGTGACAGTGACAGAAGAAAGGTAGGACAAGATTCAGGGAGAGTGGATTCATAAGTGTGTGAGAGTGATGGGTGTTATGCTGAATGTTTGTGAATGAGGGTTTCAGATAGCATGGATGTGTAAGTGTTGGGGGATAGCATGGCATAGGGAGGCTGTAATCACATTCCTTTCATGCCCAGATTCCGGCATATAATGGTTGCCTAGGCATGATAGGAGTGTGATTGCTATTATCAATATTTTTTTTTGGTCCAACTTTGGTGTGTTAACAACACTTTTATTGGACAGAATAATTCAATAACAGTATCAATATATATAAAATTGCAAACAGCAATTACACTCCAGCACATGC
>VKOC01000002.1:29610292-29621492 GCA_009364415.1 Spea multiplicata | reverse complement strand
GCACTGAATATTAAACTTGCATAAACACATAAAAAAACCTGAAGCATGCTTAATACATAAGGCTGCACCTAAATTATTGGCAACTGTTGTCTGTCAAAAGTAATAATCAATATTACCACTGCTATGAATTAATGTAAATGTAATTTGAGGTTTATGTGTATTTAGGATAAAATTTGGTAAACCTGAAGACTAAAATGTATTTTGGTAGATGTAACCAAGCTCCTTGTGGAAAAAGTTCAAGATGTTTGAAAAGGTAAGAACAATAACACAAAAAATTAAACAATATCATGTTTAAAAAGTATATAGGGGGTTAAAAAAAATGACAGGGAGGCAGAGTAACATATAGGGGGTTAAAAGGAATACCAGGGAGGCAGAGTGGCATATAGGGGTATATAAAGCATATCTGGGGACAGAGTGGCATATATATATATGGGTTAAAAGGCATATCTGGGGGCATAACTGGGGGCAGGTTGGCAAATAAAAGGAAACAAAAACAAAAAAAACATGTTTCTCAATCATATTATATAAGAAAAAATAGTTTACATGTGAATTGATATTTACTAGTAAAACTTTTTTCTTATAGGGTAGTCTTATATTCAGGTTTTTCCCCCCTAAATTAATATTCAAATTTGGGAGGGGTCTTCTTATAATCGAGCAAATACGGTACATTGCCATCAATATAACTAAACGTTCCTCAACAAATCCTCTCTGCATCGCCTTTGGCCTCCTTTAATAACTTTCATATGCACATGATCTCAAAGGTTTTTTTGTAATCTTTATTTTTGTTATCATTGCAACTGGGTTTTATTCAATTTACAATGAGATGAAACATGTCCACATTAAATGCATTAGGAAGGTCCAACTCCATTAAGCTCATGTTTTGAAATTATGGTCTTCATTTCAATAAAGCATACATTGAACCTGGAGAATAAGCTCTCACTTTAACCAAAGAAAATATATTTAAAAAGATTTTTGTTCTAAAGAAACTATGTATAAGTTTGGTTACTAGAGACCTCACATTTGTCCGTAGTTTAACACCTTGCTCTATTTGTTTGCCATGTTCGCATAAATAGATTACTACGCACTAATCTGTTTACATTTATTTTTGCAGAGGTTCCCATTGTTATCACATATCATTTTAAACATTTTCTAATGGCACATATTTTGCAAATAGTTTAGACTAAATTAACAAAAGATATTACCATAGCCAATAACGTTTTGAAATTGTTCTACTCAACAATCTATAACAAAATGTTTTTAAATCAATTCTGCGTCTTTTGGATTACTTAAAAGATTAAGTTCTATGCCAAAAAACATATACTGCATCATTAGTTCTCTCATTGGTTAATGGTATATGAAGACACATTATCATTGTTTTTAAAAATATAATGTTCCAAAAATGTGGGTCTGTTCATTACATTGTAGTCATAATGCTTCAAGATATCAACAGCATAATTCCCGGAGGCAGTGACATCTATAGACTTTTGAAGTGGAAGCACCACAAGCATCAGTGCAAACAGCTTCTGTTGAGACAGCTTCTCCCACTCTACTGTGAGACCAACCTGTTCCTCCCACTAAATACTGGCAAATTCTGCATATTTGTTGATGAATGAGGTGAAAAGTGTGCAGTTGGCATTTTCATATGAACTGTTCTTTTGTATGATTAAAATAATAGAAATTTATTTCCAGGGTTACGCAGTCCTAATCATAAATGTTGTTAGGAATCAATCACCGCTGTGTTTAAATTTAACACACTGTAAATAAGTAAATAATCACCTTCTTCCAAGTGTATATTTTGGAGAATGATTAAATCCACAATAATAGACATAATGGTTTAAATGTTAAATAATGTAGATCTGTACATAAAGAACTGTATGTTGCTGTTCCTTTTTGCCCTTAATGTACCATGTTTTTCATGGTTATTTTATTGTGTACAACTTTCATCAACTATTAGTTTTAATATCATTTATTTGTACTAGCTGCTTTCATTTTGTTTTTCCACCGCATTCACATAGTCCTTCTCCTGGTTCACATTTTTACTTTTTTATAAATTCTTTTTTTTTATGTCTCTTTTATATTTTTAGGGCCTAATAATTTAACAAGTATGAACCTGTCCTCTTGCCTTTTGTGACCCATCTGGTTTATCAGTATAATATCTTACGTCTGATATTTATACAGTATCATGCAAATGTCAAAATCTGAATGTCATCTTCAAAGACCCTTTCAAGTCAGGCATCCCCTTTTATAGAGGAAAAATAAACAATTTTATGTATGCATACTTGATGCCAGTCCAATTAATATTTGTTTCTTTTTTCTATGCTTGGCTTCATGGAAACTTCCCTTTTGAAAATAAAAATCAGACTGAATGAGATAAAAGGTCTATATTGTTTCTTTGCAAATTTTACAGTTTCATTTTTAATTTGTGTTTGAATGTGAAGATCTTGGTGCAGATGGTGTGATAGCCCACAGTATGTTCTGAGAACCTGAAATGATAACAAAGATATGCAAATGAAGAACATTATTTGGATGATCGCCAGAGTATCCAATCTCACCATGGCTGAAAACAGAATGATGTGCCCAACAAACTGCTTGGACAACCTTTTGGAAATGCAGCAGTGCCAAAGCAAATTATATTAATAACCTAAATCGTCACTATTAATCTATTGGCAAGTTGTCTTGGTTCTATTTCTTTACAGACTGAATCTGGCATCTACACGTAAGCAAATGGTCCAGAAACAGTGAAATATATATACATGAACTTTTGAACTCATCTCTTCAGGATTATTCATCAAAGGAAAGCTGGGTACAATCTAAACCGAAGTGATTGCTACTTATCTATCAATAGAAAACAATGTCTTCCTATTGAACAATTTTTATTTTTTATATATGGAGAAATCAATTTGATAAACTGTAGCCTAAAGTGCCTTCACAAAAAGTATTAAAAATCCAATACATAATTTCTCTATATTGCACAAGGCCAAAAAGGCTGTGGGTAGATATTCCCCTTTCACTTGTACCAGTAATCTAGCACAAACCTTCAAATGTTGTGGTTATAGTGTTATTCCAATTATGGAATGAAGATTTATGTTTTTCAGAACAGATGAACTAAATTCTGTACAGTCAATGTGAATGTGCCTAGTATCTGCTCATATTATCTTCATTTTGTTCTTTGATGATGGGAAATCTGTAATCAGCAGCACCTCACTGCCTAATATTCTCCTGCACTACAAGGACGAAAGAGGGTTAGATGACTAGTATGGATTTTGTCTTATTTATGTTATAGTGTTTTTCTCATAAGATTCTAATAAGAATAATTAACACATCTATTGCTTCTGAAAAAATATAAATACATATTTAATCCCTTAATGACAAAGCCCGTACATGTACGGGCTCAAAATGTATTGTTTTCAATGGGTTTAGGGACCGCCCATTGTACTTAAGGGGTTATGAATTGAAGGGTTACCCATTAAAAACAAAATAATTCAGTATATTTCCTTGGTAATTTTGACATAATATATTATACAATATGCACAGTACATTTTAGTCTACGAAGAATGAACATGTTATATAAACCCAGGACTTTGACCCCAGACTGAATAATCATTTTTATCTAATTTTTAATATTCAAACATGATAAATGAATGTATTTGCACAATTTCATTACTGAGGTTTACAAATATTTCTATTTTTTTGTAATGCAAAATTGTATTTTTATTGCAAAAACCCACTTATTTTTCAATATAACGTGTGTAAGACAATGGTTAGAGGCACGTGGGAGAGGGAGAGAGAGTATGGTAGTATGTAGTGTTAGAGTGAATTTGTGTGTTAGTATGTGTCTGTGTGATCTTTGAGGGGGGCAATGAAGAATTACTGAACCCAGGTACCATGAATTCTAGGCTCGCACTATATATAGTACTTTTGTGTGTAAAGCTCTGTAATTTGGGAAAGTGTGACACAGCCGTATAAAATAATCTACAAGACTAAAAATTACTTAGGTAGATAAACTTACTTATAACGTAATTCTTTATTTCTGAAGTACATGCTCATATAAAGTCAGCTTCTTAGAACAATACTTTCCTACACTTTATGTTCCATGCCTTTCTCATCTAGGCAGAACTCCCGAAAGCTCATCTATTATTTTAAATACTGTTAGTCCAATAAAAAAGGTATTACAAGAATCTGCAACATTCTGTTTTTAGGCAGAACTAAAAAATAACTATAAAACCAGACGCATTTTATTTGAGTTTGCACTATTCTGTGTATAAAAGCAGTTGATCTAAGCACTGGAAAAATCTTAAGGCACATTTTATCTACCTAAATTCAGAAATCATTTTATTATTGGTGGTTAGGAGACATCTGAATATTATATTCATATATTTTTCCACTGTAAACATTTTAAAGCTACCACTGTATTAACATGGTTTCAAGATTATCCGAGAAATGTATTTATCCAGATAGTGTTCAAGCATTAAAGAACCAGAGCAATGGACTATGCACTTCACATACTTCTTGTGCCACAAAGGGTTCTTATTACTTTTCTGCTTTGCTTCTTTATATATAACTCACTGCATATAAATATTATATATAATGATGCATTTCTTTAGCAGTACAGTCTTTAGGAGAAATTCCAAAGAAAAAAGTTTTCCTTGTATATCAAATATGGTGTTTTATACTAATGCAATGCACTTCACTTAAGAAAACTTTATTTTCTCATGTGATTGTTTATGACATTATTAATTAAACCCTGCTTATCTGAAACCAGGGCCACTGGAAATTTACAGGTCTAGTGTTTACTTAGGGCTTGGGACCCCACAATCTCATCTTGCCTTATATTTATTTTATTTTAAAACATAAATAGCTTTTTCCCACTGCCTCTATCTTTTGCTAGACTGCCTAAGGTTAACCCCTTAATAACAAAGCCCGTAGATGTATGGGCTCAAAATGTATTGTTTTCGATGGGTTTAGGGACCGCCCATTGTCCTTAAGGGGTTAAAGAAGCCTGTTCATCCCTTTATACAAGGCCTTCAGTGTTAAAACTTTACATTTCCCCTCTGCCCCATGTAGTCTGTCAGGGTCCTATGTATTTATACTGGCTGTACTTTTCCTACTAGAAGCCTTAAGACATTCTATTCCATAAATGTTTGTTTAATAGATTAATAAATAGCGCTAAAACATATGGCGTGCAACTGCTCTCAAACACTTTAAAACAGGAAAGTAACAAATACTGTTTAAAAAATGATACAAGTAATGATTAAAAAAATAAAAACTCTGGTGTGCATGACCTTCTATGTATTTAAAGTAAATCAGCCTCAGATTTATGGTCAGCATTGTCAATATAACCTTGCCATTTTTGCTTCCAGCTACAATGTGTATCACAAAAAATAAACTGACCCAGGCTGAGCTATCGCAAGATACACTCTTAAAGAAAAGCCTTGTAGCTGTCCATCATCTGCACACACGTTCACTCTGATCCAAGCTGGAAGCCATACACACTCTTTCTGCCTTCATGCATAATACATGTAAAATAGGTGAAATAGTATGTAAAGTGAATTTTAATTGGTTATAATTGTCGTTTCATTTAGTAAAGTATTGTCTAGAGACAAGGATATCAATTATCACTCTATGGACTCTCTCTTACATATAAAAATATGCATACAGAGAGAGATGATGGGCTCAAGTTGTAGATATATGTTAATTAACACAACAGAACAGTAAATTAAAGGCATTTAACATATTAATTAATAGTATTACAGGTTCTGCGTACCCACTTAATAAAGTTAACATCACCGTGTCTGATTGGAATGCTAGTACAATTGTGCTCAATTTTCCATTTATCATGTGTTTTCGTGAATGTATTTGAAGGTAAATTAACTTTATTATTACAAATTAACTGTGATATTCACTGACAATGCTTAAGCACAAACAATTCCTATAAAAACAAAGAAGGACCTATCCATTTTATAGCTGTGTCTGTCTTTCACCCAGCATAAATGAGAAGACAGTTTCAACATCACCTATTTCTTACCCTGGTTCCCTATCTTATAATTCCCTTTTGATTGACAGATACTAATAACCTTCCTTGCAAAAAGTGCCATGAAGACACTTTATTAGGACAAACAGCCAACGAAATCTAGGAATGGAGCCAAGTCTGCAGTGAGTTATTATCGGACCTGTATTTATCTCAGCTTTGTAATATTTTTTCAGTGATATGCAAATGGTAAAATAGAATTTGTTCTGTTGAAGGACAGGTCCCCCTGTTAATTGATCCACTGAGAATCAGACCAACCTCTTCTAGCTACCAATAAGTGAAACACGCAACATTAAAGAACCTTTGAGCGGCGGCCACCTTATAAATTTACTCTACATCTTTCCCAAATGTCTTAATGGCACAGACCCTTTTCTTTTATACAAAGGATGCATTAGTCTCTCAGTTTCACTGCACTGGGAGAAGCTGGAGATTTGATATCATGTTTGAGGGAACAGCATAAAAATTAAACAATAACTTAAGCATTTTAGAAGATTAAAATAGCATACTTACTAGCTGCATAACTGTAAATTTAAAAACCAGTAAATATGGTCTATGCAGTATATATTTTAATAAAGTAAACTGTTAAATTAACTTCGAATTATGATTTAAAAAAAACACCCATTTTATGCAAAATCTGTGCAGTAATACAATGGTATACAGTGTGCCAATGGTCAAGAAAGGAGATCTGTTCCAGAGGTCCTCCTAGGGACAGAGACTGCGGGGGTGAAAAATTGCTGGCTTTCTGGAATTTGGCTTCAGTTCCCTTCACACTTCAATTTTGTGTTCTTCTAGAATCATATGATCAATTATTTCATAGCCCATTTTTGTTAATCAAACTCTCCCCCCCACTACCAAAATAAAATAAAAAAATAAAAGACACACCTCTGCCAGTACTGTACTTGTAAAATGGGGTGTTAGGAATAGTGCCAGTAAACAAGATTATATACCTATCATTCTCATTCTTGACCCCTCACAACTATAAGCATGACGCATAATTAATTTGCTTTAAATATGACTGAATAAAAAGGTTCTATGTTTGCATTACCATCCATAATTACTAAATGACAAATCAGATATGGTTCAGTGACAGTAAGCGTTAAAACACACTGTCTGGCGGTATAATTAATGTCCCTATTGACCATGATATATAATTCTTGTTTTATATATTTGACTGTGAAAATTATAATTAAGCAGTAAATACCAATTTTACATAACTATATTATGTAGCGATAACACGGCATGCAGTTGACATTGATTACATTTTGTACATAGCTAGTTCAAACAGTGTCAGGTGTCAGGGATGTATATTTATTTTTGCCATATCTTATAGTAATGAACTATATTGCTAATATTTCATGATAATGTTAATATAATATGTGGTTGTATGTGTCCTTGGATAGCAGGTCTGGGGATGATAGCACTTCTTCCTCAACCTGAGGACACCCTACTGG
The DNA here is from genome assembly GCA_009364415.1 of Spea multiplicata. Classification (NCBI taxonomy): domain Eukaryota; kingdom Metazoa; phylum Chordata; class Amphibia; order Anura; family Pelobatidae; genus Spea; species Spea multiplicata. The sequence goes on along the minus strand of VKOC01000002.1, from coordinate 29,614,013 downwards.
GCAATCAGACACCCCATTGTGCTGCTGCACAAATGTCAGATTACTAGGCACTGCACCTCCTTACCAGATGGAACACCAATGGAAATAGATGCCCAGATACTTTTGAAAAACTACCTACACAGTACGAACATTTGTTATAGCTAATATTTAGTATTCAGATTTACTTCCCTGTAACTTGATCCTCAGTCCCTCTTGCTTAATTGCCTACCTGATTTCCCTGACAACTGGCTTGTGCTCTTGTTTGTGAAACTTTACTACCTGCCCTGAACTCTTCTTCTTGACATCACTTTGGGCTTCCACTTGGGTATCTTGGCTCTTGTTGGGCAATGTCCTATGAATTTTTTTCTGTTCATTTCATTTTACTTTGCATTATATAGAGACCCATATGCATTACCTGCACTTGATTTGTTAAATTAACATTATATCAAAATATATTAGCAAATTTTAAAAAAGCAACAAATGAAAACACTGTTTTTAGAACTATGGTAAAATTGCTGCAAATAAAACATGTTAGTTATATAGTAGAAACAAGCACATTGGATTTCTAGAGCTATATTTAGAAAAACATATCAGTGCAATACGTTAAAAATGGAGCAATATAATTTCCTTGATGATCACGGTATGGCCAGACAGAGAACAATGCTTTATACATATTCATTGTGGCCTATGAAGTTCTCTGATGTAATATTGTCCCGAATAGGCAGGGCTCAATAATAGGCTGCATCCCTAAAGTTTGATTCTAATTTAAAGAAAATGTTTTTTAAAAAAAACATTAATAGAAAGATCGGACTTTTATGCATCTCATACCTCCATGTGACATTTTACAACAAGCTACTAAATTTTCATATATAGTACAATGAAGGATGTTTTTTAACTACATTATTACTTACTAGACAATACCACACACAGTCTGCATTGTCTGGGTAATTTATAAGCACATTTTATTATAGTATGTCCACACTTATGGAAAATTTCTCATTATGGAATCAATTCAAAACACATAAAGAAGAACAAAGTGTGGTATTGAAAAATGTACAAAATTTAAATCACAGGCAACTTTAAAAAAGTCAATTATTTCAATATTTACTAATATGTAATGCCAATCATTACATGTTTAGAGATCTCCAAGGAAATGTATGTAGTATATAGCCAAAGGCAGTTTGAGCAACATTAAAAAATCCTTTTTTTTTACTGCTAAAATTTTATAGACAGTCTGAAAGCCTTGAAACAAAGTGGATATACACTAGAGTATGGCATGAATCATTATTTACAATGATCAGTGACAGTGCACTCAATATTGGAATTGACTGGAATCTACCATAGATGTTTAACAACTCTCGGAGCAACAGATTGTAGCCCCAACAAGCCAACGGAATGTTTCAGATTAAAAGTTCACGTGATGTTGGCACAGAACATTTCCTCACTAATTAAGAAGTATTGCTCTAGGCACTGTGTTTGTCTTTTGTACCTGATTCTGTTATCGCTGCATCACAAGCTCATGCTGTTATTTTCATATAGAATGCATATGGTTGAATGCTGAGGGGGATCTTCCAAGGATTTATATAATCAAGAAAGTGTGGTTTGGATCGTAGATTTTGATCTTCTTAATTTCAAGGCATCTTTCATGCTTTAAAAAATAAAAAGAATATCGCAACTGTAACAAAGTTTATAACATCATATCCTATTACTAGGGCTTGGCAAAAATGTTCCTCTAGAGGGACATTCTGTGAAAAACACACAATTTCACCTGCATTCCCAAAGACCACAGTGGGAACTATTAGTTCTTGGGGGGGTCTAATGCAACAGATCCTTTTCCTAAATTTCCACTGAATTATTGTTGGAACCTACACATTTAATGCAAAGACATTGCTTTATGTCACAGAGTGGGCATATGGTCTAGATGGTCTCAGGGTAATAAATTAGGACTCAATTGCTAGGCAGTGGTCACTAGGAAGGCATTTTGTTGATAAGAGGTGGGGAGTTTTAAAGTGCATCTCCCACCTTCCCTGTGTGGCTAGAAATCACAACAGAAAAAAATACAACAGTCAGATATTACCTGACTACTTGGGAAGATTGTATACTTGGATATGTTTGAAAGGAGCCAGCACCAGGATCTACTTGAGGGCAAACCAAGACATGAAGACATGAAGATCTCTAACATAACAATTTACATAAACCTTTCCTTCTGTAGAGCTGCCACTGACCCCCCACCAGGCCTATTCCAGAACTTTAGTTCCATACACTGCTGGTCATGCTACACAAATTATCTACTAGGCCATTTATTATACTGAACCAGCGTACCTGTATTCTGTATTCTCTGTACTCAGACACATGAGGCGATTAAATGAACAGCAATATTATGGTTGCAAACTGCATGCTAAGGCAAATTCATGCAGAATGGCAGGATGACAGCCTATAGTAGTGAGTTGGACTGGACATCACTGCAGGAGCTTCACTAGGAGTCAGAATCCATCACTCATGCAGTACAGGTTGATGTGGTGCACTGGTGAATTGCGCACTGGCTGACAGTGGAAAGACCTCTCTCCAGATTAGAGAGATTGTCTGTGGTGTGTGCAGAGGCTCTACTGTGATGTGGAGGTGCTCCAGAATATGAATTATGTAGATGAATTAATACAGAAAGAGAAGTTCTTCTCTTTCTCCACAGGCAACAGCCTCAGCACACACCCCTAAGACATCCTCTCTCCCATTTCTCCAGTCGTTGGAGAGGATTTCCTGTAGTTTGTGCAGAGGCTCGGCCCTAATGCAGAAGTGCTCCAAGAGGTGAGGATAATGGAGTGGGTAACCAGAAAAGAAAGAAGCTGACCCTTTGGTCAGAATCTTCAAATATGCACAGCAAAACAGCATACAGAAAATGGAGTGTACAACCTAAAAAGCATAAAAGGCATAAACATTTCAGATTCCTGGGTTGCTGTTAGAATAATAATGATCAATAAATACAAAGCAAGAATTCAGGTTATTAACGAACCACTTACCTATTAATCTTGTTTTGGAAGTAAATCGAAAAGACTACTTTTTTTTGAATGCTCTTACTTCTTTATTCACTGCAGGTTTCCTACAATTTTTGTTAAAATGACCTTTATAAGCAGCAAATCCCTGCCATTTATTGATAATTGGGTAGATCTGTTGCTCATGCGATCATGTAAGGAAAATAAGTTCTGCAATTTTCTGCAAACTTTTTTTTTCTACAAATTCAGTCTGTTAAGATTGTGTTACAGATATTGGTGTGTTTAAAATGTAGGCAACATGTCACATTAAAACAGGTTTTTCTTAATTAATGCTTATAGCTGCAAACACATGTGAGAGAGTTGTAAAAGCCATCATAGATTTTTCGAAAGTACTAATTAGCATTCTTCAGACTTGGGACATCTGTGAACAAGAGTGAAATCCACGACACAACTTGTAGTGTTGCCCCATAATGGGTGACTTGCAGACCCGGACTGGGACAAAAAATACCTTGAAATAAATATTATAGAGTAAATAACACATTACCTTATCTTTTCCACTAAATGATTTCAGGGCCTTGAATGTTTTGTCCACTGAAGTCACTACAAATTCAGGAGGGTGTTTTATCTCTGGATAAGTAAAAATGAAATACTTCCTACTGTAAATTAAGCGCCAGGAAACAGATAACCAAACACACACACCAGGACAGGCTCTGCCACACCGACACCCAAACACACACCCCAGGACAGGCTCTGCC
>VKOC01000002.1:29590803-29610192 GCA_009364415.1 Spea multiplicata | reverse complement strand
GACTAGTTATAATGCATCAAGAAACATAAACTAACAAAATATAAACTAAAAACCCTTGCCCGCCCTCTCCTTAAATCATCTAATCTGTTCTTCTATTGGTCCAAAATCTTCACGCCTCCTTTGTTTCAATTAGATCAACACAAATTTTCTTGTTTCCAGGTAGAAACCCTTTGCGTTCCAAAATATGTTCCATGGTAGTGTCCATTATTTCTGAATGCCTTCTTTTTTATTGCAAAGTCCAGTTTAAATAGTTAATTATTTGCACAATACTACAATCTAAAATAAAGGAGAAAGAAATAATAATATACATCCTATAATACATATGCGTGTTATTTATAGCTTTTGCAAATAAATTACCTAACCATCCCTGGATATTTTAGGGTTAACCACTATTAGTTCTTGACATAGAAAACTCTTTGCTCCATTCAGAAATAAGTATCTACACTATTACAATGTATATACATATATAAAAAATATAAACCAGGTTTGTATGTAGATGTTGCATATAGATGTTACATGTTAATATAGTCCTGTATTTAATAGTGAGTTACCAGTAAAATAATTAGTGTGAGTGAAAATGTAAATAATGTGTTGTGTACAACTATATTAATATAACGTGTGAGTTACATTGTGATTACCATTGGTGCGTGAATATATATTAATTATATATATTCTAAATTAATATAATATGTATGCTAATATATATACTATTTATAAATAAAAAAATGTGAATAAGTATGTATACTTATGTGTTAAATACATGCTATACTGAGTGTTAATGTATATATTATGTGTTTCTTAAAACATTAAGCATTTTTAATGGGCTATTTTAAATAAAAAGCTTTTGGAAGATACCCTGCCTGCCTATCATTCGCTTGTATCCAGCAGATGACCGGTTTTTAAAAACTTCTGTTTATACAAAACTGAATTTTATGTTCAAGGAGAAAAAAAAATATATAGTAATTGAATTACCAATTTTATTATTTATTATTATTATTACCTTTTATTATTTATTATGCACCAACAAATTACACAGCACTATACAATTAAATCGAGACAGTTAACATATACACAACAAACATACATTATACATACAGACACATCAGAAATTGAGAACCCTTCCGTAAGCTTGACATCTAGCCTTATGGTACTTTTACACAAAGTTTCTGATAATAATGGTAGGCTTATGAGGGCCCCGCTCGAGAGCTTCCAGTCTAATGGTATAACAAACGTTTACATTAAGTTAAACTATTAAAAGGTTGCCCCGTGTCTTAGTTAACATTATGTGATGGTTGCATGTTGCAAGATGGGTTTATTTGCTTTATTCTTAACTTTTGTTAATGGAATTTTAAAAACAATAGCCAAAGTTTTTTATCTCCAGTATTAAGAACACTTCAAATGAGAGGACCTGTCATAAGGATAATGGATATTATGGAAATCCATAAAGCTAATACAATATAAATAAATGTGTCAGTTAGTCATCCATCTTGTATATTTTATTTTTAACATGCATCTACACACACACACATATGATGAGTGAAGCCACAGATGTAAGACATATTTATTCCGGCTTTGTTAAAAGTACAAAACTGAACTGGCAAAAAAACTCAAGTATTAGCCGTTAACTAAAATAAATTCAAGTTACAGTTAAGTAATGAATACAGGCTTAAAATGCGGTCTCTCATCTTTAATTTGAGGATATTAACATCCAAATTGTAGGAATGGTTTAAGAATTACACCTTTGACATGTAGTTCCCTCTTTTTCAAGTGACCAAAAGTAATTTGACAAATGACTCTAAAGCTGTTTCGTAGACAGGTGTGGGCTATGCTTTTGTTATTTCTTCATCAATTAAACTGGTAAAAGGTCTGGAGTTGATTTAAGGTGTGGCATTCGCATTTGGACGCTGTTGCTGTGAACCCACAAAATATGATCAAAGGAGCTCTTAATGCAGGTAAAACATGCCATCCTTAGGCTGCAAAAACACATCAGAGAGATAGCAGGAACATTAAGAGTGGCCAAATCAACAGTTTGGTACATTCTGAGAAAAAAAGAACCTACTGGTAAGCTGTGCAACACAAAAATGGCCTGGAAAACATAGGATCCTTTCCATGGTAAAACAAAGAAGATACGACTTCACAAGAGCAAATACAGAGGGTTCACCACAAGGTTTAAAAATAGAAAAGCTAGATTAGACTTTGCCAAAAAAACATCTAAAAGAGCCCAGTTCTGGAACAGCATTCTTTGGACAGATGAAGCTAAGATCAACCTGTACAAGAATGATAGGAAGAACAAAGTATGGAGAAGGCTTGAAATGGCTCATGATAGCATACCACATTATCTGTAAAACACAATTCAACCCCTTGAATTAAAACTGAAAGTCTACGCTTCAATTGCATCTCGGTTGTTTTGTGGTGGCATACAGAGCCAAAATCATGAAAATTGTGTCAGTGTCCAAATACTTGTAGACCTAACTGTATACGTCTTAGTTAAAAAATGTCCCCAGCCACAATTGTGGGGGACATTTTTTTTACTAAGACCACTCAATTGCAACTTCAGGCAGCAGCAAGAAAGACCCCCCCTTCCTAAGGGATTGTTTGTGCAGCGTAAACCCCTTCAATGCCACAAATGGGTCTATAATGCATTTTAATAGGTTATTGTTTGTGTCTCCAATCCAAGTGTGTGGGGACAAAGTCACAGTCAATGTTGTACTTATATGGGGAACCTGAATTGAAAAAGAAAAAAAAAAAAACAATCCTCAGCAGCAATGATTTGGAAGTCAAAGGTGCTTCCTGGTTGGCTGCTGTCAGTTACACTCTACAGGAGTTGAAACAGCTTTAGAGCCAATCAGGAGTGGGCTGATCATTATGACAGCCACTGTCTAGAGAAACAGCGAGAGGGGTCATCCTAGCTAATCTTCATATTTGTCTCCGTTAATATCTCCTAGCTAATCTCCCTGGTCCCCTTCCTCATACAAGTCACTGCCTCTAGTCTATGTAGCGTTGCAGGGGGTAATCTGTAGGTTGGCACCAGGAGTTAAAGGTCCATAAGAGCAGCTGACCTTCATTGGTTGATGCTAGAGGAGACCCCTGCCGTCGACCAATAGAGTTGCTCAAACGGACCTTTAACTCTTGGAACCTCCACGGACCAAGTTTCAGCGTCAGGCATTAATAGTTAGTATTAGTGACACTATTGGTCGCTGGCACTGAGCTCCTGTGGCATCAACCAATGAATGGAAGTGGGCTGTCTTTGAGTTCCTCTGGCTTTCTGCTTTCGGGGAACATATAGTTTGTTCGGGTTATTTTGATGTTTGGAGGTAGTTTTACCTCCAAAAGCATCTTGTGTGCCTTTCTGGTTCAACCATAAAAAAATGAAACCTCTTTGCACTCTCATGATTTGGAGGTTGTTTACTGTCTCAGGTATTCCAGGGTGCAGTATCCACCCCAAAATTATATGAAAAACCCAAATTATGTGTTCCTATTAGATTTGTGTCTGCAGTGAGCCACCTAGAAAGGTAAGCGGGGTGTCTTTTGGGGAATATATAGTTTTATGGAGTTAATTTGAAATATGAGACTATTACTGTGTCTCAAATGAGACATGGACCCAGTAAAGTAATACCCATTCATGTGGGGTATTGTTGTACTTAGGTGATGTTGCTGAATACATATCAAGAACTTGTTTATTCTTTCATGTATCGACTCCAAAAAAGGGGTTAAAAGGCAAACAGCACACTGGATATATCATCATAGTCTCTACTCTTGCAACCATCTTGTTCTTGGTGGCAATAACAGTGACTTTCAGATCTCTGCCTTTAGCTAGATTTCATGATGGGAATTAAAGTAGCATGTCCAAGAATCCAGAACTCCTGTCACATCTTGGGCTTGGTTTGTCCATCTTTTATTTGCTAGTAACACTCTTTCAAAGCTAACACGATAAATACAGTTTGAAGATGGTACCTAAAATTTTTCAATGACCTCCTTTTTTAACAAAGTGCACATTGCCTTTTAACCTTAGAACACTTCGTTTTGTAGCAAAACAAAAGGCTAGTAAATAGAAACATGAATATAAAACACACTTTTATCAACAAATTACTTTTGTCTTCCTTTTTGTGATTCAGAAATGTACACATTCTCCTTCATAAGATCACTTATTACAAAATTTCAAAGCTACAGGTGGTCTACAAGTGCTTTACTTCAAAGGCAATTTTGATTAAATGAAACAATGTTTGTGTGTTGCAGATGTTTGAACCATTTTGTTTCAGCTCAATTCATCCTGCAAAGGTTCAATTAGAGGTGATCACCATACTATTATACCAAATGTTTTTTTATTGTGCATTATATTTTGTATCTTTGTCCTCAAACTTAAAGGCACGTATAAAAGCAATCAATGATTGTAATGATTGCCTAGCTGCAATCTTTTATATATGAAAGCTTTCATGAAATATAGTTTTCAATGAGATGGTGGCAAATTTCTACATGAAAATATAAATATTCCCTCCTGGATAAAACTTTGTTAACCTTTATTAAAATTGTATGAATTACTATCATACCAAAATATATGATAGAGGGACATATATATATAATTATATATATATATTATATATATATATATATTATATAAATAATGTATTTGGTTAGGAAATAAAGAATATTAATATCCAATATTTATTATATAAATATCTCCTTCAACTTCTAAATATATTTGTAATGGATGAGGTGAGGGTTCCACATTAGGGAAAGAAAAGAGTGATATTCAGCGCTTAAAATGCCAGACATCTGGTGTTATGACACAACTTAAACAAGAATAATACCTTGGTGCTGCAGAACCAACATACTGACCACAAGTGTATAAAAGATAATACATAAAACAAAGAAGTAAAGTGCTGTGCAAGTGTGTAAAAGATAATACATAAAACAAAGTGCTGAGGGTTCCATATTATGCTGATCCAGATGACAATTTATAGGTAGATAATAAAAGGTTTGTAAATTTAAAAAAAGTTTGTAATTAATTAAAATGATGGATATAACATAAAATAACCAAATACGGAATATATATATATACATATATAATATATATAATATATATTTATACCTCTATTGTATATAATATATAGTTTCTATTACACATAAAAACTCACAAGACCAAACTTAGTTTTACATGTATTACATGTATTATTTTTCCTTCATACATCACAGCATTACCATACACATTTTTGTCTTTCTTTACACATTTAAAATATTTTTATACAATTTTAATAAAGGTTCAGTTTTATCCAATAGAGGATATTTATATTTTCCCTGATACGGTATCTATATTTGGGTTACTCAAATGTATATTCCTAAGTCTTCAAAGCTCTTAAAATACTTAACAAATGTCTTCAACTCTCCAGATATTTTATGTTACTGAATTTCACCCTACTGTATCTTATGGGTTTTAGCTTTTACAAAATAAAAACTGATCCTAACAGCTTTTAAAGGTGTTAATTCGAACCATATGTCAGGGAACTAGACTCCATATGGTATGATTCTGCCTATTATTTATACAGTGCTGATTTACAAAACATTATTCTAAAAGCTGTATTTGCCTTTTGCTTAAAATGTGGGATATTCCTGTTTTAAACGTGTCAACCTTCTAGCACTCATGCTGATGTAGCAAAGAGCTATAGCCTTTTTAGTTTCAAGAGACATGCTAGCATCAGATGTGTTAGTTGCCCGTATCCAGCTTTGAGGTGCAAAACATTTTTTTATATAATGAAACAGGTAAGAGAATTCCCTTTATGATGCAATTTATAGAGACTTCTTGTATGATATGAAGTGCTGCTTTGTTTTCTTTTAATGGTTTCATGTCATCCTGCCATAATGATAAATGCAATAGTTAATTGGATTATATTATCAATTATTGTTATTTTATTGTAATTATTTTCTTTCCAGGAATTTGACAGCAGACAAGAACCTGCTAAGGGGTAAAGAGTTTAGAAGCAGATGCAATGTGAGGACATGACCAGAAATTGTTTCAAGATTTGTATAGGACCATATTTAATGTTGCTGCTGAGTTATGGTGGTATCTGGGCAAAATACCTTTTTCTATCCCTGTCTAATGATTCAGTTTCTGTTATGATCAAATAAATTATCGTATTTGCTTGATTATAAGACGAGGTTCCCCGGCTGTCAGAGATCGGAGTTCCCCTCGCCAGGGAATTCTCTCTGACAGCCGGGGAAGGTTTGCGCGATGGACGCAGACAACCCCACCTGCTAACTGCACCTCCTTCCGGCTGCTGCAGAAGTTGCCTATGCGGATCGCGTAGCCATCTACACGCTGCCCCGGCTACACACCGGGAGTCAGAAGCACCGGTGAGTTTTTGTTTTGTTTGGGGGGAGGGGGGGTTAAATGGGGGGCAGAGTGCTCTATGAACCCCCCTTAATGCCACTCTGCCTCCAGAAATGCCTTTTAGCCCTCTATACGCCCTCTATATGCCACTGTGCCCCATAATATGCCTTAACCCCCTAAATGCCAGAGTGGGGTTTAATCCATTTCTGGAGGCAGAGTGGCACATAGGGGGTCAAAAGGCATATCATGGGGCACAGTGGCATATAGGGGGTCTAAGGCATTTCTGGGGCAGAGTGACAAGCAGAGTGACAAGCAGATGTGCATAACTGGGGGGCAGGTTGGTGAAAATAAAGGGAATTAGAAAACAAAATATGTTCTCAATCATAGCTTTATAAAAAAAATAGTTACATGATATTAGCATTTACTTGGTAAAACTTTTTTCCCACTTTTTATGGGGTCGGTCTTATATTCAGGCTTTGTCTTTTTCCAAATTAATATTTCAGATTTTGGCATTGGGGTCGTCTTATAATCAGGGTCGTCTTATAATGGAGCAAATACGGTAAGTTTATTGGATTCCAGCAGCATCATATGGTGTTGCTATGGAATATTGGATTCTGATAAAACAAATAAAGGTATAGATTTATTTATGTACTTACTTAGAACTGCCAAGAGCAGCATCTATGGTGTATTATCAGAAGCAGTTGGGCAATTGAGTTCCCCAGTAAGCAATACGTCAATGAATTAGTTAGGGAAATCAGGGACCCCACTTGTAAGTGGTTTACATTACAGAGATAGGTACTTAGCCTGCACAGACCTCCCTAGTATGTCTTTCTGTGTACTGCTTGTTCTTTTGCTCTCAAGGTAGGACCTGGGCAGGTGGCTGGGGTTTACCTCGGACAGAACCCTCACATAAATACATTACTTCATTTTCTGTCATTGCATAAGGCTATATAACATTGCAACTTAAAAAATGATGCTTAACAATGTCTCATTACAGAAGTTATCGTGAGTAAAGGTGATGGAAAACCCTTCCACTTAAAATTAAGGGGGTAGTAGAAGCATTATTAAACACTCATCTACAGACACCAGACGACATTTTTTCCTCTCAGAAATCTCATGGTGCTGCCACAACCACAATGGGTTCTGGGTAGGTACATGCAAATAAGGTCAACAATGATCACCGTTTGCCTCTATGTCCAACCCTTGCCCGCTGTACAAGACAGCCTTTAGACAAAACTTAGGTTAGAGGTGCAGTAGCCAGATCACTGTTTCGTCCTTAATGGGACTCATTAGCATGAGGTTGTAATATTGGCTTAATACTTGAGGCAGCACGAGAAATACCATTACAAGATGTTTAGCTGCTTCGGTCCTGTAAAGTAGGGAACAAGGGTTTCATTGGGTAATAACTATATGAATACACAGTAAATTATACATAAAATATACATTCACTAGCCACTTTTTTTAGGTACACCTATTTGTGTTAACAATTGCTTGTTAACACAAATAGCTAATCAGCCAATCACATGGCAGCAACTCAATGCATTTAGGTATGTAGACGTGGTCAAGACAACTTGTTGAAGTTCAAACCGAGCATCAGAATGGGGAAGAAAGGGGATTTAAGTGGCTTTGAACGTGGCATGGTTATTGGTGCAGATGGGCTGGTCTAAGTATTGAAGAAACTGCTGATCGGGCCGGGTGCCACTCCTGTCAGCTAAGAACAGGAACCGGAGGCTACAATTCACACGGGCTCTCCAAAACTGGACAATGGAATACTGGAAGAACGTTGCCGGGTCTAATGAGTCTCGATTCCAGCTGCGACATTCAAATGGCGGGTCAGATTTTGGCATGAACAACATGAAAGCATGGATCCATCCTGCCTTGTATCAACGGTTCAGGTTGCTGGTTGGTGGTGTAATGCTGTGGGGGATATATTCTTGGCACACTTTGGGCCCCTTAGTATCAATTGAGCATCGTTTAAATGCAACAGCCTGCCTGAGTATTGTTGCTGACCATGTCATCCCTTTATGACCACAGTGTACCCTTCTTCTGATGGCCACTTCCAGCAGGATAATGCACAATGCCACAAATCTCAAACTCGCTTCTTGAACATGACAATGAGTTCACTGTACTCCAATGACCTCCACAGTCACCAGATCTCAATCAAACAGAGCACCTTTGGGATGTGGTTGTCACAGACCGGGTGATCAGGTCTGATAGGAGCCCAGGTGCAGGGGATACAAGGGGCTCTGTCCGTACCCCATGATGCATGATGGTTTGGGGTTGTGTCAGACAGGCACAGGAAATAAACCACAGACAGAAGATGCAGTTAATATCTTTATTGCAGATGATGGTAAAACAACATATATACAAGGAAAGTCTCTTGGCTGGAAGCACACTGGCGGGACACACACGACAGGTAGCCCTCTGGATGGGGCACACACGGCAGGTAGCCCTCTGGATGGGGCACACACGGCAGGAAGTCCTCTGGATGGGGCACACTAACGACAGGTTGCCCACTTGCAGGGTACTCGGCTTGGGAGTCCGTATGCAGGGCACTCGGCTTGGGAGTCCGTATGCAGGGCACTTGGCTTGGGAGTCCGCTTGTGGGGCGTTAGCCACAACTCAGGAACAGATCAGGTACAGGATCAAAAACAGGTAGTCCAGAAACATTAATGTCAGGTTTATAAAGGTTGTGATCACCAGGAAACAAGGTGCACCTGGACATGGCAATCAGGTCTGAGTGCAGCTGGACATGATAATCAGGTCTGAGTGCTTTAGAGTGGCAATGGCGGCCACTAGTGGTTGGTAACGGAAATGAGCAGCATAGAGTAAAAACAATTCCAGACAGCGAAGGGTGGAACGTTACAGTGGTGGAACGAGAGATTAGCATCATGGATGCGCAGCTGACAACTCTAAAGCAACAGCACAATGCCACCATGTCCATATGGACCAAATTCTCTCAGGAATATTTCCAACATCTTGTACATGAAGAATGAAGGTAGTTCTGAAGGCACAAGGGTGTCCAGCCCAGTACTAGCAAAGTATACCTAATAAAGTGGCCAGTGAGTGTATTAACATTTGTATGGAAAATACACTCAATATGTAATAATTCAAGTTAAATTTCTTTAACATAGCCATGTCCTGTAACATCCTTCTCCAATCTGGAATCCAATCTTGACATATACTGAAACAGCTCATGTGACAAATGATTTACTCAATGCTTAAGGTCTAAGGGTCACTCATGTAACACAATGCATTCAATTAAAGCAAATAATTGTTTAAAAATAAAACATATTGTCTACTTTTGGGGGTATTGGCCTTCTCAGGTTCCAGGATCAGCACATTTCCATATTGATAAAGTTTAAAATGTTGTTCATGACCATTGCACGTAACAAAAGGATCAAATCTGACCCATTGTCCTTTGTCTTCTACCATTTGTAGAACTATTTAAATTTCTTGTAGTTTAGCATATTGATAGTCTTAAGAAATTGAAAAAAATACAAAGAAATACAACTTGAATTATTGTTCTAGTAAGAATTCCCTTCTTCCATCATTCTTTATAAGATCACTGGACACATAGGCAGATTTACATTCCTGGCATTTCTAGGGTACAAAGGCATAAAATAAACCTCCACAAATGCCATAACAATGTCTAAATAAATAAAACCTACTACGTCCAGGAGGCTGAAAATTGGTCGATGATGCTGAAAATGGTAGGTAGGGCTGGACTAAGGGGTTTGTTCACCTGGCTAACAATTGAGCATCAGGACACATTTCCTTCCCCCTTTGTGTGACTGTGAAGTCGCACATATTAAAAAGAAGGTAGGCCCTTTCTAAAAAAAAAAAGATGGTGGGCAGACACTTTAGAAAAATGAGGAGGGCACACAGTATACTCGGCAGTGACCCATGGGCCTGTTACTGGTGTTTTACACACTGCTGCAGTTGTTAAAAGAAATACATTTAATAATGCTCTCTTGTGTTAATTGTGGGAATTAACGTTTGGTCAAGATTTTTGTATTTCCTTCTTGGGTCAAAATTTAAAAAAAAATCAAAACAACTGTATGTGGCTGTATGTAGGTGGACCTGTGGCTCACGCAATTTCAACCCTGTGCTATGCTCAAAACTATAAAATAGCAGATATATGAATGAGGAAGCCAATCTCAATTGTGCCCCTATCTGCATGTCTTTGCCTTGAATTCATAAAGTGCATTGAAAACATTGTGCTTTGCAAATTTAGAATAGAGTTGTTTTTAGATATGGCCAAGTAGACTGTATCTTGCTTACTAGTTCCATGTAAAAAAAACCATGCATGTTGACTGTACAAAAAAGATTATAATACATTTTGGTTTTCTACATTTGTTTTTACTCAATGTGACCTAATGTTAAAACAAAAGATGAGCAATTAAAGCTGATTTTTCACTTTCACCAAATATTATACTTGATGGTACATTGCAGTTAATAAAACTGCTATGTATCTTATATGTTTCTGAATCAAAATGACTCCTTGCATGTAAACCAAATATCTCTAAAATAATCACACTGATAAAGAAACCATACACTTTAAATGTTTAAATAAATTGATTAGATTATACTAAAACCTGCAATGATTATGGTTACGTTAACAGCAGTATTTTCTACATTTTCTATTTTATACAAGTGCTTAGTTAGATAACGACCACTGATGATAATACAGGAATCCATTCTTTAGCTGGACATGCTAGTGTAGCCTTGACCCAATGCTTGGCTTAGCTTACTTCATTCCTCCAAATCTATCCTGTCCTTATACCTTCAATTTAATTCACACAAAGATCAAATAAGCGACAACACTGATAACCTAATCTCATTATCACTAGTCTCTAAAGAAATAATTTTTATATTTATTATTGCATATACAGTATAATTGTATCCATATAAAAAATCAAAGGAAATATTGTGCATATTTGAAATGGAATTCTGCTATTTTTTTTTATAACTGCTCTATGAATATAATTTTCTTTGCAAAAAATAATTTAGAAATTGTACACTGTGTATATTGTGTTACCTGTAACACCTACTATAACTTAAGAATGACTCACACATGCCCATTTATTATACTAAGCATTCGTAAAATAATGGTGTTTTACACCGAGAAATAGTACAAATTGGTCAACCCATGATGCTATATGGAAGAAAGAAAGCATTTGTTTAAATAAGGGAGCTATATGATATTGGTTGTCTTCAATAAGAGATAATAATCACAGGCCAAGCATCCTGAATAAGGTTTGCTTTCTTGCCCCATGACCATTAAGAAACAAGTATTCCATTGTTAGGTGGCAGGTGAGGAAGCAGCAAATGGCAGGGTGAACAGGAAACAAAGATGTGGGAACCATTTAATGCAACCCTACACGTAGACAGGTGTCAGTATTGGACCTTTAATTGACTTCATTTGTTACTTATACCTGAAAATCGCACTGTTATCACCATTAAACAAGCAATAGAAACCAACATTTTGTCACTGCTTCAGATAACAGAGCAAGTTACCAAATGTTCCAACCATATTACCTTACTAGCTTCATTTTACATCATTACAACAAATTGAAATTAAATATCCTTTAAAACAAATTACTTTGCTGGGCTCTTGTTTGTTCAGACACATAGTGATTGGGTGAACAGGGTCTAAAGATTATATAACCAATATCACAGATCATGTAACAATTTAAAAGGTCACATAGTTGTATTATAGTTGTCTCCAGTCAATTATTTCAATTCCTTTTATATGTATTGTTGGAATACAAAGAAAGTACACTGTGTATATGGGGTGTTTGAGGTGTTTATACTTTACATTTGTATAGAGGTTCACAATTGTCATTGTGAAAATCAATTAGATTTTTTTTTAGCTTTTAGCCAACTCTTACTTTTTTCATAATTCAGCGTTAAACACACTTTCATAATGTATTAGGCTGGCTAAAGTACATTAACAAAAAGCCAAAATCCAGAAAAAAAGATTAAAGATAGATATAATCCAGATGGCATTTTTTTCAAGCAAACAAATTCTTAGATAGGAAAAGGCAAACCATTTCTCCACATGACTATTTTAAAATAAAAAATACATAGCGATATTGATTAAACTCCTACAATCAAACACTCATGGGCCCATTTTAGATGTCACCAGTTATAGTTTTAAAAATGAGCACAGTTACATATTTCTCATTTATGCTTTATATAACAAAGTACCGGATGTTCAATTTTATAATGTATTGTAAAAAAATAAACTAGCAATTTATGTATAATTAATTGAAATAAAGAAGTGTGTGATTTTTGTGTAGCTAGACCACCATCAACTGAAGGTGGAACATCGTTTACCTCCTCTTGCAAGTATGTAAAAACAAAATTCCTCCCAAAAGCAGTTATATGTGTTTAATGTTTTGCGACTCTCAGGAAAGCAGTAGTTGATTTAAGGTATATATCATTTTTTTGCCTCTGGTTATATCAATATTATTTTTTTGATAGTATTAGAATATTTGTAAAGTTTTCCTTTTGCACAAATTAGATAAACCATAAATGTGTGCAGAAGGAGAGTTTATTTGTATCGGGTTTGACTTGTCTATCGCAACAGTTCGTGATTGCTTTTGTGCCCGTTTTACCAGATGATTTCCAAATCCCTAATACATCACATCAACATATTAATCTCATTCATCATCTACTAATCTGCCTGGAAATAAATATAGTAACAATTATTAATCAAGGCCAGTGGCACCCGTTTCTCTACAGGGCAACATGTTTCATCTGTCAGGTGGCATCCATCCTGGAATCTCTGCTCAGGAAATAAAGAAAATGAAACTGGACTAATAAGAATCTAATCTCTGTGTTGATTAAAGGCCTACAATTTCTCTAGGCATTGCCTGTACAAGTCCTGACTTGTGAGATATTCAATGTTCTTGTAATGTTGTTCGGACAGAGTACGGCTGTCTCCTTAGGTCATCGTTCTTCAGATTCACTTGTTTTATAGGGAGTATAGGCTAGAAAATCCAGACTTCCTTTGGGGTGTTAATTAAGAGGAGCATCCAAAATTAATCAGCAAATTCACTAGGGCGAAGGGGAGCTGTCTGAAGGCCTCCATATAAAAATGTGCTTCAAATGCGGTGAAATGAGCCTACGGCTATGGCAAGACAAAACAAGTTTACAGACAGCAGCGTGACACAAAAATTCATATACATATACATTTTTACATTCATTTTTTTGTCAGCCTGTCACCTTTAATTATGAAGGTTGATTCGCTATTTGGCAGATTTGAAAATTGTAGACGCCTGGCCATTTGAAATTCATCATATGCTCAATGTCTCCAAAACAGAATGACACAAGGGTGCGTACAAGAAGAAAGCAAAAAAACCACAAGGTATACCAATGGTTTATTTATCCATGGATTATTACATTAGAGGCAATTGATATTTTGGTAAAATGTACAAAAAATGTCTTATTTCTGTTTCCATTTTATTAAAATATAACGCTAAAATGCTGGCTACAGATGGTGTTTCAAGTGTGTTGCATAAAATGTTTTGCTTTTCTCCTTGTTTTAATGCTTTTATTAATTCCATTTTGTGTTTCAGCATGTGGTGTTAAGAATTTACATACACCTTCAGGCAAATAATGACCTTCATCTGGAAATAGCAAACATTCTGCCTTTCTTAACAAAAAAGACTATAAACAGTTCCTACTGTTAACTCCACTCTCCCACACATGATATCTTATTCTGTAATATTACTTGCACATGTTACAAAGTTTGTTTCAAATGCTCTAACCCCACAAGCATGTTGAACACGGATGAATTAATACACAGCTGAACTATTAGGTAAACTTTTTATTTAAATAGTAACTTTGCAGTGATCGAGCTTTGAGATAGGTTCTTTTCCATTGCATGTTTGCCTTTATTTTGGCTCACAGGGAAGATTTTGGAGAGTTTAGGGGTACCTTATTTACAGCTTAATAATTTATAAGAGGTTTGTATTATGATTTCATTCTCTAGCTTGCTGCATTCCTCTGAGTTCAGAGATTGTAAATGTCTCTCGATTTGATGTATCCAAGTAGAAAATATTCTTTTGAAAATATGTTTTTAATTCACTACCAGTCAGTTCAGAAGGCAAAAAAGTGGCCACAGATGTGAATCTGGGGGAAAAGTAGTATTTTCTGGCTACTGGGGCGGGCACTTATTCAGAGTAAAATAGGAGGCTTTACCAAAAAATATTTTGAATTGAAGTACCAGGGTATTGCTTTACTTTAGGATCGGTGAAGTAATTTGCAAATTATGTATGTGGAATTGAACAATGTATTTTAGATGCTGGCATAATAGCTGTTATCTCAGGTAGCACCCTGTACCTTCTTTTACCAGATTTTACATTTCTTGTACTATGTTATTTTAATAAGTAAAATTTAGCATTTCATGATTATGCAATGACTGGTTACAATTATTTGCTCCATTATTAACTTATCAAAGTTAATGCTGAAACATATATGCAGGTATACCAAATCGACCCCTTGGTATCTTCAGATTCTAAGATTTGTAAAAATATGAAAACCATTGTTTAGCCAGTTAGTATTTAAATTGTTACTGGATACAATCTGAATTTACATTTCTGTCAAAAGGTTCAGCTTTATCTGTGATATAATGTCCAAGGAGTATATTCATCAATGGCGTGATTAGGTTCCTATAAAGCATCTTGAGCTATGCTACCAGTCCCACGATATCTTTTTTTCCCCATGGCTGCACCTTTTAGCTGTATTAGTCCCTCAGCTTTCCTTTGTTGACGGAGAGACAAGGGACCTCAACCACTTTGGGATCCATTCATCCCACCTATAGAAAGACTGTGTGAACCAATCAACAACAATCAGCAAGTAAGATTGCCAAACATGTAAGATTTTGGAAAATTGACAGATGTGCTTTAAATGTACAATATATACAACATATATATATACATATATATTGAAGATATACAGTAAATGTATGTTCACTTTGATAGTTACCATAAGGCATTTAGCTGGCCAATGTTGTAATGTGTGGCTTGTACTTTCTCCAAAATGGATTAAACTATGATATCCACACCTTGCATGTGTAGATTCATCCCAGCTTTGTAAGTAATTTAGGAATCTATGTATATTTCACACCTTTCTGTGTTGATTTTCACCGTGCTACATACAACGTAAATGTAGGCAAACTATACCTTTATTGTGCTGTTGTTAAATGTGTTAATAAGCAGCACTAAATGACTGTTTAAAAATATTGATTTTGCACTCCAATTTACATTTTAATCAGATCTAGAAAAGTACTATTAGCTGTTCAGAATGAGACTTCAGGAAGAGCACCTACGCTTTTAATGTTGATCTCCTTTTATTTCTCCTTGGATCAGGTTTTTTTTTGTCAGTACGATCATGTTTTATCTTAACTGTTAGGTGAAAGGAGCCATTATTCATACAGTTGAGATTTTTTTTAAGATTATTTACAAGGTCTTGCATTTTATGAATTAAAATACTGTATGGCATTTCTCCAATTGTTGTCCACTGCGATTATAAATTGCAGAGACATGTGTTCCTCATATGCATCTCTCAGTCTGTCTCTAACAGACTGATGTTATTTTGGTTTAGATGCATTTTCCGTTGCCTCATACAGTGGTAGAAAGTTTCAGCTTGACTCAAACATCCCTATTAAATGATAAAAAGGTTTTGTACCGTGTTAGCCGTTGAGAAAACAGGAGAATTCAGAAGTCCATTCAGACTTGACTCTACCGCAAACCAACAGATAGACCAATCTATCTGAAACACAATATCTTCCATCTCAGACATACCAAAAACTCAATCATATACAGTCAAGCTATACGATATAACCGCATCTGTTTGGATCCAATGGACAGAGATAAACACCTCCAGAATCTCAGGGAGGAATTCATCAACCATGGGTACAGTATAAAAACCACAGACTCCCAAATACAGAAAGCTATCAATATCACCAGAGAAAACCTTCTGAGATACCAGCAGCCACAAAAAAGAGATCGAGTACCATTAGTGGTCACCTATAATCCACAAATGGAAGCCCTGCGCAAGATCTCAAAGGAACTACAAGAAACCTTGCACACTGATGAAAGACTTCGGACGATATTCCCACATCCCCCACTGCTCTCATTCAAACAGCCTCCCAATCTCAAACAATGTATAGTGAGGAGCACCCTTCACAGGCAAACAGCAAATGGTACCTCTCCCTGCCAACAAAAGCGATGCGAAACCTGTGCACACATCCTTCCCACAGATGAAATACAGATACCAGGCTCACACTTACACCACAAAACCAATGGCTGCTTTATGTGCAAATCATCTAATGTGGTGTACCTCATCATGTGTGCTAAATGCCCAACAGCGATGTGCGTGGGGGAAACAGGCCAAGCATTACACAAACGGTTTGATTCCCACAGACATACTATCAAACAGAAAAAAATAGATACACCTGTTGGAGAACACTTCTGTCAGCCTGGACACAACATTCAGGATGTGAAGCTGTCAGTACTGATGGGATCGTTCCGCACCCAGAGGGAGGGAGAAATATGGGAGATCAAACTAATATACCGTTTTCATACCCTACTCACTGGCCTCAACAGAGACAGAGAATTCATCTCCCATTATAACATTACAAATCATTAATCCTCTCACAATTCGAATTAACTACAAACAACCTTCATGGAACTGGCATCTGTCAAATGGTTTTATGGCCCCTCTAACCAGGGAGTAAACTGACCAAGGATGCTTTGATTGAACCATATCTGTCCATTGGATCTCTGCTAGTCCAGCTAATTTACTGCTGAACAAATTCCCCACTACCTCTGTGTTTATCTAAAGTCTTTGTTAACTTGTGAATTGTGCTTTTGTATTTAGAAAAGTCTGTGTTAGTTTCATTAATGCCTGAGGAAGGGACCTAACAACTTGGTCTGCAAAGCTCGCAAATAAACTCTCAGTTAGCCAATAAATGGTATCATTTTAAATATACTTTTCTCAAACATCCATAAGCATACCCTAAGACCTAACTAACAGATAAGCCCAAGAATAGTTACCATGAAAGGCAAATGGAATATACTTACATACACAAAGATTAAGGTAAAGCAATAGACAATCTGTATGGAACTGTATACAAACACAATATACTGTATTTTATATATATTATATATATATATAATATATTATATATATACAGATGAATGATCATAAGCATTCTTTACAGCATTTTTCCACACCTGCCTGGGTCACCACTGCATTTTAAAATCTTCTTATTAGTAGAATTTATTTTAACTTAGCCATTTGCTCCTTGGTATGAAGTGTCTTGAATAATGTTTTAGAAAAAACCATGCTTGCCGTATATGGTAAGTAAGACTGAAATAGAATGCTTTATGATAATATATTCAATAAACTGTAACAAAGCCACCTCATTCCCCATCATCTCATCTATATTCCTTCTCTGTAATACCAAAGTAGTCCCAAAAAAGTTTTCGTGAAAATCAATTTAGACTCCCAATTTAACATAAATATTTTGGCATAACCAGGCGCAAAGACAGTTCACTTCTAACAGATCTGGAGATCAAGGCCCTTGACCCAGCTGGAACTAGCCTAACTTAGCTTTATTTTGTTTCTTATCTTTCTGTTGGCTAATTCATCCACTGCTTCTTAGAGACCTCTTTTCTACATCAAGGGTCAGAATTCAGAATTGGTTTTAGCTCAGGCTTCCAGACTATCCCTCATGATGAACATGGTTGTTCAATTTAGTGACTGGGCCCAGCATCAGCTAGAGGTTAATTGTAATTATGAACTAGGAAAAAGGAAACCCACCTGGACAAGCCTGGACAAATGTCAATTTTTTTAGTAATCGAAGCTTGATGCCGTAAAACCAAAGCATATATATATATATATATACACATACACACGTACGAGGGACATTGGAAAAGTTTCCCCACCAAAGTCAAAACAAATTACATCACTTTTCTACATATTCACCTTCTTTTGTACCAACTTTTTAATGCCAACAGCAAAAAATGTTTTTGATTGAACGCATAGCCACTGATGCACCGTGCTTTCACATCGTCATCATCATGGATGCTTGCACTGCATACTGCCACTTGCTTTCAGGCTCATAATGTTGAACCCACGTTTCATCACCAGTGACTGCAGAAAATCATCACCCCAGGAAAGTACAACCAAGAAATCAATGCACACTCGGCAAATACTATTTAAAACACCAATGTGCTGCTATGTCAAAGTTTCCCAATTTTAGCAAGTCCTACATAGCTGTATTGCTTAATGTAGAGCTGAATCAGTGGGACTGTACTGCCTTTAAACCTATTGTGACTATCTGGCAGTTTAAAGACCTCTATGGACACCATTAATGTTGGTCAGTGGTAATGCATATATCACACGTAATGAACTTTACTGACAGGT
The DNA here is from genome assembly GCA_009364415.1 of Spea multiplicata. Classification (NCBI taxonomy): domain Eukaryota; kingdom Metazoa; phylum Chordata; class Amphibia; order Anura; family Pelobatidae; genus Spea; species Spea multiplicata. The sequence continues at coordinate 29,591,423 of VKOC01000002.1, read as the reverse complement.
TGGTCGATAAATGGAACAGCCTTCCAGCAGAAGTTGTAGAGTCTAATACAGTGAGGGAATGAAATGCACCCAATGTGAGTGACAGTGAACAAAATAAGGCAGGGCAAGCATAGAAAGGAATAATTATAGAGGAACAAAATATAGGTATAAAAACACATTTCCAGTTGCATGACATTCATTCCGAACCCCTGATTTACCAGGGCTACAACTCCCTTCGGCTTCCTCATTCTTCTGGTAAAAGTTGATGGAAGTTATACAGTGATCAACAATGACCTCATGACCACCTGCCTAATATTGTGTAGGTCCCCTTTTGCCACCAAAACAGCCCTGACCCGTCGAGGCATGGACTCTGCTAGATTTCTGAATAGGACCTGCCCTACAATGGAGCTGAGTGGGGCAATTGCCCCAGGCGGCACTTTTGAAGGGGGGGGCACTTTGCCGCCCCAAGCGCTTTTTTTTTTTTTTGGAAGCGAAGGAGAGAGAGAGGGACGCCGAGTGGTTTTCGCTTACTGAAGGTGTGCTGTGGTGTCTGGCAGCAAGACGTTAGCAGCAGATCCTTTAAGTCCTGTAAGTTGCAAGGTGGGGCCTCTATAGATGCATCCTGGTGGCAAGTGTTCTCC
>VKOC01000002.1:29563533-29576913 GCA_009364415.1 Spea multiplicata | reverse complement strand
ATACGTGCATATTTACTCCTCCAGGGTTTATTACATAATTACATAACAAAATCATTTTTATTGGGTAATACTTGAAAATGAAATGAAAATGAACTTGAAATGGGGAGAAAATAGAACCCCACCATTAACACAGCTAAAGCACGTAAAATAGAGGCCACCACTGTTTTCAGAAGAAAGGAGATATTGAATTAATCAATGGAGACGGGATGAGAGTGCTGTGATGAGAGTCCTTTATATAAGTGGGGTGGAAGGGGTCCAGGGACCTTAAGAGGTTAGTTTTTATGTTAGTTTTAATGATTATTGTGTAGTCAAGAGTGTGGGGTTAGAGTGGAATCAGATAGGGTTAGGTAGGGGTTACATTTTTTTTTTAAAGTGAAAATTATATGTGAAAGTGAAAATGTTAACCAATATATGTTTATTTTTTCACGTTTATACTAGCAGTGGATAATTTCTGCAAGCAGGTAGTACTGGCCCTCTAGAGCCATTGACCTCTACTAGGCATATCTAGATCCCATCAACATTAATATATTTGACTTTTAGGCCACGGTGCTAACACTCACCAGCGGTGTATTTTGACCTGACTAGGAGTAGGGTGGCATAACTGGGGCAAATGGCTAGCGGGCACAGCCTCATTACCAACCTATTATCATATCCTGAGCATAGAATATGACAGCCGTGGAGATGTGTAAGGGGAGGCTGGAGCACTTACCTAGGTCAGGTCTAGGGCAGCACCCAGTCAAAATATACCAGTCACTATATGTTAATTACAGCATTATATAACTTAAATATTGCCTTTGTATTGTCAGATTGGAACATGTTTTGAAAGTATACCGTATATTCCGGCGTATAAGACGACTGGGCGTATAAGACGACCCCCAACTTTTACAGTCCAAATATAGAGTTTGGGCTATACTCGCCGTATAAGACTACCCCTCTACCCAGCGTACAACAACCAGCCAGTCACGGCAAGCGATGTACCTTACCGGTGATTTGCTGGTTGATTTGCTGGCTGACATATACATACATGCACTGCCCTTACACACACACACACACACACACATATATAATATATATATGTGTATATATATATATATATAATATATATATATATATGTGTGTAGATATGTATATATATCTATATATATATCTACACATATGCCTGTCCATACATACACATTTATACACTGCCCTCACCACACACACCCCTGCCTTTACACACATATATATATATGTATATATATATATATATATATACACACACACGTATGTGTATATATATATGTAGTATATATATACACACACACACGTATGTATATATATATACACACACACGTGTGTGTGTGTGTATGTATGTATATATATATATATATACACACACACCAGAGTGTGTGTGTATATATGTGTGTGTGTATATATATATATATATATATATACACACCAGTGTGTATATATATCCTATTATATATATAATAATATATATATACGATACAACCACCAGTGTATGTGTGTGTATATATATATATATATATATATGATAATTACACACACCAGTGTGTGTGTGTGTATATACATATATATATATACATATATATATATATTTCTCCCCCCTTTCTCCCCATCTCTTACCTTATCTTCTGTCTTCTTTCTTCCATCCTGTTGTGGGAGCCCGAGGTCTGGCACTTCAGACCTCGGCTTCCCTGCTCTCTAATCGCTACGCGCCGCCTATTGATGCCGAGCGCCGGGACATGACGTCATCTCTGCGCTCGGCATCAATAGCCGGCGCGTAGTGATTAGAGAGCAGGGAAGCCGAGGTCTGAAGTGCCAGACCTCGGGCTTCCCTGCTCCCTCATCACTACGCGCCGGCAATTGATGCCGGGCGCCGGGACATGACGGCATCCCTGCGCTCGGCATCAATAGCCGGCGCGTAGTAATTAGAGAGCCGGGAAGCCGAGGTCTGAAGTGCCAGACCTCGGGCTTCCCTGCTCCCTCATCACTACGCGCCGGCAATTGATGCCGGGCGCCGGGACATGACGGCATCCCTGCGCTCGGCATCAATAGCCGGCGCGTAGTGATTATAGAGATTGGTGGCTTCGTGGGAACCTCCGGCTTGGTAAGTACCCGGCGTATAAGACGACCCCCCATTTTTTAAAAGATTTTTTGGGGTTAAAAAGTCGTCTTATACGCCGGAATATACGGTATCTGTAATCGGTCATATTCTTTTCCATCTGGAATAGGTGTGGACCAGTCTATTGCAGGTGGCATAAAGAGAGACGTGGAAGCCCCCAAAAGAGGATGCTTCAACTAGACACAATGGGCCTCTCACATTGTTACAAAAATCAATAAGGGTCAGAATTAAGATTATTTGCTCTGCTGCTTCCATACCGATGGTGCCCAAGCCTGTGATTAGCAATACTGCTAGCCAAATGCCTATGCACCCATGGGCAAGCTCGGCAAATCCAGTGGTGCTTTGTGGGAGCAGGCAGTAGGCAGCAACCAGCTGTAAACGAGTTCACATATAAGTGAATGAAGGGCTTCTGCCATGTATTCGGATTCACTGATGAATGAGAATAAAATGGGATTACTGCCCCTTTAAGGAACAGTGCCAGCAGTTTGAGGTTGAACAGAAGGTGTTTTGTTGTTTCTCATTAAAAATAAGAATATTTCACAGTGGATTTTGAATAAATTCTGTGGTATCCCAAATGTATAGGTAAATCCTATTAATAATGTGACTTAAATACTTGACCCATCCATAATTGTTATATGTCTCATACGACAGAGAAGACATGGTTCATGCTTACATAGTTATATAGGCTGAAAAAAGACATGCGTCCATCAAGTTCAGCCTTTCCTATATCTGTTAATTTGTTGCTGTTGATCCAAAAGAAGGAAAAAAAATACACATACTTGTTTTTGTAAATAAACATGATTTTTTATTTCCTTCTGGAGGGCCAGTAAGTAGTACATGGCATTCCTGTTCCCAGAACGTGACTAAGAGTCCACACTAACAAGCAGTCCTCTCTTGCGCGTGCCAAGCTGGATAAGGTCTGGCACAGTATGCATACCCGACCTTGTGCCTGACCTGGCACAGCGATATTTTTATATTTGCTGTTTGACGCAACATTTTACAGAGGTCATGAAAGGTATTTTCTTGTTGCCCTGCTTTTAGACTTATTCCCTTTCTAGGACATAGTCTGAGAAATCCACTTGCATCTGTTGGTTGTAATTTTTTTTCGCTTGTCATATGAAATCCAAACTTTATTAGCGATGCTATTTAAGGGACTTAACAGAATACAAGGCTAGAGACACTCCAAGCCACTGGTTCTTAACTGGGGATAAAATAACCATATAATAATAACTAATAATAGTGGGGGGTATGGGACTGAGTCTCTGAATAACGAAAAAATATTGTTAAATAAAATTATTCCATCGCATTGTTATCAGTACGGGGGTATGATTGGCAAGAATTTTGGATTCACTGCTCTCTGCTCTGATCACACGCTCTTCGTATTGACATATTTTGAAGACAGAATGGTACCTAATAGGACTGATGATGATAAGGGGTATGGGAACATATTGGGCAACACATTGGGGCTCTGTAATCGTAAAAAGGTTAAAAACACCTACGCTGAGAAAAGTATAATCATAAAAATGAAATGTGCTTGCTGAACTAAAAAAAAAATTAACTTTTTACAAAACTTGTTATCTTGTTATGAATTAATTTCCAACTATTTCACGACTCTGCAGCCCCTTTTTCTCAGGGAATTCTAATCTGTTAAGACAGTTTTCAGCTTTTATGCCATTTAGAGGCCTGTCACAAGCAACAGATTTAAATACAAACCGAAGTAAATGATACAGATGTTAATCTGGTTATAAAACATTATTTTGTTTTGTTCTCTCTTCTCCATATTCCGATGAATTCTTTATATATATATTTGGGCCCCAAGCAGCTGCTTTCAGGGACTATTCGCATGAATGTGTGTGTGTGTGTGTGTGATTTTGTTAGTGGGTTTGAGTGTGTAAGTATTTGTGAGTGAGCATGAATGTGCTTGTGTGTGTGTGTGCAACCATAAACATGTATTAGTGATTCTGTATGTTTGAAAAGTGAGCCAGCAGCTATGTGAGCTACTGGGACGGGGGGGGGGGGGCAACACTTTTTTTTAATGTGTCCATGTGTTGGTATACTACTCATAATATTTTATTTTCTTTATAGGATTTATTTGGTGTTAGCATGATTGTGCCATTGTTAAATCATCATGTGAAATCACTTGGAGCAAGCCACACTACAGCAGGGATAATAGGTAAATTAATAATCAGCTATTACAATTTGCAGATACTGAGGTCAACATGCAATAAGGAGGAAACTTGTGAAACTATGAATTTTGTACACTAACATCTCTCCATCATATAAATGTAGGCGCCAGAGTGATTATTGAAAACGCCTAATAAAATAGCAATTGTTTGCTTAACCCCTTAAGGACCGGGCTCATTTTTCGTTTTCTACCCTGTGGGACCGAGGCTGTTTTGACACTTTTGTGGTGCTTGTGTTCAGGTGTAATTTTCTCCTCACCCATTTAGTGTACCCACATAAGTTATATATTGTTTTTTTCAGGACAAGATGGGCTTTCTTCAGATACCATTATTTTGATTGTATCATCTTATTTACTATAAAAAAAATAATAAAAACATGGTAAAAAAATGAAAAAAAAAGACATTTTATGACTTTTATTTGAAAAATCTTTTACTCACCTAAAAAAGCAAGTAAAAAAACTAGCTAAATAGATTCTACTACTTGTCCTGAGTTTAGAGATACCCAATGTTTTTATGTTTTTTTTGCTGTTTTTTGTACGTTATAGGGCAATAAGTACAAGCAGCGTTTTATGATTTCCAAATCTTTTTTAACAAATCTGGTCAGTCTGCCTCCATCTCCTCTTTGGAACATCTTTGAAGCCGGTTAACTCAATTTAACCCATTCAAACCATATATTTTTGAAAACTAGACACCCCAGGGTATTCCAAATGCTGTTATTTTAACCCTTTCCATGCACCACTTATACAACTACACTTTGTCAAACTTTGTAATAGTAATTTTTTTTATTTTTTCCCCCACACAAATTGTACTTTAGTTATAGATATACAGGTCCTGGTATATGCCACTATCAAACAACACCCCAATGTGTGTTCAGGAACATCTCCTGAGTACAGCGATACCCCACATGCATGGGTTTGTCAGATTGTTTGGCTGGTAAAAGGCTACTTTTGGGGGCATGCGTAATTTGGTCATTCTGCCTCCATCTCCTCTTTGGAACATCTTTGAAGCCGGTTAACTCAATTTAACCCATTCAAACCATATATTTTGGAAAACTAGACACCCCAGGGTATTCCGAATGCTGTTATTTTAACCCTTTCCATGCACCAATTATAGAACTACACTTTGTCAAACTTTGTAATAGTAATTTTTTTTCACACAAATTGTACTTTAGTTATAGATATACAGGTTCTGGTATATGTCACTGTCAAACAACCCCCCAATATGTGTTCAGGAACATCTCCTGAGTGCAGTGATACCCCACATGCATGGGTTTGTCGGGTTGTTTCAGATTTAAAATGCCACATTTGGGAAGTGCGCTTTTTTTCTCCATTTTGGTCAGTCTGTACCTATGCCCTATCTAGGCCACTCCAATTTACCCCATCAGCCATTTTTTTTTATATTAGACACCCCTTGGGTATTTGAAGTGCTTTTATTTTAACTCTTTGTTGAGATTTTTGAGAAATTTTAGCACTTGCTCAAAATAATAAACTTTATTTTTTATATTTGTTTTATTTTTTTAATACTTTTTTTATATATTTTTTACACATTTTGCTGGTACTGGATGGTTCATCTAGTGACATCACTGCATAATTATTTTTAAATGTTAGCACATTTTTTTTTATTTTTTTTTCCATTTTTTATTATTTTTTTTGAATATTTTACTAATCACATAGTGATTAGAAAGCTGGGCTCCATTGACTTGCATGGTTGAATGCAGTACCTGTATTCAACCAGCAAGTGGAGCCAGTTCTCTAGAGGGTCTGGAGACCATCTAGCGAACTTTTTCTTGTTTGTTTTTTTTTAACAGAGCGGCGGCCATCTTACTTGATGGCGAAGATCACCGGCAGCTGCGGCTGTGACCGCTCTCCGGAGCGGTCACAGCCCACCTAAAGGTAAGTGTTTGGTGTCGCTGGATGCCTCCTGATCGAGGCATTCCAGCGACACCATTTAAGTTTAGGAGGCGATCGTTGATCGCCTCCTAAACGCTTTTAAAACGGGCGTCCGCCGCCATACAATGTATGGCGGCTGTTGACGCCCCGGGGAGGGGCCAGACATGGCCCCCGATGCCGATCTCGGCCTTGCTGAGTGCCTCGACATCGAGGCATTGCAGCAAGGCCGTTTAAGCGAAGAAAGTGATCCTTGATCACTTTCTAAGCTTATTTAACTTTTTGACGGTTCAGAACCGTCAAAGGTCATTTAGTGACCTTCTTGTCATGACGGTCCTGAACCGGCAAAGGTCGCGAAGGGGTTAATATAGTACATTGTATATTGATTTGTGATGCATGTTGATTTTTACTTTACTGACGTGGTAGATAAGTGGAACAGACTCCCAACAGAAGTGCTAGAGGCTAATACAATAAGGGAATGTATATATGCATGGGGTAGGCATAAAGCTATCCTGAATCTAAGAGGAGAGTGGAGACCAATGATTAAGGTTTGAGTCTGAAGAAAAACAAGCAGACTAGATTGGCCGAACGGTTCTTATCTGCCCTCGAATTTTTGTTTCTATCTCCAGATACATATACTTGAGATCATATATACCAAATTACTAAGGCCTTAGTAAGATTTGCCTGTTGTGGTTAACATGGTAATAAGCATGGTAATGTGTATTTTGTGAGCGTACCATATTCTATCGATTAGAAACAGCTGGGTTTAAATGAACTAACATATTTCTTGATCAAACCTTTGTTTTGAAGACATCCGAAAATATATCCATGTGCAACCTAGCGACCTTGAAACCGCAGGATGAGAGGGGTATACTCTAGAGCTGCTATCGTCTTTTTCGTGAAGGGGGGCTAAGCAAAAGACTGCAGAGTATGTAGTTGTCCAGTGTCTTGAAAGTGACCTTGATGGTATTGTGAAATAGCAGGTGATAAGTGGCTGACAGACAGGCGCACATGGAGTTCTAGGCTTCAGTTAAATGTTTACTATTTTGAGCTTATTAAAGATCTTATAACTAATGTAAAGTACAGTCTTAATATAATACTCAACACAACGCATCATAGAATCCTGTTATGCTGGGTTGATGTGTATTCTTTACCCTCTCTTAGGTTCCTGCTACGGCATACTGCAGCTGTTTTCTAGCTCTATAGTGGTAAGATTTCTGCTCCCAGTCTTATATTTATTCTTATTCAAGTAGTCTGCATTATGCTTTCTTCCCAAAGAAGCATGACACAAGACATCATGTGCTTTAAATGTGGAAATAATAAGCAATATATCTTATGTATATACAGTGATGTAAATACCGATTGGATTATTCAATTGAATGATGATTTTGTAAGTGGGTGTGAGCTTGTATGTAGACGTATAAATGTGTATGTGTGTTAGCATGAATGTGTATAAGTGTGTGTGTTAAGATGAGTATGTAAGTGTGTGTTCGTGAGTATCTGTAAGTGTGTTAGCATGAGTGTGTATGTGTGAAAAGTGTGCCAGCGCCTATGAGTTAATTCATCAAATTAGCCATTACGCAGGGTCAGTTCTGCACATGTAGCAGGAGAAGGTTGCTTTATTTGACCCTTCATGATGTTGAAACCATAGCTCCCTTGCAAGCTCATCTGCCATCTTTGATTTTATCGTTTTAATGCCTAAATATATAAAACATTGAAATGCTTAGGGTTGGCGCATTATTTCATAAAGTCTTCTTAAATTTAGGAAAACTTGAATATAATTTTTTAAAATATTAATCAATAGGTATGGATAGTACATTTAATTTATAATATATTGTTTAACGCAAATCAACGAAAAGCATGTTTTTGTTTTCTCTGCAGGGAAGTTGGAGTGATGTAGCTGGAAGGCGGTATTCCCTAATTTGTTGCATTGTAGTCAGTGCTCTGGGGTACGCTCTTCTTGGCGTATCCACAAACATATATATATACATTATTGCTAGAATACCTATAGGTAAGTAAACATTCAGAAGGCATTCCAAATATTTATGGATTATGTGTTTATATTTGTTTTTGCTGGGGGAATGAATGAGTGTATCAAGTAATATTTTCTAAAGATTGTAATTTTGGGGCATTTTGTTCTCCTTTTGTTTCAGTTTTCTAAGTGTATTAATAATGTTACATTTTCCCTCTTTTAAGTTGAATATATGCATACCATATTTCAAAATAACCTTTTTGTCTACTCCATAGGAATTTTTAAGCACTCGCTTTCTATATCAAAAGCATTCCTTGCGGACCTGGTGTCAGAAATAGAGCGCCCCCTGGCAATGGGAAGATTTAATGCTGCTTCCAGCATGGGTTTCATTCTGGGTCCAGTGGTTGGTGGTTGTCTTACAGAACTGCCTGGTGGATTTTATATTACCTCATTCCTCTGCTCTTCCATATTTGTTATAAATGCAGGTAAGTGGACACTGTAAAACTGCCAGGAGTTTAATTTTATTAACCCCGTTTATCTCATTATTAATATGTGTCTTTTTATAACCCAAATGCATTACTTTATCAATATTTAGTATCGTTGGTCATTCCCCAGATTATTCTCACAATTGAAACATTCCCCAAAACAGACATCAGGGGCAAAGTTTATAACCCTATACAATTTACAGTCTTCAAAAAAGAACGTGTTTGCTTTCAACACTTTTCTAGGTCCTTAAATGGCAAATGGTGTATGCTTTCCAGTCTAATAGGGTGAGCGGCTAATCTACATACAACCCTTACTACCCTTCTGCACAACCAGGTTCAGCATGCAAGACATCACCTGTCCTGATCGTTCTGGAGAATCTCACTCCCAAATAGACTGGGGCACAATATTAAAACAGCTCCTCTGCCCGAGTGCATGGTAGCTCTCACAAAAGCAAGGGCAAGAGTAATAGTCGGCGGAAACTGTGATGCTATGAGCAATGAAATTATATATGTGATGAATACAGCGACAGCAACTTAGGTGTAGGAATAAGGCGCTTCCATTGATATTTTCTTTTTTGTTGCGTTTTACTCTGGACTCAAGAGTTCCCCCCTGCTGTAAATAAGTAACAGCTGATTCTGGCTTTATTGATGAGCCTTCTCCAGAATGGCATCTACCTTAAGAACACATTCATAGCAGCCCAACACTCACACAGTGATGTGCAGTCCTTTACAGGACATACAGCACACCCCGTCATAGTTAAAGACAAATCAATAATACTAAAGTGACTTCCCATTCATAATTTTATAGCTTAAATCTATCCACATACTAATGATTCCTATCAGGGAAACTTTCCCTGCTTACAATATTCTTTTAACTGCAGTTTCACTATGCATCTTATTTATTTACTTGTTCACAGAACATGTTGCCAGACATTTCCCTGCATATCTTTACTTTGACACTAGTACGTTCATACTTGCAGATCTGTAAATGATCTGAGTACTCCCACCGCTGGGTATTAGTATGATCGCCAGCTGGCCAAAGGAGAAACAGATGGCATTTTGATTTCGAGTATAGCAGGCTAAAAACGAACCAAGAAAGGAAATAGCACAGGCTAAGCAAAAAAAAAAAAAAAAGACCTCTAGGACCGTTGAGGGATCCCCTCGCATGAAAGGGTTTTCATCCCTATTCTTATGGTACAAAAATACGCAAAATCTATATAAATATTGTCACATTTTTTAGCTTTGAGAGTTATGTGACGGTCAGATTGGATTTTTGCGTTTCTTATAATGCAAATGCATTTTCTTGTTTTACTTCCCTTAACTGTAATTTACGATTATTTCTTGAAAGCTTAATTTATTACTTGGTTTGTGTCATTTGCAAACACACTTACTACTTGCCTTGCATTTGCTTCCTGGGCATCATGGGAGCTGTGGTGCTAAGACAACTGAATACCCCATTATATGGAGTCAACAAGTAAAAACAAAACAGTATATGTAACTTGAAAATATTATGTATTTATATAGCATTTATCTTATTACACAGGACTGTACACAACAAGTACTTCAACACAATATTGGACTTAGACACAAAAAAGGGAAGAGGTCCCTGCTCGAACAAGTTTATAATCTAGAACAAATATTATTAATTAGCACTGGAAATAATAATGTAGTTTAATTATTTGCAGGTCTTGTTTGGACAATGCCACAGGCTGACCTAACAAGGGATACATCCTATTCCAGTCCTTCAAGTATTAGCAAAAGGACGACCAATGTGTCTTCTGCAAAGTCTGACCTCCTGTTGAAGACTTCCGAAGAGAATGGCAGAGCTGTTAGTGCTTACTCTGCGCAGGCTATTTGGACTCAGGTGGTTTCTGCATTTAGGAAAGTTACTAGAGTTGCTTTGTCTGATATGTGGGACATCTTTTTAGTACGTTTGCTAAGTGCTATTGCTGTCTTGTTGTACTACAGCAATTTTTCATTGGCGATGGAAGAAAGATTCCATATGACTCCCAAGATGACTGGCTACTTAATAAGCTATGGCAGTGCCCTTGGAGTTCTTGCTGGCTTTTCACTTGGACCTCTTTCCAGCATTTATAAGCATAACTCCTACATGATGCTATTACATTCTAGCATTGTTACATTTGTATCTATACTGGTGTATTCACTGACACCAAAGATGTGGGTCGTTGTCTTATCATCTACCTTTTTGGCATTTTCTACAACTGTAGGACGGACATGCGTTGTGGATATAGAACTTACCCAAGGTAACAAACATGGAAGTGGTACACTTATAGGTGTTGGACAGTCTGTAACATCAGTGGGGCGCATAATTGTTCCCCTCTTCTCGGGAATAGCACAAGAATATAGTCCATCTGGACCACCCCAGATTGGTGCAATATTGGCATTATCATCTATGTTTCTTATGTACAAAAGTAAATCACGCTACTCTGACGATACAGGGAAAAGAGTGAAAGTGGAATGAAAAATCGACATTTGAAAAACAGATAAGATAAGTTAAATCTTTGACTCCCAGTAATGGAGAAAGAAATGCATTAAGGGATAATTCCTTTACTGGTGCCAACCAGTCATAAAATAGCTAGCAGTGAGGACAGAAAACATCACATAACTATATCTCTCTATGTGCACATTTGCTAGGAATGTTACTAGCATGATGTGCATATATGTGAATGCTACAATCTACCCATCGCGGACCAAATTTGTGTTACTTGCACGTATGCAGATATATTAAGTTCCCGATATTTTATTTGTAATTGACTGTATCGTTTTTGGATTTTTAGATAAGAGTTTTCAGACCGAAATATTGTATGTTAATATGATCTACAATCAACGGCTTTTATGTAAAAGAGAAATTGTATTAATGTAATTGTTAAAATATTGGTTTCTGTGAAATCTGTATGCCATGCTATATAAAATTATAATATATTATTTATTCTAGTGAAATGTGATTAGCATTTTAATAAGATCATGATAAATTCCATACTTCCATACTATAGGGTATTAAAAGGAGGATATAAAGAGTAGAAATTAGTATTAGTGACCTCTCCAGTATCAAATGCTTACATTACATTTTTTTTCTACATTTGCACAATAAAAAGATATAAACTTCAACTAAAGACTACCTCTTCTCTTAGGCCAATACAGCTATATAAATGTTTATATAGCCATTGACAAAATATAAATATTACATTATATGTAATTTATGTTATTGCTTCTCCAACAATCCCCAGTATCGTTTACTTCCTTCTTGTGTTTGAGGATGACTGTATGTACATAGCCTATAAGTATACCTTTCCTAGTGTCGGCTTGCATGGGTAGGGCCGTGCCACCAGCTGGTATGATCTTTACATATCACTTCAAAAATTAAAGGGAAATTCTCACAATTGTGTACAATATAATTTTTAATAAAACATTGTATGTAAGTAATACATGGGGGTTTCAGCTAAACCATTATTAATTTGTCACATACCAAAATATTTCACGTGGCTACTCGCCTACCTGTGCTTGTGAAGCTTGTCCTCCCAAACTAGAAGCCTCCCGGAAATCAGAACACTGACAAAATTACATCTCATGCAACGTAGCGTGCAACATAATCTAATAAATATGGATGACTTACACAAATTTTGATAGTGTCAGAGGATCGATTGACTGTTTCTGTAATTAATGGAGTATAATCACAAAATTAGTACTTTTTGAACCATCATTACTGGACAAAGGATGAAAGGGCAATAGCACCAGGCTGTTAGGGGTCAGCCACTGAATAAATCTCTGTAGTCTGTTCATCCCAGGGAATGTTGGCAGGAGATTTGTGGTTTCAACTATCTCACTTCACTGTTTATTATGAAGGGCCAACACTGGCAGGTTTATCCAGCTAGAAGGGCTAAGCTTACCATACATTAGGTATAAATTAATAGATGAGGAGATTTTCGAGAAATTCAAGGAGTTTAAATTCTCATTCTAAAGCTCTCCCTTTAGTGAATACGCCCCATTATTTCTTACTTCCCTAAAAAAATGTTGTTTAGGGTACTGAAATTAATGAATGCATGTTTACTTTCTACTAACATTTTCATATTAGTGTGGTTTACACTGTAGAGTGCACATGTAGTGGTGATAATAGCTTCTCAGTGATACAAGGAACTAGGGCCGCAACGGACGATTATTTTCATAATCGATTAGTTGGCCGATTATTTTTTCGATTAATCGGATAAAAAGAATCAATATGCAAATTTTTTGTTTATTTAAAATAAAAAACTTATAATTTACATTAAGATGTTTTTTGTTTATTTAAAATAAAAAACTTATAATTTACATTAAGATGTGTCATTAACACTCATCTCTTTATCACAATGGCATTTCTCTATCCACCTTATTTTACTGACATAATAAGTAGAGCTAAATTTTAAAGGTACAAGAACCCAAAACACATTATTTCTCAAACTAAGTTTTAATAGCAAAAAAAGTTTTACATGTAAACTATTTTTTCATATTAAATAAAACTTTGAGAAAAATGCCTCTTGTTTATATTTTCTTTTATATGCCAACCTGCACATCTCACCCCCAGCTTGCCACTCTGCCCCAGAAATGCCTTATACCAAGACTTGACAAATTTGTTTTAAATCTAGAAGCAAGCTAAAAAAAACCCAAAACTTAGGAGCCAGGACTTTTTTTTGCCCTACACACACACGCTTTGCCCTAGCACTTTGCCCTGCAC
>VKOC01000002.1:29545477-29555530 GCA_009364415.1 Spea multiplicata | reverse complement strand
GTATCTTGTGTGCCCCCCCTATATATTGTTTCTAGAGTCGCCACTGATAAGCGACCCTGACTTTTTAAGGCTATCAGTTACCAAAAGATGTCAATGAAACTGCATGTTACATTTTAATACTCTTGCAGCATGCAACCACACACACTGTAGGTCCCAACCTGGAGCAGCATTATTAGCGCGCCGTCCTATGGGCAACTAAACATTTTCCCAGTGTGCTAGATGGCCAATTCTGGAACTGACATGAAACTTCACATACACTAACTATTTTAAAAGTTATACTTGCCAATAATTATCACTACCTCAGATGTATATCTACTTTTAACTTACGCTTTGGTAAATATTTTCCACTTTATGCCTTAAAGAGAACCAGTTAACATATGAGTCACATTATCACACCATCTTCCTCTTCTTTATTCTATAAATATATCCTGTGATGATGCTTAGTGTTTTTTTTAAAGCAAAGTAAAACAGTAAATGTTAACTGGGATTGGGTGGTTGCTTTTCCCTTTCCCAGGCACTTCTTACCCATAATACTTTAGGAGTAAGTAGCCGTTCCCTAAAAACGTGGCATTGTTATGTAAGCCATTGATTTTTTTTTCAATTACAAAAATAAAATACAATCATTGTATCATATTATTTTCTTCATAAGTGGTTTCAGAACTACTACTAGCAAGACATTTTCTTTTCGATTATTTTGAAGACGTTCTAAAATTAAGTGTCACAAGAGGTATTCGTGACATCTTATGACCTTATGATCCAAAAATGAATTCTCAAATAAATAAACATTTCGATTTGTAAAGTGTAGGCTGTAAAGGGTACTCACAGATATTTGTATACAGGTCACAAACCTGTAAAGAATTACAGATTACTCTTTGAAGGGAAATAAATGGGAAACTGATTAAAGTAAGTAAGAGAGCTACAACTTTGGAGCAAAGTTCCTTGCCTCCAATAACAACAGGGTCTCTTTGATCAAAGGTTGTAACATGGAATTTGGTTGTCTACAAAACAACCACAGACACTGTGGCCACTTCACTACTCACTATCAACCATGTCAGGGTGGAAAAAGTGTTCATGGACGAAACCCAGGATCTCTTTGCATGTGGTTTAATTGCTGAAGAACAAAACATACTTCAGGAACACCTAAACCCAGTGACAGTGAATATTCTTTAATAAATCTGGGTTTAGAGAAGAAGAAATCATCTCATTATTCCCCATTATTAAAAGGCAATTGTCTTCTCAGTCACCAGTCACTTGTATTTTACATTTGGACAATTGTTTGTTGTTGTTATGGATGGCCCACCATCAACTTTGCATCCATTGCATTCTTTCAATGATTTTCTTGTGTCCACCAGACAAGACCAGCCCCAAAGCAAGTACATCGGTGTAGGGGCACCATGACAAGGTGAGGAACAAGGAGCACCCCATGACCTAGCAAAGGGTTAAATGATTTGTCACCTGCAACCATCCTGTATGACTCCTTGGCCTCCAGATGAACTTTTGCCCTCCATTCTGAATATTCAGTGACAGGAAGAAGGGGAGGGCTTTAGGGTGAATTTAGTCTATGGCTAGAAACCTCAGGGCCCCGGTGCGAGAATCTGTTAAAGCCCCACCCCAACCCATCTATCCCTTTCTCACTATCTATCCTCTCCCTCCCTACCCCCTCTTATCACAATCTACCCTCCCTACCCCCTTCTCATAATCATACATTTTTTTATTTTTTTTTAAAAATTTTACTTTCTATTGTAATGGAAACATGCATACATCATTTCACTTTTCAAATAAGGAACCTGCTCTGTGTTTTCCACTGTCATTTCCCTCTTTGAGAAATCAGGATTTCAAAGAGGATGCCGGAAATGTCTGCGCTATTTTAGACACACTATTGATTAAGAAATATCTTAGGAAGTTCCACTATATGCTCAAGAGGTATAAATACATTTGTTGTACTGCACCCGTCATGATTCGTATTAAACAGGTCTAGGCAGAGGACACCTATCTGGAGGAAACCTGTTGACGAGAAACACTGAAGAAAAAAGTTCCTTGGATACTTATTCTCTCAATTAAAAAATAATATCTATATACTACATTTTCTTCATTAGGGAAGAGGTATGACATGTTTATGGTTTATTGTTTTTAGTTCATGTGGCATGTACCAGACTACGTTCATAAAATGTAAACTTAGGCAATTATATGTAAAGACAACAGATTTAAATTTCCTTAAGGTTTTATTATTACCATATTGCATTATGAATGTACGCTTTCGCATGATGAAGCTTTTTTGTTTATTTTATTACATTTACTTCGGAAATCATATAATCTATCCAAACATGATTTTTTTTTGTGTGTGTGTTTATATGTTTTACATAAACATTTACATTTACATAAACATATTGTTTTGTGTTTTCATTTTTTTTTATAAAATATGGTTTAACAAAAGGAATTGTATTATGTGGTTGTCATTGATGCTAATTCATTGTTATACGCTCTCTCCATAGCATTTTATGTTAATCATTAAAAATGTGGCTCCCGTTCATAGTGATGTCTACCTCATTGCTTGAGTCCCTTGCTTATCCTGGTTCCCATATGGATAATTCAGGTATGGATTAAAACATGTCTTTGTTATTAAATAGAAGAACTTTATCATACAGCACATTTGTGAGCAAATGATTCCCTTTTGGGATATGACAAGTTATTGATATATATTCTGTAATAAATCTTTGGAAGGACCTAAATATGAAGGTTTTGAAACAAGAAGTTATGCTTGGATGGACTGGAATTTTAGGTGGATAATGTTTCATTGAATCCATTACTTAAGATGGCCCATCTATTCAGGGCAGACTGATGGCATCTTTATCAGGATACTCCAAGGTTTCATTAAAATCATATCTGTCTGGTATTATGATTTTATTCACATCAGTCTCTGTTTTAACAGATCATTTTATCTTAATAACATAGACTCTCCCCTTTCTGTAGCCTCTAGTTTGTGCTATTAAAATCTGACCTTATTAGTCCATACCTAAACACCACCACCAAGTTTTAAACACTTAAGAACCATTTGAACATGGCGAGAAGTCAAGGTGACCCTTATAAAGCTAAAGTATACTTGCTGTTTCTTTACTTGCCAGCACTGGCGGCTCAGAGCTGACAGCTTTGGTATAATTGCACTCAGTGCTAGTGGATGTACATCTGCACTGTTTGAATGCCCAACATTGTTCACACATTGCCTTTTCATGGCTGTCAGTTCTTACACAAGAGTAGATATCTCTAAGATCACTTAAGAAAAGCAAGGTTTGAAGAATTTTCTTCAAGAGTTCAGAAAAAAGGCCCGTTTACTTACCTGTTGATGCTGACTTCTGCCTGAGGTCTTGTTTCTAGTCTGTATTGCAGAAGTTGGTCTCCAGCAGCATATGACACAGCTTTGTCTTAAACAACGAGGAACGACTGTGCTTTTGCTTTTTCTTCTGAACTCTTGAGGAAACAATTCTGGAAACTTTACTTTTTATTGTAACTATTTTAAGAAAGCCATCTTTACTGAAGTAGTCCCCCTCTCCTACTGTCTCACTCCCCATCAGCCACCCAAAAGATTATAAGCTTACAAGAGCAAGGTCTTCTTCTCCTTCGGTGTCGGTGTTATGTAAATAAATGTAAAGTAATGTTTTCTAATTGTTTTTTTAAAAGCCACTTTAACTTCTGTAAGTTTCTGGTAAGAACCCTGCTTTAGTCCAATCAAAAGCTAAATCATGTTTGATTTGCTGTTTTTAACTTAAATTTTATTACTATGTTTTTATTATTCAATAATTAATCTTGTGCCATCAGAATGTGTCAGTAACTCTTACTGTTCGTTTGTCTTTAAGAAAATTGCCAGGATTCAATCACACATTTCATGGGGTATTATTTTCTGAACGGAGAAGCTGCAGCAATCCGGTGCCCAGCATTCCAATATCTTCAAATTGACTTCTCAGAGCTTTCTGATCATTCTCTTGATTTGGTTTGGACAAAAAAAGATTTTGAAAGTCTTACGGTTGAGAGTGATTCTCATCTTCAGCCAAACAAAGAATTGCTGTGGTTTTTCCCAGGAGTAAAAGAAGACTCTGGAGTATATACTTGTATTCTAAGGTACTTCCTTTATTGCCTATCTTGCATTTGCTTCGAAAACCTGTAGATTATTAGAAAGAAACAAAAATGACTGGGCTATGCCCTAGATAGTGGTTGTGTGGTCCGAAGATATTTTTTGGGTGTTTTACAAGCTTTCGATCATTGCCCTAGAACTTCTGATATTTTTTGTTTATATAAATGGTGCTGGAGGTTATCTTGTTCAAGCAGCTCTGTCACTTTCCCAAACCAGTTGCACTTCAGAACACCAAATAAACAAATGTAAGGATATTTACAGATTAAAATAAACAATACATTTGTACTAGAAGACTCTCTTTATTGCATACTATGGGAATAATGTACTATTCCTACTAATTAGCTTTTTTTCTTAATGTTTATTGGTTCAGACAACCATTGTGAGAATAGGACATGTAGACAGGAGGATACTTCAGGAAGCTAAATTTATTGGATTTGCTAATTTTGAGAATTGTTGGGATATATCTCAGCTTTACTAGTGCTTAATTTTTAGACTAGATATCTCCAAAAACAATTATACTGATAGAAACACAAAAAAAACAAAAGGTATTGGTAGTTTTGAACAATGGGTTTAGCAACAGGCAAGAGTTTAACCATTTTACTATTTTCACTAGGCAATTACAACTACAGTTTAATATTTTTGTGCTTAACATAAACAATATCTGTATTTAAATGATAAAACCAAAGTAGGAATATTTTATATGAGTTTGTGAAAAATACTTCATTTAATCATATACCTTTCAGAAATTCATCATTCTGTGTTGAAGTAGCAATGGCTGTCAATGTACTAGATCGGACAGAGGTGTCTTTGGCTGAAATTGCATATGAACAAACTGCTTATGAAGATTCCAGTTCCAATGTGTATTGTCCCGATTTAGGTGACTTCACTGATAGTTATTCAAATTTTCAGCTAAAATGGTTCAAGGTAAGAAATGTAAATGTAACTATATTTATATGTAAAACATCTATCTATCTATCTATCTATCTATCTATCTATGTGAATAGGTAGACACATACATGGAGAAGAAGCCGCTTACACAACTTATTTAAACCACTGAACTGAAAGTTCTGTCTTATTGAATTTGAAAATACAAATAACCGATCAGAAAATGGATATTAGCATGTAAAAGTTTGAAACATTGCAATATGGAAAGGGTTGAGGATTTGTTATTTGAGATCACATTAAGTGACACAAAATTGTATTTGTTAATTCTTAAAATGGAACATAACATTTGGTTATAGCATTTGCCTGTACGTGTTAAGCAAGTTACCTAGACCTAGATTGTGTTAAAATACACTTACTTTTATATAACTACATATGTTTGTCTAGGATGGAGAACCTTTACCAGAAGAGAACCAGAAATATGAATTATTGGATGGCACCACATTTATTACCATTAAACATGTACAAAAGGAAGATGAAGGCTATTATACATGTAAATTTGCATTAATGCATGGGGAAATAGAGTACACAGCGTCCAGAATCATTTCTCTTCATACCGTTGGTAATTATATCAAGATATTTTTTTAATTTATTATTATTGAATCTGCCCCTTCACTCATAGACCTCGAGATTTAGACAACACTGAGATTCGGGGTCAAACCTCTAGTGTTCCCAGGTATGCCTATCACCAACAGCTAACTAACTCAAGGAAATTATTTATCCCTAAAGCATATTGGGTAGTATAGACCTTCTAAAGTATATTTAAGTTATATTTCACTCACCATGTCCAGCACGCTGGTCAGAAAATTATTAACTATGGACAGTTCAGTCAGAGGATAAATGTTGCCTACATCTTATACAGCAGGCCATTTGAACTGTAGTGCTTCAAAGAAGTTTTCCAAGTAGTCTCCTTCAGAGATTCCAACCATATGAACATATAACACAGTTTATTGAGCTAACTATATACTAATGTCAAGTCCCATATATAATTTTAGTTATATTATACTTAATTAATACCAGACTGTTTCTAATGCAACATTATAAACAATGTATTCTGTTTCTTCGCTATATCCAGTTCCAGATAAAAGAGAGCATCCAGTGATTCTGCAGCCCAGCCAGAAGACATTAGCATCCTCCCTAGGTAAGGTTTGTGTTATGTTGAAATTTTATATAACAACATTAAACAACCCAATCACAGAAACCAACACCTAAAATGTGTGTACTTTGTGAAAAAATAAAAAAAATGTACATTGATATGACAAAACCTTGATTGCAACAAATGTTATACCAAAGATATATGTTCTTTAAATGTAGTGAGTCTACAGTGTATTGTACTACACTTTCTTCTTCCGTGTAACGTACAATACACTGGCGCAGTCTGATAATATCCATTATTAGATTAAGTGTAAGGGTCTGACATATTTTACTTAATGTTGTAATAAACATAATTACTATGTGGATCACAGATTTACCTTCCTATTTTCCTAAACATTTTGCAATTATTACATTCCAGAACTTGAGCCATGTATAATATACAACTTTGAAAATGTTACTTAAAAGATGCAGCTTTCCAATAAAGAAATTATCAAATCCTTTTTTGTGGTGTTTCTACATAGAAATAGTATTTTGGATGCCATTACTGGCTTCATACTCTGCTGTGCTTTTAGCTGTTCTCATGTTCTCATATTTTTCTTTGGTCAAAGTTTTCCCTTTTAACTCATTTACACTAAGGGAGTATGTGCCAAATTGACTGTAGTGTGTCCTGCCCCAAGCTAAGGTCCTGAACAGCCATTAGGCAACCTGGGCAAATGCTCAATGAGGCCATGGCACCTGACATGGCAGTGTCTGGCCACATGTATCCAGGCGGTGGCAACACTAAGGCTATGTATCAGTCACTGGCCAATTGTAATCCCAAATTCAGCCCTACCAAGGCTGTGCTATCTTCGGAGGCAGGGCACCGAGATATGGTGTCATCTCCACGCACTCAGCAAAGATGCATGAGATAGAGGAGACCTTGTTCGGGGTAGGTCTGGTGGGAGAGCTACAGCACAGACCGATCTAAATACAGCACTGCACTTAAATCAGCTTTCAGGGCAGTAGACAAACCTACTCCAGGATTGTGAACAAACACCAACACATATCTCTCCATTACTGATTCTTCTTTGGGGCTTTATGTGCCTGCTGATAATAATATATAGGGTAAACATCTATGCTGATAGCTTTACACATGTCAAGCTCCTGTCACATGTTTAGAGGACCCAAAGAACAGCTGCCATGGAATCCTAAGTTAAGCTTGAGCCATCCTTAAAAATGGCCCTATAAACTCTAACCCTAATTATTATTATTTTATTTTAACCATTTATTTTCTAGTTAGGACTAGTGCAGACTAGTGCAGAAAAAATACCAACATACATTGAAATTTTTTTAATGTAATTAGTTTATCATTGTGAAAAGAAAAATAATGATTTTCCTTTGTGCAAAAGGTTCCACGTTGACTATTCCTTGCAAAGTATTTACTGGAGTTGGGAGAAACAATCCTATTGTATGGTGGCTAGCAAACAAAACCTTTATTGAAGAATTCTTTAAAGATGGCCGCGTGCTTGAAGGACCATTGCAGTAAGTATATAGTAAAAAGATTTTAAAAAAATACATCAGAATTATTTGACCATGTGGCCATAGTACACTTGTGGAATGTTTTTGCTTGGAAATTTAGATACTGTACAGGAAGGTACCAAGGCAATTACTCATTGGGTATCTGTGAGAATGTACATTTATCTATCTTTCTATCCACATCTAGAGTTGAGTGAACCAGAGGTAGAGCTACAGAAATTGAGGCAGACACTGGAATCATGCTTGTGGGCAGCTTCCAAGCTCAACTCACCTGCATCGCTTCTTGGCATTTTGATTAAGATCAAGTGAGTACCAGTGAAAGAGGGAAAGCTTGGTCCTTAAGGCAGAGTAGGGTAGTTGAAGCCCCAGGTGCTTACAGAGCCCCCTGGTTTGATCTGCCAGACGCAAGCAGTATGGTGTACATTGTGGGGGCAGGGCCGTCTTAACAGCATTGTAGGCCCTGGGCAAAGCAATGCACTGGAGCCCCTACCCACCAAAAAACATGCAAGGAAAGGCTTAGTCAACAGAAACAGAAATATGCACATGTGTGAACATGTAGGGGAGAGCAGGGGAGGGCTAGCTGCCCTCTGCACTGAGTCTGGCAGGCCATGATGTTGGGTATATACACATACACTGTCCTTACAAACATATACACATACAGTAATGTGAAAAAGAAAGTTCACCCTCTTTGTTATTATGTGCTGATGTGCAAAACTATAGAATTCAATTATCTGTCTAAAAATATGGTAAATACAACCTCAGATTAAAACTATGACATATTACACTGTGTCGTGATTTATTGAACAAAAATAAAGCCATTATACACACATATACCCTACGCTGTCCTTACACACAAATATACACATACACTGTCCTTACAAACGCCTTCTAATACACACACATATACAGATACACTGTCTTTACAAACGCCTACCCATACACATGCGTATACACATTCAATGCCCTTACACATGCCTGCCCAAACACTGTCATGGGAGTGCGAGGTGCCGGCATTTGGTGCAGTGCGCTGGGATATGACGCATATGGCACATATACCAATGTATAAATAGCAGAACACCACTCCAATATTTCTGGTGCTTAAACTGGGCTCCACCAGCACCCCAAGATATCAAAATTAAAGTCGCCCAGCACTCCAGTAGTTCAGTGGGGTATATTTAATGTGACATATGGCACATAGTGATTAGGGAGCACAGAAGCCGACGTCTGAAGTGACAGACCTCGCACTCTTTTAATGCTGGGCCGATAAGAGACACATTGTGATCTCCCAAACTGGCCCTGCTCAGAGGGTGCCTGCTACCCAGACCAGCGCTCATGGTGCACACTGGGCTGGTTGGGGAGATCACAATCTCGTACCTGCCTTGTTGTGGCTCTGAAGGGTAGCTCAGGGGTGGCAGCCTCACCGCTTGCCCCATCCCTATAGATATAGGGTACTGTTCTAAGGGCTCTGTGGGAATCACATTGCTTGCAGCAAATGTACTTAAGCAAGACCAGTGCCAATAATATAAAAATGTCAATAATTTTGCCTTTTTTTCAAATCAATTGCCTTTACAACTGTGTTATAAGCATGATATATTTTCACCTTAAAAGAAATGTAGTGTGTTTTTAAGGAAGGAAAAGTGTTTGAATGACAAAACAACAACTGGAAAATAAGCAAATGACAGATACATATTTCACCGCACATATTGCGTAGTTTCCTTAACCGGATACTATACTATACTGTATATTTCCAAAGTCATAATGATAGTTTAATGATACATGTGTTTTTCTTTCAGAGAAACGACAGAAGCTGATGGTCATTACATTGAACTGCCACTGATTTTTAAAGTGGTCAAAGAAGAGGATTTCAGCACTAATTTTATGTGTGTGGCTAGCAACGATTATGGCAAAGAGGTCCTTCCGACACGTATAAGAGAAGCAGGTAAAAAAAACACCTGCCATTTAGTTAATACAAGTTAATACATACACATTTGACAAAAACAATCACTTTTTAACAAACATTTTTCAGTGTCTTTAATTAATGATGATTAATGTTTTATTCTTGAGAAACTCTGTCATTTTAACCAAAACAAAAAAACATTTCCTTGTATCCAGCTTGTATAATAACTATACATAAACATTTACAGTATGTTTATCTAAATGACATAAAAAGGCTGATCAGTAACATTATATTAATATTGTATTTTAGTTGTTTTTTGTGTTGGTGTGGATAGCGCAATAAAAAGGACCATTTTTGTTCTCCAGGACCCCAAGATCCAAATCCTTGGCGCAGGGGCATAACTAGAAACCTCAGGGCCCCGGTGCGAGAATCTGTTAAGGCCCCCCCAACCCATCTATCCCTTTCTCACTATCTACCC
>VKOC01000002.1:29534928-29545377 GCA_009364415.1 Spea multiplicata | reverse complement strand
ATTCTATGGTTTAACATAAAAAAAAGGTAAATACAACCTCCGATGAACACATGTCATATTACACTGTGTCATGATTTATTCAACAAAAATAAAGCCAAAATGGAGAAGCTATATGTGAAAAACTAAGTACACCTTATGATTCAATAACATATAGAATCACCTTTAGCAGCAATAACTTGAAGTAATCAACTTTATCAGTAAACAACATTACAAGCATTTGTTTATGCACAGCTCTCTTAACATCCTGCCACAGCATTTCTATTGGGATGAAGTCTGAACTTTGACTGGGCCATTACATCACCTAGGTTCTTTTCTTTTTCATCAGTCTTTTCTTTTTCATCCATCCATACTGTTGTAGATTTTCTGGTGTGCATGGGGTCATTGTCCTGTTACATGACCCAATTTTGTCCGAGCTGTTGCTGTCAGACAGACGGCCTCACATTTTACTCTAGAATACGTTGGTATACAGAAGATTTCTGGGTCGACTCAATGACTGCAAAGTTCCTAGGTCCTGGGGCTGCAAAACAAATCCAACATTATCACCCCTCCTCCAACCTGCTTGACACTTGGTATGAGGTGCTTGTGCTTATATTCTGTGTTTGGTTTTCTTCAAACGTGGCTCTGTGCATTATGGACAAACATCTCCACTTTGGTCTCATCTGTCCAAAGGACATTGGTCCAGAAGGATTTACTTACAACCATTAATGTACATGCACTTATTACAGCTGTTTGATGTGTTGTCTTGCAGAAACATGCCAGGATGAAAATATTGATTTTGATAGGTCCTATGTTGCTGAAGGAGAGCCACTTTATGTTTACTGTCCTTTGAAATACATGATAAACGAAGGCGATTTTAACATTACTTGGTATCTAAATGGCTCTGAAATTAGTTTTAATACACAGTCGAGAGTTCATCAGAATCAGAACTATCTTAAGCTTCTACCTGCAAGACTAGAAGATTCAAAGTATTATACTTGTGTTTTAAGGTAAGGATCAATGAAGACTGATTGTGATACAGAGCAAAATCACTACGAAACACTTACTTGTTAGAGCTTAAACACTTTACCCTAACTAGCAACTTGTTTTTTTGTTGTTGTTTGCACTGTTACCCAGTGTTATGCAGACATGTAAGACTCCACCATAATTTCTTAGAGGTCTAGCAGGCAAGCTAGAAGATGGAATAGCTACAAGATAGCGAGCCCTGTATAAGGTAGCCGAGTGCACAGTGAAACCATATACTGGCATTTAGCATTTTTAATGCTGCGTCAGAGACAGCAAGCGTCACTCAATGACCTTAAACCTTAATTGTATTTAGAAGGCCTGAAAAAAGTATGGTTTGCAATTTTGAAATATAAAGGAAAGCTAAACAAACACACTAAAGCAATTGTGTAGGATCCGCAGAAAATTAGTGCATGTAAAATTGATAAAGACGTAGAGAAGAGTAAACTCACTCAACTTATGAACAGAGAAGTCTAAATACACTAACATATATGAACCCTTTCATTGCCAGATTAATTCATTGATCCTTTGTGCAGTGGCTAATCATTTTTTTTCCTTTCTTCCAGAAACGCCACATTCTGCATCCAAAAGCATAAAAAAGTAGACGTTTTTACGTATGATGAGAACCTATGCTATAACAAAAGCACCTTGTACCCATTTACAGAACAAATCACACAAAACATTCAACTTCCGTGTCCTGATTTGGAGGATTACATTGATGTTAAAGATACTAATATAAAATGGTTTAAGGTATTTATTTTTATGTTTTTGCATGCCATAAATATATATATATTTTTGTGATTTGTTTATGTACAGTTGACATATTTAGTGGTGCTATATTTAGTTATTATAAATTTTCAACTTCAACTGTTCCTGAGAAATCTTCATGTTTACAAACTGACATAAAGAACACAGCTAGTCACTGCCATTTTATAAGAAGAAAAGGATCTACATGGTGCATTGACTTATGAAACTACCTTTTGTATTATGGGCTGCTCCTGTTTCATTTTCCTTTCCATTGGGTTTTGTAGAAATAAAAAAATATTAGTTTGTCAGGTTTAAAGGAAATGTGTGCCATACGTTACGACCTCTTACCACCATAGAACCATAGTGAGGTACATTTGTTTATTTGTAATTATTTATATTGAAATGTAAAGAATACTCTAGTGTGTGCATATATGATTTGAAAAGAGAAATTATCAAACGGAACGGAAATAGTGGTTTGTACAATTACATAAATGCTGTGTACAAAATACATATGACACTGTTGTGTAGGCAGCTTGTTCATAAGATGTTTTAGTGTTACCCTGTGCTGTTCACGTTTTTCTTTTCCAAATTATGAGTTATGCTTATTTCTCTTTACTGTAACCTCCTATGACACGTAGATGTCTTTCCATTCTCTAAAGTCATTTGCATCCAGCTGACCCTGCATGTTAGACAAGGTATACAGCACATAATATGATTGATGAAGCATTACGAGTAACTATTATTTCTTGCTCTGATGTTGCTGATCAATTTAACTCGTATAGAGGATACACCTTCTCTGCTTTCATCTTCATAGGAAGTATATTGCAGATATAGTACCTATGTGCTGTGCTGTCTGTGTGAACAGTCATACACAGATGAGATTCTCCTAAGATTTTTTGAGCTGGAGACATGAACTTGTGGGTTACAGCTACCTGGAGCCTACCCCGCTGACTTCAGTTGGCAGTCCCTGCTCACATCGGGGGAATTCCCCCGGATGTCAGTGGGCATTCCCGCCGTCTTCAGTGGGCGTTCTTGCTGACACTACGGGAAACACCCCCTTTAAATGGGGGGAATGGGCGGGGAGTGGGACGTGTCAAGATCCTGCTCCGGGGAGTTGACCCAGAGACCTTGAAATGCAGTGCTTCTCAAAGAGTTCTCTGGGCCAAACTCGGAGAGTTCCCAGGTATGAACATTAAACACAGATGTGAATAATGCCTTCATTTTTTGTTGTTGTAGTACTTTAACATGTATTGTGATCTGTCTGTCTACGCAGGAGTGCCTTCCTCTGGACACCAATGGCAACAAATATTTTGTAGAGAATATATTCTTAACCATAACTAATGTTACACAACAAGATGAAGGAAAGTATAGTTGTGAAGTACCACTGAATTATAATGGTACAAGTTATACCATTTCACGTGCCATTGATCTGGACCTTCAAGGTAGTAATTTACATAAATACTATAGAGTGTTTTCACATAATTGTTTTGAAACAATTTCTAAGCATCCTTTTTCTTTTATAATCTATATTTACACTTCCTTTGTCACCTACCTTAATGCTGAGCAGGTATTTATTCGTTTCTTCTCTTTTGTTTATGATACTTTTTCTGGTGGGCAAGGCCTGGTAAGCCACTAATTGTTCAGTTGTAGAAATCAAATGGGCCGGTGTGCTTTAGGTACTTGGGAATATGTTTGATCTTGGTCTGGCATTGAAACCTGAGTATCCCCTGATATGTAGAACATGCACAAAAAGTATAACAAATATATTTATTTTAAATTAAAGAATCAGATTAAAGAGAGTGGATAGATAAAACGAAAACGTTTTGTCGTGCAGGGACCATCATGATGGATTCATTCAATAATATTAATACAAAACAAAATATTACATGTCATAACAACACACAAGACACACACAAGCTTGACGCTCATGATCACTATTCTCCTATGACTGCTGACAAACACTTACTGTACACTTGTTTTCCAACCTGCCACACTACTATTTTATCTTATGATGGATGATCTACCAATATTGTGGTATCATTTGTTACAAACTTAGGACCAGCCAGAAACAGTACCACTTTCTATCCCGCCCTTATTTTCTTTCTCTATCCTATGTTGTTGTTTTTCTGCGTATTTTATCATAACACTTTAATCCAAATTATTGTGAGTGTATAGAAGTGCAATGGGCTGTAGACATGTTTTGTGTTTTTGCATTAGCGCAGCTGAATAAAACCCAGTTTAGCAATAAATATAAACATGTTGTATAAAGTTGCAGTCCCCCTACTACAGTTATTATGTACTCATGTCTATATTTAAGACACAATAAAAACGTTTACATAAAAATATAAAACCTGTACTTTCTTTGGCTGTTCTACAGAACTAGTACCTTTTACTTACTTTTTTCATTAAATTGCAAATATTCCAGTTATTACTACATTATATACTATACCTTGAAAAAAATAATTAAGACAATAAGGATGCAATAAAGTAGTAGTCTGTATGATTTTCATCATAGTGTAAAATCCTCAAGGTTATCATTACAAAGCAGAATTCTTAGACAAGTAAGTACTGATTTTTGAGCAATAACCAATGTAATGTTCCTGTCGATCGGTCCATATTTAATTGATCTTGTATTGAGCTTCCTACTGTTACAATGTTCAGTTCCCACTAACTTGAGTGACAATAATGTTTGCTTTTTAAAAAAATATATATATTATTAATTATTATTATTTCCTTTTAGCCATTCCAATCCGCATTCCTCCTTCCATTGTACGTCCAACAAATAATATTTTAAGTGTTGCATTGGGTGAGTATTATTCTTAAAGCTAGGGTTCTGTGGCTCTTGTTCAGGTCACCACATGGCCGGGTTATACCATTTTCTCTAATGTGTTATCATTTTTGAAGCTTGTTCCCTATTACTGATTTCCCTGTGTACTTCTTGTACACTGGTATACATAAATGAAGGCAAGCAAACTCCCCAAATGCATATTGGCAAATACATATTTACATAATACATTTATTTACGCATAGTTCAAGCTAATCTTAGAAAAAAAAACTGTACGATAATGCTATAAAAGTTATACATTTGCTACCATAAAGCAGTCAGAAAGTCAAGAATGATTTATTTAAAACCGAGCAAAACAAAACAAAAAAAACATACTGTGCCTGGCTACAGTGTGAACAGTATAATACTGATTTGCTAAACATACGTGTAACAGGTTGCTTAGTTAGGGCTATGGATTCCCTAGTAACCCGTCGCCTATTCCTCAGGATAGCTTCCAGTCTCAGTAGGCTAATAGATGGATCTTTGTCTTAGATCACAAAAGTAGTCACGACCACCATGATTGTGAAGAACAAACTGAACATTTTATTGTTGCAAAACAAAGCCTTATATATCCCCAGAATTGCATTAACATAGATAAACAGATACACGTATACAACCCAACCTTCAATCCTCCTTAGCTATTGAATCTCCCCCCCACTGGCAGCAATCCTGTTACTGAGATTAGGTTATACAATGAAGTTCCTGCCTGTGCTCTCTTTGTTTGGCAGCCAGGCTGGAGCCATCCCTGGGTATCTCAGGGTGATATCTTTAAACTGTACAATAGGGGGCTCAGTGGTTCAGCTAAGGTTGTGCTGGAGGGGTTGGCGGCTTGAGATACAGCCCAGGGTCGGTGAAAACCCGAAAGAAGGAATAACAGGTATAGAGGATTGGAGAAATAGGTATAAAACAGGTATATAAGGAGTGGAGAAATGCAGAGTGCAGAGTGCTCCATGACTCTGGAAGCTACACCTGATTGGACCAAAAAGTGTCCCATAATCTAAGGGACTTAATACACGGTCATTGGAACAGGCTGTCCGGTTTTAGCTCCAGGTGATTAGAGTCTGTTGCCGGTACAGCGGCCCCATCAGTACCTTGGTAGCCCTGTCTGTCAATCTGTCACAATAATAAGCATGTAGACATTGTGTTGACCATAAAAAGGCTTTTGTACCTATCTTATTGTACACATTAAGTTTTTCTTTATCTTAGGATCTCCTGTTCACCTTACATGTGAAGTGATGTGCAAAGGACAGGGATCTGAAGTACATATGTACTGGTCGTTCAATAATTCCTACATCGACAACTATGAGGGTTTTAATGAAAGAGTAATAAGTGGAGATTTAAAGTAAGTATCAGCCACTTTTACAGCATTAAATAACAAACGTACAGCATGATAATAAAGACCTAGATATTTTTTTTTTAGCTTATAGCTTTAATGCGGTGTATAAAACTCATACTGAAATAATGAAAGTGTATAGAAGATCCCTTTTCTAATAGGCCTGGCTATCTATCTGCCACTTCCATTCAAAAGTTGTTATACCCTAGTTTTAATATTTAGAATTTACTAGTAACTAGTAATGCCACAAATGTTAGTGAGCAGTGTTTTACATGAAACACGGGTTATGTTGCTGATGTATACCAATTGTGATGCATATTAATGATATTATAAAATGAAATAAACCAAACCAGTAAGATTTTTTTTACATATAATTCAATGCAATGATGTAATTGTGTTTTACAGTTTGTCTGTTGAATATATTGCTATTAACCAGATTTCCATATCATTTTTTCCCATTTTTTTCTTTAAGACGTGAATTCATAAATGACAGTTACTCAGTTTCACTAGACCTAAACTTCACAGAGGTTAAAGAAGAAGACTATGACAGGAAATTTGTTTGTAATATTTACTCCAAAGTACAAAGTACTGCATATGTGATGCTTAAGCATCCAGGTAAGCCCTTTATATTTATGAATACTTATTTGCCTTAAATATAACTGATTTTAAAATATATTAGGTCATTCCCAGCGGTATTCTTTGTGGCATTTCTTCCTGTGACGTTAGATCATATGTTGTATGTAAACTTTGTATTTTGTTTGCATGTTAAAAAATGAACTAAACCAACAAATTTTATTAAGAGGATATCGTTCACATTCTAAATTTCGAAGATTCAGAGGCCTTAAATGTATATGACTGACAGGGCCTAATCGATATTTTAAGATTAACTTTACCTATGGCAATTTAGATACTTTTAGCATGGTCAGTCTTCGATCATTTACATAATATCACATAACCAGCACTAAACCATGTGATGGCTACTGCTTATAGGAATCCTAAAAGGTAGTACATTTATTAAATTTGTCATTGTAGATATGACGACAGAATCTAGTAGACTTCTTGTGTGCGAAAAATGTGCTCTTTACAGTTGTGAATAGGACTTGTAGTGTACCGCATTCCGATACATTATTTTATTGCCCATGATTTAGAAAAAAAACTTAATTATGAAGTAGAGGACACAACTAGTTGAAATACGTTATAAATGAACCGTTGCCAGACAGTTAAAATGAAGTCCTAACAAGCCAAATGTCTTAACGTGGTCACAACTTTCAAAGGATTGATAGTTTTAATTTTATTTGCTATTTTCAGTTGTACAGCCAACTGTGATAATTGTTTCCCAAATAGCACTTTAATTCTCTTTTTAAACGCATACATAAAACAAGGTTTGAACAAATTTACAATTAAGTTTCATAGATACAGTAGGCACACAATTGAACTTTTTGGTGAGAAACAAGTGGATACTAAATATCAATTGCATTATTTTCCAGTTTTATTTACGAAATAATATATAGATCAAACCTTCCATATTACCAGATCATAAAAGCAGACAGATTTTCTGTAAATCCAAAGCATCCTACACCTAGGAAAGAATCACATTTTGCATGTGATTGAGTAGTGGGTTCGAATCTCATCAGAACAAAGTGCTATGTAACACTTCTAATAATAAAAAAGAAAAATAAGTCCTGATCTTCCATTTGTACTGCAGAAAAAACTTTTTCAAATATATATGCACAATATATTTTAAACCAGTTGCTATTTCTTACTGTCTCTAACTTTCATTTATTCTATTTTATTTACAGATCCCAATTACCAGAATTTCCTAATTGCATTCTTTGTTGCGTTGGTATTTGTTGTCATTATTTGTGTCATAGCCTTCAAAATTTTCAAAGTTGACATTGTTCTCTTTTATCGTCGCTCCTGCTTTGCTAAAACGAATCTAAAAGGTATATATATATTTTTTTCTTTCTTATTCTTAATAAAATATTTTACACTTTGCACAAAGCAAATAAATTATATAGCCATATATTTTGGCAAATATGGATTTTCAAGTTAGATTTCATGCTGTTTTAATTACATAGCTTAGACAAAAATTATAAATTTTTCGGCTAATTACCATGTAAGTATTTGTTGGATGTTATCCTAGTTTGATAAAACTGTATATAAAACTAATACCATAGTAAATATGTAAACGTATTTAAATTATGACGTTATTCTGTTCCTTTGTAGATGGAAAGAAATATGATGCATACATTATGTATCCTAAAAACACAAATGGAAGCAGCGCTTACACTGTGGATATCTTTGTACTGAAAGTTCTTCCTGAGGTTCTAGAGGGGCAGTGTTCATATCAGCTTTTCATATTTGGACGAGATGACATACCGGGACAAGGCAAGTATTTTCACATTGTGTTTGCCACAAAACAGGGACAATTTTCTAAATAGTCCAGATGTGGACAGACTGCTAATTAATTGTCTTCATTTGTCAGTTTGAATTGGTTGGCTTTACTTTTGGTATTTTAGCAGCGCACACACTGTAGTTAGGTCACCAGTAGGGCACACACAGCTGTAGGTTTGGAGTTTTTGGCTGTTGGGCTGTGGATATGTTCATGGATCTACAGATTGAATAAAAAGTAATTTTTTTATGGTTGCTTAAATGTATAGCATTTTACAAAGATTGCAATCAGCTATTGCATTTTTATTTTCATCTTCAGTACATGTTCTCTATTTAGGTGTTATATGTTCTTTCTTAATATTGCAGGATGGGATAATTAATGGTTTTATGCTTTATTAACCCATTTGCATGTTCAGTATGTACTATTACAGTAGTAAATCCTACTAAAAACATTGATAACAATCTGTGCGATCACATTCATTCATGTGAGTGTCTTGTTTACCCCCATTAAAGTAACCAAATTTTTTTTTTTACATTTATGTTTTACAGCCATTACTGATGCAATAGAAGAAGCTATCTCACAAAGCAGGAGATTGATCATTATTTTAGGAAACACAACCAGTGAAAACCGACTGGAGAATGAATTTGAGCAGCATATAGCCATGTATGATGCTCTAATCCGAAATAAAACAAAAGTTATATTGGTTGAACTTGAAAAAATTACAGATTACTCAAATATGCCAGAGTCTATCAAATACATCAAACAAAAGCAAGGTGTAGTCCAATGGAAAGGAAAATTCACAGAAGCATCTCTTTCCTCCGAAACCAAATTCTGGAAAAATATTCGATATCGTATGCCACCAGAACAGCGGAAACATTCAAAAGGCATGAGTTACATTACTTCAGAAGGCTTATAATTACTGGCAGTTATGAAAAGATGTGTGTTATCCAGCTCCAGCTGCAAGCCATGTGTGGTAGTGCATTTAAGGCTAAATACCTAAGCAGGGTATACTACAATGCAAGAAAATCTTACACATCATGAAGACAAAGTATAAATGCATGGCCTTTGGATAGAACACTGCATTCAGATTAAATGCAAAATGTGGAGTGAAGAAATGACAGGTCTCAGACATTTGGGTGTACTAATAAAATAGAGCCAGTTGATAACACTAAAGCAGATATCAAGGTGTAAATGCAATTTACACTACAGGTTTACATTTTGATGGAGTTGGAATTAAATGTGTGTGTGTTATCTGTATAGAATTACTATAAATATATTGTACAATAATATACACAATGAAAATGGTAGTCACCAAGTGATTACAAGGTAATGTAATGCACAAACTGTATGGTGGCCCCAACATTTTATATATAATTCCAAGTACACTACCTCAATATAACTTTCTGTTCATCACGTTTAATTCACACCATTGATCTTGATGGGATATACACCAACCTGGTAACTACAGACATTAGTCACCAAGGTCCAAATGATGTTTGTGTGATGCATATACATTTTGATGTGTGCCGTAAATAAAGTTATTTTTTCATAACACTTGGCTCTTTCTCAATTTGTGATTCACTATACATTTATTATACCTTCCTGGGATTCATAAAGTAGCTTTTAGTTGAATTTAGATGACTTTAACAGAGGCAGAATACAGTAATTGGGTACTAAATGTGCTACTAGCTGAACTCTGTTGTAGAATGCAGGGGCATAACTAGAAACCACAGGGTCCTGCTGCAAAAATTGCTGAAGTGCTCCAGGTCAGACTGTCTCTTTCTAAACAATTTTGAACCGGTACATGGAGACAGGAACAAGGGGTCATAGATGGTCGCCTTGGGCCCCCTAGAGGCATGGACCCCTGTAGTAACGTCACTAGTTGAATGATATTTCAGAACTAATAATCAAAATCACTTGAATCCAAGTCTACCTTCTTCAGGCAGCTTTTAGAGGCCCACGGTGATGAGCAGCACACATCAGCTCACATTTTGGCAGCTCTTAGGAAGATGCTGGTGCAGTTGATTGGACCACAGGCAGGCACAGCGGCAAAAAAACAAAACCAAAATTTAGTCCGCATTGATTTTGCTAGCTGTGCACAAGTCTAGTGACTGTTTGTGTACAGATTCTCTTGTGTTCTGTAATCAGGTCTTC
>VKOC01000002.1:29519322-29530260 GCA_009364415.1 Spea multiplicata | reverse complement strand
TATATATACCATTACATAAGTTATGGTGGGTAAAAGGTGATGGAAACCCTTCCACTTAAATTTAAGGGGTAGTAGAAGTATTATGAAACACTCATCTACACACACTAATTGTGTTAACCTTGTTTGCATGTGCCTACCCAGAATCCCTTGTTGTTGTGAAAGCACCATGAGATTTCTGAGGGAAAAACAAGCCTTCTGGCTTGTCTGGTGTGTGTAGATGAGTGTATATGAGTATATATGAAATAAGCAACTGGAAGTTGGTGGCTGGGCCACATTTTACTATGGTGATAAGACCATTTTTAAGACTTTGTACCAAAGTCACGTTTTACGCATAACTTCACTTATTTGCCTTCATTTCATAAGTTTAAGGATTTCTTTGTGCAACAATGTAAATATATCCACTTACTGTTTTCCTTCAGATTTAGTTTACACACATTACCTGGGAAATCTGCTGTCTTGCATTAACTCTGCCATGTACCTGGAGAGAAAGACATCACTCCTACAACTCTGGTCCACTTCTGACCTTTAACACTTTAACTGACTAGTTATGCTTCCTCTTTCCATCATTCACATGATTAGCCCCACTGATTAGAAAGCATATGTTCCCGCGACCTTCCAGATCTCTGCGCCACTGACTTGTGTGACTTTTAGTACAATCAAATCCCCTTTCACAAATACTCTGCCCCCTATTATCACATTCTACCTTAACCTTCTAGTAGATTGTAAGCTCATTTCTCTTTCTGTGCCATTATGTCTTACATGTTTTCATATTATTAATAGTACTTTATTTTGTTAATTTTATGCTATGAAGCTGCTTTTTTTATAGGTGAAACATAATACAAATAGTAAAAATGATTATAGAAGTTTTATAAAGAGCGCTTGACTGGTATATACATTATATACAGTTGAAAAGTTAAAATATTGATGCATTTTCTATCGATGGTATTTAGTCACTGACATTTTGTTATTCTTGGCTTATGTTGTGTAAAATACTTTAGCTATTGCAGTTTCTGCTATCCGGTTTCCTTCTGATTACTCTAGTTTGAAATTGTTGTTAATTAACACAGGCTGTTAGTGCATCAAAAATGGGGGAATAATATTATTATTTACAGAAGGAAATATCTCAGGACTCAATATGTACAAACTCCACAAGCGAGTGAGAGCATCCTTCACTTAAAATGCCTTGGGGGTGAGGAAGGTAAGTTTAGCAGCTGGTAAACTAGCTGCCCCACTCCCTGCCTCTGATCCCCCCAGCATAGTCTAAAATATGCATCCCCTGAAGAGATTGTCCTTTTCACATGCTGGCCTCCCACCAGGAAACATTACATCATCCAAATGAGGGAAGGAAATTGTAAGGGTTTAAAGGACACAAATAAACATGACTAACAGCTAGGGGGTATGCTTCCTATCCAATTGGCTAAGTAAATATTAAAGTTCACACAGAGAAAGAAAATAAGACAGTTATATTTAATCATGCATTCAATTCCCTTTCTTGCCCTATCACAACTACCCCTTCCACTAACCTTACTGCCTCTGACTTTGCCACATGCATCAATAGTAAAATAGAAACGGAATCAGATGTGATATATCTGCACTGTCCCCCTGACTCTACATCCTCCCATACATGGAACTATTCTTCCTCTTATACATGAAACCGACTCTCTTGTCACTGAAGATGAGGTTCATGCTCTCCCTTTTTCCTCTTGTCTAACCACATGTCCCCTTGACCTGATCTTCTCATCTTACCTCTACTGTCTCTTATGTACTCTTGTCGTTACACTAGCTCAAACTCTCATTCTCTACTGGATCTGTCTCAACACCCTTCAAATCTGCTACCATCACTCCTATTTTTTACTTGCCCCCCTTCAATCTAGTTTCTGCTCTTGGAATTCTACTGAGACAGCCCTTACTAAAGTTACTAATGACCTCCTCACTGCTAAATCTGAAGGCCACTACTCCTAAAAACTCTTCTTGATCTTGGTCTCTGTGACACTGTTCTCTCCTGGTTCATAGCCTACCTTTCTAACCATACCGTCAGCATCTCCCTCTCCAGTAACACTTCCCCTCTCAATCTGGGTACCCCAAGGCTCAGTTCTAGGACCCCTTCTGTTCTCACATTGCACTACCTGACTTGCAAAATCATCTCAACTTTCAATACCACCTGATATCCAGATCTACCTATCTTACTCCTGATCTCTCTCCTTCCGGCTTAGATGGTGTAACTGCCTCGTCTCTGTTTCTGGAGGTCTGCATGTTTCCTAAAACTCAATCTTTCCAAAACCGAACTTCTCTCCCCACCCTCCAATGCTAACATTACCTCAACAGTTTCCCTCAATGTCAATAGTATTATCATTTCCCCTATCCCATCATGCATGTTGTCTTGGTGTCACCCTTGACTCAGACCTTTCAATCACCCCCATATCCTGTCTTACAAAACTGCCATCTCCATGGCCTGTGAACCCTATCTTAGCTGGTCTCCCTCATACCCATCTCGTCTCTCTACAATCCACCATGAACGCTGCTGCCATGCTTATCTTCCTCACCCATCACCCATCACACCTCTTCCCTCTGTCAGTCTCTTCTCTGGCTGCCTGTGCGCTTCAGAATGATTTCAGAATCCTGACTCTAAATACACTCCGATGATCCTGCCTGTCCTATGCTTTGATTTCTAGTTCTCATAAACACTTCTCAAGGGCTGCCTCTATCTTCTAGAATGCCTTCAGTCCTTCAAAAAAAACCCTCAAGATTCCCTTCTTTAAGGATACCTATGAACTTAATGTCCTTCCTCCCATATTCTTTAGCTCACCTTTCCTAGTCCCTCTCCTGGAATACTTATACTAGTGCGGCAGCTCCATCTCTGACATCAGTACTTTTATTACTTGTGTAATACACCCTTACTGCCTCTAGATTGTATGTTCGTTTGAGCAGGGCCCTCCTCACCTGTTGTTTCTGTAAGTCAAATTGTTATATATATATATATTACTTGATATGTCCTGTTTGCCTATTGTACAACATTGTGATGGGACTATATAAAACAATAAATAATAGTAATAATAATTTTTGATAATATTCACCTGCATGTTTTATATTTATTGAATACACAACTCTATGTTGTTCTAGCCCAAATAGGTTTTAGTCGTACAGGAGACTTTCTAATTAGTGTGAAGACCTGTATTAGGCGATCTTCTAGATATTGTAAGCTTGCAAGGCCCTCTTAACTTTACTTAATATATCGAAAATGAAGAATAATTGCATATCTACCAAGCAATACAGTTCTTATACATCCTGAACACCTATCAGGCACCAACATTGCTCAGGCTTGTCCAGGTTTCACCCACATGCTATGTGTGCTCCTATGCAAAATAACACGATTTTACAATATGAACATTGAACTTGTGTTTCTCTGCACACGTGGGAATTATCGATCATTGGCCTTAAAGTGACAACGCCAATTTAATTATAATTTTAATTATAGGAAGCCTTGGTGTATTAAATTTTAACATATATTGGTAGTTTAACTCTTTAAGTCACATAACAATAGAAGTTATAAGTATAAAAGTTATATTTAAAAGTAAAACTTTATTGTCTGCCATACATACAATAGTTTTCTGCTATTTATTAGGCTTTAAAATTGTTTATAGTCAATTTTATAGCAAAAGACAGATCTTTTATATTGTATGCTATTTATTTTAAGTAACATGAAAATTGCTGAACGGACAACTCGACAGGAAGAAAATGTATCTTACAAAATTATTGAGAAGTTTAAATACAAGAACATGGGCAGCTAACCTGGTAAGTGCCCTCTTTCGTTTTATTTGTTCAATTCCAATGAAAGAAGAAGCAAGTTATATTTGTTCAAAATATAAATGGTTTGTTTTTATGGTTACACTATATTTTTATATAAGTATGCACAACTGCCAAAATATAGTATTGGGCTTACTCTTCTGTTAGCAACAGCAGAAAGGGGGACTTAAAGGTAAGCAGGCAATACAATAAAGTGTTGGAAAAAGCACTGGGTAGCATAGAGAGAAGCATTAGCAGAAGAAAGAGAGATAAGTGGTTCTCCCACTTCTCAGAATGATCGTGATATATTGGATAAGGTTCAGAGGAAGACCACTAAAACAGTGAATGGGTTGCAGGATAAAAGTGACCAGAAAAGGCTAAATGATCTCAGATCTTGGAGATGAGAAGAGAGAGGATATGTGTGAGAGTTAAAGCAAAAAGTGGATTTTATAAAGTACATGAGAAGTATTTTCAAAGGATGAGAAATGTTAGAACAAGAGGTCGTAATCTAGAACTAGAGGGTCAGAGGTAATGGGAGGTTTTACTTTACTGATAGAGTATTTAAACAAAATAGGATTGAAGACACCTAAATCACTCGATAGGATTAAATTGTTATGTGTGTAGTCATAACCATCCAAACCCTGGGCTAAATATACTTAGTACAAGATGCCTTGTATCTGCTAAAGGACTAGACTAGTTCCTCAGGGTATTGGAATCCCCCTGACGAAGGCGAGCATCCCTTCGGTGAAACGCTTATCCGGATTTAACTTTTAATATTCCTAGCTTTTATAGCAATTCTGTTCCGGTACATAGACAGCCCTTAGCTAGGAATTTTACTATACAGTAAAGTGTTTTTGATACAGTTAGAATGAAGGACACAAATTAAACATGGCAGATGATTTGGTATGCAAGGGATCTATAATATACATAATATATATATATATAATATATATTTATTACTGCCATCTGAGACATAGGAAGCTTGATGTATGAAGGAGGAAGCCAGCCACATTTGCAACTTACCAGCTCTGTGTTATTGCACAGGGATCCATCCCTGCATGGGTGGAAAGCCAGGAACCGCTTAAGCCAACAAAACATCACTCTCAGTTACATATTAATATTTATTTATAACCAATTGACTTAATAAAATAAATACAACTGATTACAAATCTGAATGTAACCTTTATAGTTATGTTGATATCCCAAATTCTTAAGTGGCAATGTACACTATAGTACATGAGTGATGACAATGAAGGCACAAACATCTGCATTACAGATGAGATTTAGGGGTGGAGTGGTGTTTACGGTATTGTATTGCTTGCTTGATTTTTCCCGGCTGGGAATCTATTTTTTGCTGAGAAATTTGAATGGAAACAAAATTCTGCATGGTCAGCATGTTCTCCTGCTCATTTTGATGCTGTGGGAAGCCACTTCCTTTGGTGAATTTTATTGGGACTAACCCCTTTATTTTGATTTTGGATCGGTGGAGTGGTGAGACCTGTTTGTTTTTTAATGGAAACATGTAATGGAAACAAGTCATTTCTATTTTCCACCAGATAATCAGAATGCCCTAGAATTTGAGAACTTCAACGTGGACATCATTCGAAAGAATTTGCCTAACATCCTCCACTCATGAAAATAATTATTAAGTACAAATGTGAGCTTTCAATCTGGTATAATTAAACATATTGCGAGAAGCCAGATATTGCTTTTAAAAAAAAAAAAATATATATATGTTAATGAGCTCTTGCAGATTACAACTCCCATGATCCCTGCAAGAATGACAAGGGTAATGATAGTTGGATGTCCCAAAAGTGGGTGCACAGAGGTGCTATAAGGGTGTCAATACTGAAAATGTGTACTTTCTACTTAAATATGGTAGAGTCCCTTAGAAACAGCCCTAGGCGGTACACAGTTTCCTATGAGACTGCTATAGGAAGATAATAATCACCCCTAGAGCAGAGGGAGAGGGAGAGAGACAGAGAGGGAGAGAGAGATATTCCCTGTGATTGCATTAAGTGCTTACCTGGAAAAATCAGACTGCTTTATCTTAAAACTGTGGTTTATGGAAAATGTCCAAAAAAACTAGTGAGTTTTGCATGAAATGTAATACCTCTGCAGTTGTGATGTGATAAGGATCCAAAATCCTTGAGGACAGCAGAGGTCACTCAACATCTGCTGTCAGAGGAGTGCTAGAAACTTTCATCCCAGCTGGCAACTCCTGCCATATGCCCCATTAATATACCTGCTTAGGACACCCAGGGAGCTAGCTGTGCACATTACCCAGTCTTATAGAACACCCCTTTCAATCAAAGGGACTACACAGCAAGTCAACAAGTGGGGCACATAACAGACCATCAGGGCAAAAATCCTGCTTGAAGCCCATGCCACCTTAGATATTCAAGTGTGTTTATTTAGGCACAAATCAAATGAAATGTAGATATTCTGGAAGTGGCAGAAAATCTTTAAACAGAAAAAGCACAGGATTATACTTGCTAGCCCTAACTACTTTGCTGTATTATAACGCATCCCTAAAAAATAGAAGGAATACCATCATTTTAGAACTTTTCCAGAACTATGATCTAGAAATAACTTAACAACTTAAGTTGTTATTTTGCTTCCACACCTTTGTCATAATGCTGCCTCTAGATGTTGGAGAATGGTCTTTGTTTAACTGCTTTAGGACAAGACGCCAAATTAATTAGGACACATTCTTCTGCCTTTTGGAGAAGCAGGTATGAGATATCACAAATATAAACAATACGTCTCCTAGAAAGTCTTTTTTTAGAGGGAGTTGGCTGGGGGCACTTGTCCAGGAGGCCATCTATCCTGGTCTGTAATTCAAATGGGGCAAAGTTTGATAAGTGCTCCACCATATCAACAATGGAATGGTCCAGTCACTATGAATATCCTTGGTTGCTACTTCTACCTTTATACATTTTTTCTTTAATTCGCAAATATTGTAATAAATAAACTTTGAACATTACTTTGAGACATTCAAAGTTTGTCAGCGGGCAAATGGAGCTACATTTTATTTTTAAAAATTTCTATTTTTTGTTGGTTTTATCTCAAAATTAATTTAATGCTTGTTTTCCTAAAGAACCACCATTTATAAATGGCTCAAGTGTCTGAAATCCATAAAAAGGTTACACTTTCCAGTCTTGAGGCTTGCATGCTTAACCCCTCTAGTGGAAATATGAAAACCTGCACAAAGATTTAAAGGGTCATTGAAAACAAACTGAAAAAAACAAGCAAATAGAGATGATGGTTTCCTATTCCGTTCTATCCAAAGATAATAAAACATGCAGCAGTCCTTTTTCGTACATTATGTCAAGATACAGTGATTCACATTTAAGTTATTACTTCATTGTAAATCTACCAGACTCAGACTTACATCGTAC
Source organism: Spea multiplicata (assembly GCA_009364415.1). Classification (NCBI taxonomy): domain Eukaryota; kingdom Metazoa; phylum Chordata; class Amphibia; order Anura; family Pelobatidae; genus Spea; species Spea multiplicata. Next base: position 29,523,076 of record VKOC01000002.1, on the reverse strand, counting down.
CGCCTTCTCATTATTTTTCCACTCAATGTAATATTACCCATCATTGTTTTCCATTTAAAACATCAGCCCACAGCGTTATTATGGACGTACTTTGTAGAATAGTTATTTTTTGCTAGCTTAACTGCTATATGTAAAGTACATTTAGATAAGTTAAATGTATGTTTTGATGGATAGCTTAACATTGGATGTCCTTTGAAACGGTCTCACAAAGAAATCTATTTTACTGAGTCTTAAATGGGTACTCTAGTGTACCTGAGAGCTCTGTCAACACGGGTTCTTTATCTGTCAAAAATAACAAACCTTACCTTTAGGACCACACCACGGTCCAGTCTCCAGACTACTTGGCGCAAAGTGCTCTCATTTAATGCAATAAGAGTGTTTTCTGTGCATGCACAAGCCAGCGGTGGAGTACAGCATGCCTGAGCAGTGGTCAGCAGGAGATGTGTTTAAATGAATGCATCTCCTGCAAGCCAAGGAGGAGGTAGGGAAAGAATGGGGGGGTTGGTGCATCATTCCATGTATCTGCAAGGAGGGAAACATGCATTAAAGTGCATGTGATGGCTTTAGAGTCCCTTTAACTGGGGAAAATAAAAAATACAACAGTACAGCACAATGCAACCGTTATTTACGTATATGTCTTGATTAAACAATCCAGAGAGTTAAGAAAGAAATAAAGAAGTTAGCTGGGGGATTAGGGTCTGAGCATTAGCACATCTCATGGGTCTTTGAGTGGATAGACCATTGTAAATAAGAGACCCAGCAAGTTAGACAGCTATTTCAAAGGCAATGAAACAGCAGAAACAATGTAAAATAAAAATTAGTTAAAACCAGGTTTGTGGCATATCCTCAGCTGAATGATTTACAAGTGTTTCCGCACCATAACCCATGCTGCTGATTTCAGCAACTTGATGAGTGTCTTCAAGGATATTCTTTTGCGCCTTAGATTTTCATCAAACTATCTTGATCCCCAGAGCAGATCTCTATGCCCTTTTGTTCTTTTATTTGCTTTTTTTATTCTGAAAACATTAAAATATAACCCACGCTTGCTCCGAAGTTGGTGGAATGTAAAAGGCTAGCAATAGTGTAACGCAGAGGTTGTGCCTCTGATGAAAGGCAGATATGGAATGGATGATATATTATTTCATCAGTCCGTCTAGCCATCTGATGTACGTATCTATCCTCATATATTTAATTTCCCCCGAATCTTAAACTAATTCTATCTATTAACATAGCTTTTTGCCTTGCGATGTTTTGTTGAAATCATTGGTAGTACACTCAGATGGCTGACCACGTGATACAGAGATCATTCTTCATCTCCAATTTATTAGAAAGACGGCACACAGCTGTTCCAAGGTGATATCTCCCATGAACCCAACAATCAAGAACATGTTTTTACAGCAAAAGCTTGCAATACTCTTCCTTTAATACAAAAGCAATAAGCCTCATATTGATCTCTGCAGGTTCCTCGCAGACAGTCTGTCTAGAATTGATTTTGAACAACTGTGTGACTTTCTTCTATATATATTTATATAAAATGCCAGACTACAGACAAACTTCTACTCTACTAAAAATAATTTGTGACCGAGCAAAGTGCTGTTAGAGATCAGAGGCAATAATGCTAGATTGTTGCAGAAAATTATTTGTGTGCCCACAGCTGTTACAAATAGGCCACATAAGCCTAAGGTAATTGCTTTAATGATTTCTTTTTTTTATTTATTGAATGTATGTCCAATTGCTTTAATATACATTAATCTTTTAAAAGCATCATAATATTCACCACTCTAAACATCACACTGATGGGCACTCTCTGCCCTGGGTAGCTGATAAAATTATGAATCCGCATAACATAACCGCTTTTCTGGATCTCCTGCTTTTAGCAAGCTTTTGCCCCATTAGATGCTAATTGCAATCATTCCATGTGTTCTATTCTTTACTTCTCGTTTATTCATATCCTTTCCTCTATTTTTTTTGTTCCTCACTTGTTGACATATTTTCCTCCCTTGCTCATCTGCCCTTTAGATTTCTTGTCCTAGCTTATATTCTGCCCCACCATACACACATACATACCCACATACATACCCACACAACGCCTACCATTGATTCTCCGATAAGTTCATTTTGTGGGCCCATAGCTCCCTCACCAACACTTCCCGGCACGCAGTGTACATCGGTGAGGGTGAGTGACCCAACAGTATAGACTGTGCCATGTCATTATTTGACACAACAGTTCCCGAAATGATTAAATTCAAACAGCCTCTCTGTGCCTTTGCACTGTTTCTACACCATTGCACACCATTACCCCATCCCAATCTTATGGGGCACTTTTGTAGTAGAGGTGTAGCTAGGTCACAGCACTATGGAGATCTGTCACTGACCTACTGCTAGCTGTTACCTATGTAATCTAATATATACAGATATCATTATAGAGTCGTTATATAGCCTTATAGGATAGTGGAACACTGTGGTACCCTCGTACACCACCAAACATTCAGATCTCACAGAAAAGGGCCTCGGGAGAGCAATGAGGGACTGTTCCTCATAAACATGGCACATGGGAGGTATCAGCAGTGCCAGTGCGCTACTGACAAGGGTAGTTCCAGGCCGGGGTAAGTGCTGAAGCCTCACCGGGGTAATAAACGGGAGGCGATGAGCGAGTGCCGGGGCACAGAACACGGAGCTTTCTAGCAGAAAGTAAGGTAGTGACAGTCATGGGGTGAAAGCTCGGTTTGCTTTAGTGACACGACAGTGAAATAAAGTCATTTGGGACCGTCTGTTACATCGACCACCGTGACAGCATCGCGTCTCCATGACACCAGCCTTGGGCGCCGTCCATTTAGCGTCATTCCCACGTCAAACACGTCCTTGACCCGGAAGCGCATCCGCGGCGCCACTGTTTACTCCCTACCCACAATCCCACTCTCCTTCCTTTTCGACATCGTCCCTAGTTGAGTGAGTATGTCAGATTCCGGGCCTCCTTCTCTATCCGTACCCATCTACCGTTTTCCTAGCGTTGTACACGACCCAAAGTCCTGGATAGTCAGCACCAGACACCGGCTAACCTTAGCGGACCGCATGGAGCATTTTTTTATCCATCCGGACGGGCATAGTTCCCGATGTTTGTCCGTGACATCCCCGGGTGCAGGCCGCAGTAATGGTGCTGCCGGCGTATAATGAGACGGGTCCATATACTAACAGCGTTATGTCGGTACCTCTTACTGCGTGTTGCGCTATATGATTACGTTTAATATATAATATGTATATATACTGTATATACCCCGTCTGGAGTTCATGCGCCCGACTCGGTAACTTGTTCCTTGGTTTGCTCCGGGTATTAGTAACAGCTCGTTGTGTTCATGAGGCTACTGTTTTATTACAGAGATGGCCCCTGCAAAGAAGGGTGGCGAGAAGAAGAAAGGCCGTTCTGCCATTAATGAGGTGGTAACTAGGGAGTACACCATCAATATCCACAAGCGGATCCATGGCATGTGAGTGCGAACTTCTCAACGACGTCAGGCTGCGAAGTTTTGCTTGTTTGTTACCCCCGAAGGCACAGGCCTGGCATCGGCCCCTATTCATGGGGATCCTCTGGCCCCATTCGGGGTGATCTTTGGCTCTTTTGGACACCACAGCTCTGACAGCTCGGTTTTGTGGCAATCAAGGCTACCACTAACTAGGCTGTTATAGACTTCTCAGATGTACAGTCTCATGCTTAGCTGGGGTTTTGGCCTGTCTCAGGTCTTTAGATGCAATGAGA
>VKOC01000002.1:29479824-29510775 GCA_009364415.1 Spea multiplicata | reverse complement strand
TTAACTCAATTTAACCCATTCAAACCATATATTTTTGAAAACTAGACACCCAAGGGTATTCCAAATGCTGTTATTTTAACCCTTTCCATGCACCAATTATACAACTACACTTTGTCAAACTTTGTAATAGTATTATTTTCCACACAAATTGTACTTTAGTTATAGATATACAGGTCCTGGTATATGTCACTGTCAAACAACACGCCAATGTGTGTTCAGGAACATCTCCTGAGTGCAGTGATACCCGACATGCATGGGTTTGTCGGGTTGTTTCAGGTTTGAAATGCCACATTTGGGAAGTGCGCTTTTTTTCTCCATTTTGGTCAGTCTGTACCTATGCCCTATCTAGGCCACTCCAATTTACCCCATCAGCCATTTTTTTTTATATTAGACACCCCTTGGGTATTTGAAGTGCTTTTATTTTAACTCTTTGTTGAGATTTTTGAGAAATTTTAGCACTTGCTCAAAATAATAAACTTTATTTTTTATATTTGTTTTATTTTTTTAATACTTTTTTTATATATTTTTTACACATTTTGCTGGTACTGGATGGTTCATCTAGTGACATCACTGCATAATTATTTTTAAATGTTAGCACATTTTTTTTTATTTTTTTTTCCATTTTTTATTATTTTTTTTGAATATTTTACTAATCACATAGTGATTAGAAAGCTGGGCTCCATTGACTTGCATGGTTGAATGCAGTACCTGTATTCAACCAGCAAGTGGAGCCAGTTCTCTAGAGGGTCTGGAGACCATCTAGCGAACTTTTAAAACTTGTTTCCTTTACAGTGCGGCGGCCATCTTTATTGATGGCGAAGATCACCGGCAGCTGCGGCTGTGACCGCTCTCCGGAGCGGTCACAGCCCACCTAAAGGTAAGTGTTTGGTGTCGCTGGATGCCTCCTGATCGAGGCATTCCAGCGACACCATTTAAGTTTAGGAGGCGATCGTTGATCGCCTCCTAAACGCTTTTAAAACGGGCGTCCGCCGCCATACAATGTATGGCGGCTGTTGACGCCCCGGGGAGGGGCCAGACATGGCCCCCGATGCCGATCTCGGCCTTGCTGCAATGCCTCGACATCGAGGCGTTGCAGCAAGGCCGTTTAAGCGAAGAAAGTGATCCTTGATCACTTTCTAAGCTTATTTAATTTTTTGACGGTTCAGGACCGTCAAAGGTCATTTAGTGACCTTCTTGTTATGACGGTCCTGAACCGGCAAAGGTCGTGAAGGGGTTAATGCTTCATAATGCTTCAACCCGGCTTAAAATCACTGAAGGGAGCCGGAGATCTGTTAAAGACCTCCGATACCGCTCCCTTGCGAGCCTGCTCCTCCAGCGGCGGACATTACTGTCCGTCTCTGGAGGGGTGCCGGGTGCCGCAAGTTGGCACCCCCTGATGAGCGGCGGCGTCGGACCCCACGGCGGCACCCCCTGGAGTGTGGCGCCCTGTGCGGTCGCACACCCCAAAGGCCGGCCCTGAGCGTAAAGTCCAGATTGCCCAACAAGGAGAAAAGGTGCAATGCATTTCTTATGCAGTTCTGTCCACATGTACCACCTAATAACATTTTTATTATTATATTAATTTTTCAGAAATTCCATCACAAAGACTTTGCGAGGAAGGGTTACATACACTGCCACTTTTAATTAACCTGTGTAAAATGAACAAAGCTTTTATACTAAAACGGTGCTGTTCAATGATAAGTATTTGTTAAGATGAATTCTCCACGGTGTAGGTTGGGAAGAAGGAATTATCTGCACAGCCCTGACATTGGCTCATTTTCATACGCTGGAATACGTTTGAAGCTTTTTAATTAGGGAATATCTTGACTGTCATCTGGTTCTACTTCCTAACTGTGCTTTTATCTTTGCAGAATTTCAAATCAGGAAGATATGTTGCTGAGAAATACAGATGTAGCCCTTTCATAAAGTCTTTGGCCAGACATGCTTCACTCAAAATGAAAAAGAGCAATGACATAGTTACATAGTTATATAGTTACATAGTTATATAGTTACATAGTTATATAGGCTGAAAAAAGACATGTGTCCATCAAGTTCAGCCTTTCCTATATCTGTTAATTTTTTGCTGTTGATCCAAAAGAAGGGAAAACACCCCAGTTTGGCTCTATCCAATTTTGCACTAAAAAAATCCATCTTGCCAGAACTGTATCATATTTGTAAAGGGTTTGATTGTATGTACCTGGTCAAAGGTATTCCGACGCCCGGGACACGCAGTTCCGGGCGCCGGACAGGCTAACAGGGTTAGGATACAGATCCCCCGCAACGCTGCAGGGGACCTGCATCCTACTCTCCGATGCGCTGAAACAGCCTCCCCTGCCAGCACTTCCCACGGTGGGAGTGCCGGCACGGGAGATTGTGTAAGCGCATTGCGCAGACGTTCACCAACCGCGCGCGATGCGCGTAAGCCCCCGCTGCCGGCACGTCTGCACGATGCGCTTTAACAATATCCCTTGCCGGCACTTCCGGCACCCGGGAGTCTACATTGGTAAGTCTGGGGAGGGACGAGCATATCTTGGCAGCATATCGCGAGTGGGCGATATCTCGGGGGGCAGCATGTGGCAGCATATCTCGGGCCGGAGTAGGCAGCATATCTCAGGGGCGAGGGGCAGTCGGGGAGGGCAGAGTGGCAGATATCTCGGGGAGGGCAGCAGTGCATATGCTCAGGGGGGATGGAGGTGAGCAGCATATCTCGGGGGGCGGCAGTGACAGCATAGTCTCATCGGGAGGCAGCAGCATATCTCGGGGGGACGGAGTTGGCAGCATATCTCAGGGGCGGGCAGAGTGGCAGCATATCTCGGCGGGGCGGGCAGAGTGGCAGCATATCTCGGGGGCAGCAGAGTGGCAGCATATCTTATCCCAACTAAGTTGTTTTTTTCTAAGAATCCAATTTTTTTTCTTTAAAAAAGCACCTAACTTTTAGGCTGCGGCCTATAAATCGAGCCAATACGATATTATATATATATATATATCCTCTAGTTATACATTCTGGAAACTGTAGTTCTTTTGTATCATATTGTAAAGGGTTTGATTGTATGTACCTACCAGCCTTTTTCCAGCCTTGGCTTTCAGTCTTTCAAGATCTTGCATGCTATGAATATTTTGGCAAAGTCAGAGAGAACAAACCAGTATAACGCATTAGATGCTAAGATTGTCTTTTCATGCTCAGGAGGCTCCAGGTTTAACACGTTGTTCAGTGCCGAGATTTAGCAATGACCATATTGCAAATAAATTCTCTGAAGTTAAATATATTTATAAATATCTGTGCATAACAGATGTCATTCTTTTATTGCACGGCAACATAGCCAAATAATTTACCATTTTGATTTAAATAACATTGCTTTTTGGCTTATAACTGGATGCCTCTTTCCAAGTCTTGTATTTTACTAGTTATTACATTCAGATGAATTCTTTCAAGCATTGCGGTTCTTGCAAAGACTAACCTAATCAATAATAATTCAAATTAATCAGACTTTTATATTAGTCTACAAAATCATAAGACAATAACGACCTTTGGGGTAGCAATTTATTTTCAAGGTGGGAGGTAGATATGTTTGGCCTGCTTAACAACAGGTTTGTCCACTCACCACTCCTATATTATGTAGCAAACATAAAGGCCTAGAAAAGCTACACTGTATGGTCAAAGGTATTGGGACAGCCGACCATTAAACCAACAGGGACTTTTATAGCATTGCATTCTAAATACACATATATATATATATTCACAGACAATATGTAGTTGGCCCCTCGTTTGCAGTTATAACAGCTTCCACTCGTCTAGGAAGGATTTCCACAAGATTTTGGAGTGTTTCTGTGGAAATTTTTGCCCATTCATGCAGAAGAGCATTTGTGAGGTCAGGCACTGATGTTGGATGAGAAGGCCTGGCTCGCAATCTCCGTTCCAGTTCATCCCAAAGGTGTCCTATGGGGTCAAGTTCTTCCACACTAAACTCATCCAACCATGTCTTTGTGGACCATGTTGGAATAGAAAAAGGCCTTCCCCAAACTGTTCCCACATAGCATTATACAAAATATCTTGGTATGCTGAAGGAGAAAAAAAAACCCTCAGAAAGAGTGGAATTTGTTATAGCTGCAAAGGGGGGACACATGTTAATGTCTATGTATTTAGAATGCAATGTCATAAAAATCCCTGTTGGTGTTATGGTCAGGTGTCCATATAGTGTATCTCACCTTGCTTACACCTCCTCCCAGATCCCATAAGGTGAAGGAAAGGAAGAGCCCGGGTGTGCTCATGATCTATCAGCTAGAATGCCTAGGCACACATAGTAAATGTTATTAGTGAACATCCAGTTAGGCCACAAAAAACACTTACATTAATTACAATTAAACTAGATTAATAAAGTTAATGGTACAGGCTAATGCACATTTTAAGATTAATATTTGATCATTGAAGCAATATGTCACGATCTCACCGAGGCAATCACTGCTTAAAAAGTATAGGAATAGATGGGGTTTTTTGTTTTTTTTTTACAACGGTCCCTTAAAAGAGCTTGTATCATTAATATGAGCATACCTAAGAACATTCTATCCCTAAACCTATTAACCTATTTAATAACCCATTGTGAAGAGTATACGTGGTAATTCTCCAAATGTGTTAAGCAAACGGCTAGGATAGTGATCATGATGGAAATCTTGACCTGTCAAAGACGCATTTAATTGAGTCACCTGCATCCAAACAGGTATAAGAACTATTACGCACTGGCAGTAAAGGCACTAATTGCGAGGCTTGTATATCGGCAGATGGGCTGCCGCTCCCTTGGACTTTGCACCCTAGGCCTAGTCAGCATGGCTGAGTAGTATGGATAAAAATGTAGAAGTAGGCAGGGGAAGGTTGGATTGTGGGAAGAGAGGCAATTGCCCCCCCCCCCGAGTGAGTCCAAAACACAGGGCCAGTTAGACTTTGACTGGCCCAATCGCGAAACAACAACATTATTTTCTATGAATAAAATTTGTTCACGGTTTTACATGTAGATAATCTATATGCAGCTAGCGCAAATGAGAAAAGAATCCAAACATATTTTTGTTAACATGCATTGATTTGGAAACCTCATATGCCTATATCATTTTTATACATTGTAGTTTTATAGGTTTTTTTTTTCCAAATTAAAAACAATACATTTTTTAAGCACTATTTTATACAGCTCTCAGTCTCTGAAACTCAGGATCACAGTACGGATGAAAGAGGCAGGAAACTGAGACAAGAGCACTGCCTTTGTCATATTAAATTAACTATAAAAGCAGTCACATGAACACACATCTGGGGGGGGGGCGGCTGTAGACTACTCAGCTCATGGTACGGATAGGTCAGCAACATTAGTGTAGTAGATGCCTAGAATAAACGGCATGTATGTCATGGAAAAGATGGCTGAATTTAGTCACCCTGAATACATTTCAGAGATTGTTCATTAAAAAGAAAAATATTGTATGGAAATATCTATTATATTTTTGGACTCAAATATAAGCCTTAGCCAATGTTTCCAGAAGAGCATGGAATATCAAAGTATGGATTAATGTGTTCTACTTTCAAGCATTATTAAAGAAGTTTTACATTGTTGGGCAACGCTTCAGATAAATGAGTTACCATAAAGTCTCCATGTATGTTTTACAATCAATGAATTTAATATCTTTTCCTCTATTTCTTAATGTGTAAAATAAAAAGTTATAAATGTATATATTTAAAAATGGATGGTTTTTTTCTGTCCAAATATATGCATTATAAATTTACGAAAAGCAACAATTAAAGACATGATTTATACACAGTAAAACTTATTTTCAAGTTGTTTTCCTTTGGCTGAGATGTAACACTAGGTATATTTAAAATACTTGTAATTATAATAATTACAAGTCCATTGCAGCTTTAATATTCAGAAGATTTATTGCGCATAATATGAAAACAAACGATTACAACTGAGAATATAAAATAGAGTTAATTTTCTAGCAAAGCTTAATTAAATGAATGTAATAATGTGATAGCATGACTAGTGAACAATATAACCACTCCTGAAAAATATCTAACATATACTGTATTTTTTTTCAGGAATAACATTTGCTGTGACCATCATAGAGAATGGTCAGTTTGATAATATATAGATTGTTAGTTTATTGAACTATTAAAATATTTAATAAAGTAGGAATTTCTTAGCTAAAAGTAAAAAACAGATTGTATTAATAATCTATGCTCTGTAACATATTAAGATCCACATCTAAACAGCAGGTTCTTTGTCTGGAATAGTAAAAGTGCTATAACTAATCTATCTTCTCTGTAAGCAGGCCAACTAGAAACATGACATTGTTTGTGACTAGTTGGGGCAAGGTGGTTTCTTTCTCTCTTGAAACAGATGTTACTAGGTGCTGAGAGTACTGTTAATGCAAGTGAATGAGTAAGTTTATCTGTCTCTCTATATAACTTGACCTCAACTCTGGAGACATCAGGGAATGCCACTGCTTTTAAGAAAGATGGTCCACAGCTGAATGCTCTTCACTACATAACTATACATGAAAAATGCAGCTACGACCAAAAAGGTTGACCTTTTTTTTTCCAGATTCACATCTATCTTCATATTTTAACTGATTTAGATTGATGGTTCCCGATAACCTTTGCGGTTGTACTTTCCAGACGACAATTAGAACTACTTCCAGGGTAACCTGATACACTCAAACCATTCAGTGTCATATAAAGGTGAGTGTGATTATTCAGAATTGTGAAGCAATAGATACAATTTTGGCAATGAAACCCCTAATTGGAAATTCTACAGCGTTGCTAAATCCATGTTAGGGGATATTTTCTTTTAGATCTACAATTATATTTGTAATAGTTATATTGTGCTGTGTCTCTATGTTTGATAGCTCTACTTACTGTAACCCTCATTCCACTGTCTGAAATGTACCCAGTTCTGATGGCACATAGATGCTCTTTCTTTACTATATGATGCTGCCCATTTTTTCGTACTGATTAATAAGGACAGGACATTTAGGTTTGTTTACCTCTGTGCACAGCCTTTGTTTGCATATTTAGCTTTATTTCCATATGTGATCTGTGTCCTAGTTGTAAGTCAGTACTCTCTGACTCATGTCGGTTTAAGAAAAACACACACTTTATCCACCATCCAATAAAGGATCCCTACATATAAATCTGTCAATGGGCTTGGCTTGGTTAGGCCAAGACTATTAGATGTTTTTGTTTTAATCATTATTCATTTAATTTATTATTTATGTTGCAAGATGAGGTTGCCGTTAAACCACCTAATAAACTAAATAATAATAGGGATATAATTTTATGCGCATAGCTCCAAAGCCACAAAACACTATATCAGTTGCTGGGAATTATAGGACTGCTCACCTGCCAAGAGAGTAACCTTGACACATATAGATTATGTAATTATTCACGTTATGGGGTGTTTTATACTATAAAAAGTGCAGGACATTTCTGATTGGTGAAGTCCACCTCCCTCGGTTACTATGTAAACCTCATCAAAAGCTCCACTGAACAAATATAATCATACATATTATTATGTACCTAAAGATTATATGCACCATTTTTTACTAGAAATAAAAGGATTGTATCATGTTAGACAGCAGAAAAGAAAGCTTTGAGGACTCGGAGGTCCCTTCTTCACACATAGCTATGCTTAACAATCATAAGACTCCTTTATGATGTCATAATTATAAGACAATGAAAGCATTATGTCACAATCAAAACACCTCTATGATCTCATTATGATAAAACAATTAAAGCATTATGACATCAAAACACACATTAATGAAGTCATAATGTTAAGATGATGATAGCATTATGACATCACAATCATAAGACCCGATGTCATGATCATAAGACCATTAAAACAATATGATGTTGCAATCAAAACACCACTTTATAATGTAATAATAAGAGAATGATAGCATTATGATGGCACAATCAAAACACCTCTTTATGATGTCAATGTCTGAAGAATGGACATCAGCTCCTAAAAGCTAGTGTTAACTCTCTACTCTCTCTTTCAGGTAGTGATTTAAAGGCATAATTTTTTTGTGGTTTCTTTTTTTCCCTAAAATAACATTACTATGGGCCATCATAATTATAAAAACAAACGCCATGAATAGCATAGCATAACAGATCACATGTTAAGAGGAACACAATACAATAAATCATATTCTGGACATAATCAAATACCTTACAAAGCCAATAACACAGTTTTTCCAAGCAATATTTTAATTACCAGAGGATCAGGCACTCAGAAACAAAAGTCATTTTGAATGTGTACACGGTAGTGTTTATTAAAAAAAATGTTAGGAAATAATTTACCTAATACCAGATTACCTCATTAGGTTGAGGTAATTAAAGTTAAGGAGTTAACGTCTCTAAGATTCTTCTTCAGCATCAGGTACATCATAACCCAGCTGGGAAGCAATTGGGAAGTGAGCCCAGTAAATTCTGGCCATTTCATCATTTTTCTCATAAGCACCCAATCTGCGAAGTTCTTCCACCCAGCCGTAGAAATCAGAGGCAGACATGCTCCAGTTAGGAATCGCTCTCTTCTCTCTAACATCAGCTGGAATGAAGGTAAAAACAGGTAACAAATTATAATATATATATATATATATAACTATACACGACCAAAACTTCAACATTTCAGTACATTACAGTGATAACCTAGAACCTTTGATCTCATCAGTTTCCAGTTAATTGTGTTTAAGCACTTTTAGAAATGTTTATTGTTAATATGTTGTTCTAATCCTCATTCAGTTCTGATCTCAATTATATTCATGCTTCTTGTACTTATTGAACCATTCGAACCATTCTGGTTCTTCTCAAATTGTGCCTGTAACTGGTCTCCTAACTTTCTACCATGGAATATATCACGGTAATTGTCACGCACAGTGTCTCAAAGCTGTCTACATTATGATAGACATTGTGTTATGTAGTATTTAGACTAGATCCCTAGTGTACTTCCACTTAGAATATGTCCGCACCAAGATAGTAGAATGCATGAACATTGAAAAGAAAGAGAAACACTTTTATGGAGAGCTATATAACTGAGCCATACTTTTAATGTATATTTGCTATTACAGGTCATTACATTTTAATACATTTTGTCATAAAGTTTCAGAATTTGTGTTGAGCTCTTTCCCCTTTACTACATTTTAACAACTTTCACTACTAACCTGTAATATCTGTATGTCATTCATTTACATATACATATATTGGATCCATACATTTAACATTAATATTTTATTTATAACATTATGTGTAATGTAATAATATTTATACATATATATCTGTGTATGTTTAGATCAAACTTGATTACTTTACTTGGTTATTTATCAATTGCCTTTATTTCAAAGATTTTTTAAACTCCACCTAGTGGAAGGAACTTTAACTGAATGGTCCCATGTAATATAGCATAAAATAGCATTTACTGTGTAGGAAAATGGAAGAAATGTGAAGTTAGTGAATTATTCACTGTTTGGTAAATGTACCACTAATTATATATATATATATAAATAATATATATATTATTATATGTATAGCATATATACATTATATATACATACATACATAGACACTGATACTCATACTTAGTTGAATTTGGAATCATTTTGTAATCATCCTATATTTCATTATTTAATGAAGCAAATTATAAACTGCTTTTTTCCATTAGTGTACTCAAACATATGCCTTGGATACACAGTACAATGCTATATCAGTATACATACCTTTTCCTTTTATGACAGCTGATAAGCCTGATGGGAACGAGAAACATAAAATACATCAATTGTACATTATAAGGTAAGGTAAAGAAAAAAAATACAAACGAGTATTACAAAGTGTTGCTAAATAACATTGTCTTGTTTAAAAATGTTTCAATTTAGTAATAACATCCCCTTTCTTTAAATATTCAGTTCTGTTAAAGACTAGTTATTTAAGGGCAGTTTTAATGGAGAAAAAACTGAAGCCTATAATAAAAAAAAAAAGGAAAAATACCAAGTGTGGGACTTGTAGGGTCTACCATAGGCTAAACACAAAACCCCGGTGAAGGCTGGCAACTTCTGCCCCAGGGGCATATAAAACCAAATGCCCCCCCCAACATAATTAACACAAACACACACGATAATACAGACTGACACACATTATCCCCGGATTGCTCTGATTTGAGGGCTCAGCCTGAAACTTAAAGGTGTTCTACTTGCAATTCTACATGTATTCATGTGGCACCTAGCATAACAATAACTTAAATCCCGACTGGATCCATTCTGTGCTAATTTTACCGGTTTTCTACTCATTTTCTTTTCAATAATGTGTTTTTATGGAAGGGAAAATGTGCAGCTTAGTTGGGCTTTCCCATCAAATTCCATGTTTATACATTTTAAGCAGGACTAGGTAGTAAGCATTTCAACATTGCATGTGGTACATATGTCTTGTGTTTATTGCGTGGTCTCCTGGGCTGAATGGTGCCAGCGGTCCCCTGGTTTTACCACATCCAGCCTATTTTTGCTTTTTTTAATGATTTTTCCAGGTTACAAGAAGGCACCTTAATGCCTCATTAGACCTGTGGAGAGACCTTTATTCCTTTATGGTTTTGGGTGCTAGAGCTACATTTAGCCCGCCATGTGATACACAACACGCCATTATCGGTCTTCTATCAATTTTATTTGTAACATAAATTAACATTTTGTGTCGTCAATGAATTATTGCCCTGAAGCATTACAGCACTGTATTCATTCGTTTCAGTGATTCCAATAGGCTTCCTTTATCTACACACCTGATGGCTGGCATTGTTGAAAGTCATGCAATATTTTGAGCTGAAGAACCACACTGAGCGGACTGTTTATGGCAATGCTAAATCTTGCTCATCTCATTAAATCCTTTCCTACACTGACTCAGTGTCAGATTGGGTGATTAAGACTGTGTATTCCATTATTTACCACAAGGCGTCTGAGTGGTTTGTCTAGTAGACTGGTCTAAGATAACACAGCATACAGGTGGTTTAAAACCAATATATTTGAATAATTATATATAATGCTTAGTAACACCAATAATACACTTTGGGGAAAGTTCAGTGAGTACTTTAATATGTATTATATACTTCTTGTAAAAAAAAATAGCACACTCTCTTCTATCAGTTTCATGACTCTAGCAGCTTTAAGCAGCCAATCGCAAGAAAGTGCTCCATTCAAAATCAGTATTTGCTCTTTCTGCGCATGCACACCGGGGTTCTCATTGGGATCCTTGGAAATCGTGCATGCCTCGGCGCTGAAGCTTGTTGGTAAGCAGCAGAAGCCTTCTGGCTTATTCATTCAGCCAAATGCAAGGAAATTGTACAAATGCACGAAGAGGTATTAATCCTCCCAGCATTTCCATCGTGAACAAAGGTGACATCTTGCTATCATACACAGATGGTGGGATATCTACTTTAAACTAAAAGTCACATCTGACTGTCCCTGCAAAAGCTAATTAAATGGCTAATTTCCATACGTTAGGGGAATCATATCATCATTTCACGGCTGACAGTCACATTTGGTGTTGTTTTAATTTGCAAGCTACGCATATGTGGCAATTAAAAAAAAAATAAAATTGTGCCTTAGTTCTATTCTGACACATTATAGTAATGTAGTATCAGAATTAATATATATATTTAACTCTCAAAGTCCCTGATCTGCACCAGAAAACCATAGAATAATTTTTTTGTATAGTAAAACCATCTATTGGATTTTGCGTGTTTATTGGTCATTGCCAAACCATCAGCAAACCGGGAATCTGAATATAAGCCTTTTTATGCTTTTTATGTTGTGCACCCCTCCTTTTTCATATATATTTTAAAAGGTTTATTCATTATGTATACTACTACAATTAATCCAACACATCCCACAGCTGTAGATAACATAGGATATCCACGGCTAGCGGCACGGAGCGACGGGGCTGGAGGTAGAAGTGGCCAGAGCCACCCCCCAACTTGTCCCAAGGGCCTCCTTGAGGTAGTCAGCTGAAGAGCACTGCGAGGTGGTCACGTGGGAGCAGCAACAAAGGTCTATGACGCAATACCACAGGCCTTCACTCATTTTAAAGAACCCTGTGCCAGACAGGGGGGAATCAGAGGACCTACCCAACCAACCTATGACCCCTGCTGCCTGCAAAAGCTGTCGAGCAGTATGATATGGTCTCAATTCCACTTTTACAGCCGAATTGAGACCATTAACCCTCTCTAAGAAGGACACCAGGAACAGCAGCTGTAGCAGCTAACATTCTGTTTATCATCTTCTAAGTTTTTTAGGTCATGAAAAATTCACCGCTATTAACAGAAAATAATTTTCCTTTTCAGTGCAAAGTTAAAGTACTGAAAAGGTAATTTCCATAACAATTTGGAAGTTGTTACAGTTCTTACATATCCCGAGAATATGCTATTAACGATGAATAATTATTTTTTTTTACTCACAGGTACTTGGCAAGGAATAAATGAGGCAGTTCTAGTTATGACAGATCTCAAAGTTATTGGAATAATTACACTGAAAGCACTATAGCTACTGTTTTGCATTTAATCCATTTTACTTTCTTAAGTTCGTTGCATGTACTGTTTTTGCACAGCATGATGTACATTGTATTCTTATATAATTACCGTATCAGTACCTTTATCCATTAAGGCACCATTAAAGATGAATAGAACCAACCTTTGGCTCACAAAGTGCTTCTGGATCAGGAGTTCTAATTAGCTATCTACATGTCATGTCAGTATGTACATATACACATATATATATATAATATATATTATAAAATGTACTAGCCATGCAAAAAATGGGTACATGCCTTTTTTTAGTTTATTAAAACATTTCTTACCATTTTGAGTTTACATACATTTCTCTTTCTTCTGCAGACTAGGTCAGTTACCTGTAAACATGTTTGAAGGGGCTCTTCAGCCATCCTATAGCCCCTTTTGTAAATGCACACAAATTTGCCCTTGTACCCACCCTCCGGCTAAATGCCCTGCAGGAGATGCAGTTGGCTGAATGCATCTCCCTGCCTGTGATGTATTCACCTCCAGTCTGGGTACTTAAGCTAGCTGGATCAATCAGTAGCAAGAACAAATCGCTACAAAATATGATGTAAAACAATAATAATAAATAATAGTAATCATGGAGGAAGATGGCAGCTGCTGCCCCAAAATAGTCTCCCTTGTGTCGGGTGAAAGCTTTCATTTGATATTTATTAATTTTGGAAGAATGTGTATTAATATACCAATAAAGCTTAACATCACTTCTTTAAACCATTCCTCAAGATGGAAGCACAAAAAGGCTTAGGAACACTTAGATTCCAGGGGAGATGAGTGAGCCAAACAATAATTGCCCTATAGAGGAATTCAAGCACTTAAAGCATATGAAAAAAGCCAAATAATTAATAGTGATGAAAATACAGCACCCTATAAGGATAGCATAGAAATGTATGTAACCGATAAATGGTACGCACCGTATAGTTTAGGCAAGTCAGTCTCCGGTAAGGCAGACAGACTTTTGATCTGGGCCTGATGTGGTTATTAAGAATATTTCTAATACTGAAGTGGTGAACTGCGTAATAATAGGAGACGCAGCAAATAAGTCTACTTACTGGATGATGCGAAGTACACAGCGAAGATAGCAAGAACCAGCAGCTTGCGATTCATGATTCCGGTTTGGTATTTCTTTGAAACGCTGTCCCGCTGTGCAGGATTATATACTGGAGGATAAGCCCTCTTCTTCGTATGTCCTCCTTGAAGGACAAGAGACGCTTTATCGATGGGCCTAGGCTGGAGTTTTTCCTATTTACTATGTAGCATAGCGCTGTTAGATTTGTGTTGGGAGAGTGACATATAGCAAGACCATGTTAAAGCTGACTTCACACAATCGGTTTTTTTTTTTTTTGCATTGGGTGATGATTTTCCATAGTTACAAAAATGCAGGAAAAACATTTCTTATGAATATCTTTAAAAAGAATCTCTAAACAGAATGACGGTACTTTACACTAGGAAACTTACAGGATAATCACACATTAAATCTATTGCATTTTCTAATAAAATAATTAAGCACCTCCACCCTTCCTGGGGAAGCATGGTGTTCTTATTAGAAATGATATACACTATTCATATACACCCCCCCCTCCGATTTGCTGGCTTTGGCACCTTAGCCTTTGTAACAAGCTTCCCTGCCAATGGCCCAGATGTCTGCCACCTGATCCTTTATCGAACCCAGCAAGTGTGTATGTTCTTCCATTATTATTCAACCAACAGACAGCTTATGGTAAACAGTTGTCTCTTGGACTCAGGGTAGGTCTGCAAACTTTAGTTCAGGGGAAAAGGCCAGCTGATTCCTGGAATAACAGTAAGCCAAACCTGGTTTGGTGGGCTACAGATTCAGTGCACGCTACCCACTCCTGTCCAAACACACATCCACCAAGAGCCTGTATGAAAGGAGCACCAAAAACAGTATGTGTTACTTGACATATACCAGTGGCCTACAAAATAACATGCAAACACAATTACATAGACTACATAGAGTGCAGCACTGTGACATGTGGAATTAAAGATGCAGTACCAAATACTCTGTTGAATCAAATGTTTCTGACACTAAATGCAACATTGGAAACATAATTCCCAGTAGGGTTAAAGGACCAAACAGTTCAGAAAAACCATTTACTGTATTTAAATGATTAGACCTTCAGAGGAAAATAATTGATTGATCGGCTAAAGTTTATTTGCCTGCCAAAAGAGTGCAATCAATGATTTGCCTAAGTGGAACAGCACCTACATCAGAGATTTGTACTTGATTTCTTTGCATTGCAGCTTCCCCTGCACTCAGTGAGTTAATAACTACAATCTATACCAATCATAAAACCAGAAATATAGTTCAATATAATATGCACAACTACTCTCCAACCAAATGTATAATTGCTCCTCAAAGTCCCCCACCAATAAATGGCACAGATGGATGTGGAGAAAACTTACCTTATAGTACTATTTGTACGTTCACTTTTTGTAAATCCATTTCCTTCACAGCGATTCCTCCGATGCATTTACAGCATTATCAGCTGGTTTGACGTCAGCCAATTTTAAAAAAACAATCATTCGTTAACATACAAACAAGGGGAGCGCACAACCTAAACTGCATAAAAGGCATACACATTTAGATTCCTGGGTTCAATAATAATAATAATCATGAATGACCAATAAGTACACAAACCAAAGCAATAATTCAGCTCATACCCAGTGCAAACACATAAAAAGCATAAATATTGGGGATTCATTCACACTATATGGTCATATATTAGTTCAATCTTCTTAATTTAGTGGCTGCACACGTTTTTTTAATTTTTTTAATACTTTTGTTGATGTTTACCAACAACAACTCGGTTTAGGGGTATTTTCATCACATCTCACAACTGCACACGCACCGGGAAAGAGAACCACACACAGCCCCTGCCAGCATTCCAAAGAAGCCTTTGTAGAAGTACTTCTCACTATACAGAACCCCCCCCAAAAAAACAAATCTAATTCATACCACTAGGTGGCATATCTGAGCAGCCTTTCGATGACTGTAGGGTTTTCAAATTGAAATGTATTTGTTCCTCTGTGAGAGGAAAAAAGAAAATGAAAGGAAAACAAAATGTTAATTTAAAAGACTGTTAATTTATTAGATAATGATCACTGGTATTTGGTTTACCACTTCCAAAATTCGCTTGTTCATGCATAAAATGAATATGAAAAATAATCCAAATGCTGGCTTCTAATGAGAATAAAAAACAATCTGTCCTACAGTAATGAGGCATAAAATCTTTTATGCAAAAGAATGACATCGCTTTGAATATAGAAAGAGCATAAAATGCTACATTATCAGCTCTTAAAGATGCTGTTCCACTTAGAGAAACATCAGTTGAGCTCTCAAGCAAATATTAGCAGAGCTGCCATTTGATTAGAAAAAAAAAACTACTACTGCATGTTCAAAAGTGGACCTGCTGCTTTTAGAGCTTTCAGCTTAACTTAATATATTAAAGAGGCCTGTAGTTTGTACTTTTTGCTTTCTAAGTGTGATTTTATTTTTTGGACATATTAGTTTCAACAATTGCATGGTAAATCGTGTCCAAAATAGCATACCATGTAGTGTCCTGTCCTCAAGCCTTCTACTTATCCAACCCTACAAATTCAGCCGCAACTAGACAGGTTTAACCAAAGGGGAAGAATGATGCTGACCGATTCCATGAGCTTGCTTTTTATACATACCGCTTATTTTAATCCGTAGACACCACTGGATTGGAATTAGTGAACTTGGTCGCAAACACGTAAGACAGAGGAATTTACCAGAGAAAGTGATCCAGAAATCATAGCCAAATGTTTTGATGGATGTGTTACGGCTCAAATTGCAGCTTATGGTTTTAGTTTCATGTACCTAGCCGATGGTTGTACAAAACAGGTTAATAAAAACAGGTGCTTCCACCTCGTAAAAGGTGTTATGTGTATACCCGACCAAGCAAGAGTACTGAGCCTAGAAGCACAAAGAATCGTATTTCCCCATGTATATGATTTGTTTAAGATAATAAGATAAGATGTATAAGATAAGATATGTTTAAATTTGGGGTGTAAAAACAGTGCGTGGGGTGCGTCTTATACAGCAATGACACTCCTATCATGCCCAGGCATACCCAGATTCCAGCACAGCTAACATCACACTCATCCTGGAACTTGGGCATGATAGAAGTGTAAGGTGCGGGCCCAAAAATTCTTATACATGGGAGCATCTTATACACTGGGAAATACGGTAATCCATGCTTGGGCAGACGGGCAGCTGAATGATAAAAGAAAACTAAGTGATCTCTGCCGAGTGAAAGATTTACAGAGCGCAGATTCAGTGATGGCTGGTTGACAGCTCTCTGAATTAGCGCCTAATGAAATTAGTACCTAATGTAGTAATGAGTCTAAAGGGTAAAAAAGTGACTTCAGGGTAAAGGAGTAAATCAGTACACAAACAATGAGAAAAGTCACGTAATACAGATGATACAATGACTGAAAAATGCCTTCAATACCTAACAGACCTGAAGAGCTGACCTAGCAGCTTAGGATATAGGAAGTATACTTTCAATGTATTAACAGCTTAACATACACACCCAAAAATAATGTCTTTACAAGGCAGACCACAAAACATTGACAAACTTGATATAGAAATCAAGATCCACAAAAAGGCTAATATCGACCGCCTCCTCATTGATCCGCAGTGACAAAATTACTTTTCATTTATTTTGAGGCATGTATTTTAATACTAATTCCTCATAAGATCTTAGAATACTACTCTGTAGTATTAACCAATATCAGTAATCATTTTAAGCCTTTTTCTGTAAGCTATTAGAGGAAGGAGCATTGCTTTTAGAGTAAAAAAGCCAAAATTAGCACCTGCATTATGTGAAGCCTGGTTGTGAAAAAAGAAAGTACACACTCTTTGAATTCTAGGAACATAATATTATTATTTATTATTTTATATAGCGCCCTCAAATTCCATAGCGGTGTACTATATGTTCCTAAGCAGGTCTAAAAATTAGGTAAATACAACTTCAGTTGAACAACACAAGACATTTTAGACACGTCATGATTTATTCACCAAAATAAAAAAAAGCCAAAATAGAGAAGCAATCTGTAAGAAACTAAGTACACTCTTAACGCTTCCATGCCAAGTAGCAGAAAGGTGCTGCTAAGTTTTAGCAGGTTGCCGGTCTGGAACATTTAGGTGTGTGTGAACACTATGCTAAAGATGAAAGACATCACCAATGACCTTACAGAAACAATTGTTGCTGCCTATCAATCTGAGAAGGGTTATAAGGCTATTTCCAAACATTTAAAGGCCATCATTCTACAGTGAGAAACATTATTCAAAAGTGGAAAACATTCAAGACAGTTGCCAATCAAGTGGAACGTTGAGAGAAATTGCTAAAGACTCAGCAGTTACATCGCAGACTCTACAGGCCTCAGCATTTTAAATTAAGTTCATCACAGTACAATTAGAAAGACTAAACAAGTATGGTTTTGTTTGCAAGGGTTGCCAGAAGAAAGCCTCTTCCCTCATGGCAGCACGGCTTAGGTTTGCAAATTTGCATCTAAACAAACCACAAGACTTCTGGAACAATAAATAACTTTTCACCTACACACTTGCCTGCAAGTTTGCATGCCTTTAAAAATCAATCAAGGATTCGCCACACCTAGTTACTCATTCTCTTAAGCTACAAATGACACATTTAATTCAAAACTGATTATTCCATAATACAGCACAGAGTGGGGATGTGTATTATACACAGAAAAATATGAAGCTGAACTTTTAAATGAAACATACATATAGAACACATTATACCTGTGAGTAAAAAAAACAACAAACTCTGGCCCATTGTCAAACACTATAATGTGAAATATTATACATAGGAATATAAATATACCCTCAAATTTGCGAAATAACTCTAGCAACCCACAGTTTACTGTTCTAAGATAAAACAGGTGTTTGATTAGTTTCAAAGAACATTCGTGCTGCTTTTGAGCCATCAACAATACAATAAAAACAAGAAAAGGACAGCAGTTTCAAAAAGATTACTTTTATTTGTCTGTATTAGCATAGACAATCTGCTACACATACATATTACTTTCAGTAAATTTCAATGAATTAAATACATTTTTTTTTTTTTTTTAATTATAACAAGCAGGAGGGCAAGAGAAAAAAAATGTGGATGGCACATTTGGTTAACTTTCATTTAAAACTCGGAATCAAACAATTTTCTCAAGAACTATTTTTTGTAGTAATTACATACCAAATACACTATATGTACTACAATCAAATTTTACCAAAGTAGTTTATGGAGCACTGCTACAATACTTTGCCTACTCTGCCGAGAAATTGAGAGGTAATGTGGCAGCAGAGGACAGTACAGAGTAAAAGTGGTTCTATAGTGAGGATGACATTTTGTGTACACTACTTGGTAAGCAACAAGGCTACAGAATTCACAGCCACAACTGATACAGCATGTCTACAATATTATTTGCTGCAGCTTCAGTGCATATCAACTGTGCCCCTAATGTATATCAATAAATTCTTACATTATAAAAATCTAGAGTATAATAACACTGTTTCAAGTTGACTCCTACTGCTCTCGCTAGCTATGTACTGTAAACATATGCAGAATAGGAGACTTCAAACCAAGGCATGACAGTGAGTGCTTACAATGGTCACTTAAGTGAGGTTTTATTTAACCTGAGGGCAAGATGACTTACAACAGAAAAAAAGACAAGACAAACAAAGATAAAAGTACTATTTAAAGAGTGTCTGTGGTATAAGAGGAGCTATGAACATTTAAGACTGCGTTGTGTGTAATGATGGCTCTGTTCCATGGAAGTATATGGTTTTTTTTTCGGAACTAAGGCTTGAAGTTTGAGAGGCCATCACCGAGTCCGATGTCACGGTAGTGCTTTAACAAGATATAGTTTCTCCCCATGTTCACTAGTGAAGATGGGTGCCTTTTTGTAATGTTCCACCAGCTCATCCATGCTATTAAATCGACGTTGCCCAATGCAATACACATCGTCCACCAGCTGCACTTTAAAGTGTTTGTTCTTTCCCGACGCCTTCAGCGATATAGAAAAGTCACTCGGCTGTGAAAAATAACATCATATATTAAAAAGGAGGATTGAACACAGGTTAAACATGTATATTAACAGGAATGTAAATGCAAGTTTTAAAATATTTAGTACACGCCCACATCATGATGTAATAAAAGATAACGCAAAGTATTTTCTATTACGTTATTTATATTTGAGTTGTAGTTGATGGGAAAAAATTATGATGTGAAGCTTGCAAATCTTACCTAATTCACCATGTTCCCCAACTGATTGTGAGAATTAATTAATCTGAACACCAAAAACGTATTCTGGCAGTTTTGTATTTTCAGAGTATTATATTGCCGTGGAATCCAGGAGATGTAAATCACACAAATACATCAATGAATAGTTTTTTTTCATTAGATAAAAGTTGCCAGGGAAACCCAACACAGACATTGCAAACACCAGCCCTTGGAATTATGGACATGTCAATGGCACACTTTGCCATCTGCTGATTTAACAAAACCTATTTTAGATTTGGGGATTTTGAAATCATTAGTCAGTTAAACAGATATATAAAAATAAATGCATTTCATTACAATACTTTTAGAAAAAAAAAACATTTGTAATGTGTAATGCAAATACAACTCTTAAACGGCAGCTTGCCAAGCGAACAATAAATTGTGCATGACAAATCAATGAAGGCAACGTTCAGAAGTCTTGACGGTTTCACTTTTTCTTTATTACTCTTTAGACTTTCTTTGAAGTAGGTTTGAGGTTCAGTTTCCGACCTCATTGTACATTTGTTTGGCTCTGGAGACGGAAATAAAGCTTGACAAGAGGGGGGTGAAAAGGAGAACCTGTTTGCTGTTGTGAGGCACCAGGTTCAAGCCCTATGGCAGGCATGACCATGACAGGCGGTTCGCAGGCCTGGGACCCATTCTGGGGCGTAATCCTGACATACATATGCTTTACAACCATAAATGATATAAAAATGTGATTCCTTTTTAAATACAAAAATTAAAAAAAATCTTGACTATATGTAAGGAAGATTTAATTTACTGACAAGGTGGCAGAGGTTAATACCGTGAGGAAATGTAAACATGCATGGGGCAGGCATATGGCTATCCTGGAGACCAAGGACTGATTAACGTTTTGGTCTTTACAGCAGGAAAAAATGGGTAGACTAGATGGGCGGAAATGTTCTTATCTGCCCACAAATTCTATGTTTCTAATCCACATACAGATTGAAAAGAAATTCCATTTGGGATTCCACTCAATAGTCTATACTAAAACCGCCAAGAATGATTGAAAATGTTATTATAGAACACACACACTACATATACCATAATATATATACATAATAACTTATCTATCATGTTTGTTTGGAATTTTGTAATAGTCATTAGAAACCGTATGGTTTATTTATGGTAAAAGTAAAAAAAAGATGGAATTGTTGAATGTGATTTACATTTACTTTAATGTATTCTACAACTATTTAAATGAAAATTGTACACTGTTACAGATACCATACATGCCTATCTAGTACACATTTTTGCAAGGGTAATAGATAAAACGTGTACAGAATACTAGGCATGCTTTGCAGCTTTTGTCCTGTGGGGATCCACGGGGATCATTAGCAGATATTTATCTGTACAATCCACAAAGTTTAAATCGCCAATTCTTATCCTAACCATTTTTTTTTCTTGTAGCACTTTAAGAAGCACAAAGAACTTTTGAGAACAAGAGGAACACCTGAAAGACTTGTAAATGCCGTTTTTTTTTTTGCACATCGTATTCATAGTGAATGGTCAGAATGCCTCTCTCTTTTGTGTTGGCGATACCGCACCATTGGGTGCATTCCGGTTTCAGTTTAAGGATTGTTGAAGTAAACACACAGTTTTATGAAGAGCCTTTTCATATCTTAAGTTTTGTGAGTCCATAGACACACATCTTTTCTTTTTCTTTTTATTATTTTGAAAGTTTTACACTATATATTTTTTCTTGTTTCTTCCCTCTGTATGAGCACCCCATTGTATATTGTGTGGAATTGCCAAGACATAGGAGAGCGTCGCTCTGGGTGGTGCTTTATCATTTTTATTCCATAAATAAATACATTTTTATTTTATTATATATTGGGGTCTCCACTACACTGATATTATGGTAATTTTGCTATAAACTTGCCAGAGGTTCTCTTTCATTATAAGTAGTGAAGTGAGGGAGTCAAAACTCAGGTAGACTCCCTTTAGTGAATAGACCACTATGAATATAATCTAATCAAATGGCATCACTAAGATATAAGGTCTGCAACCTTTACAAATAAAGAACCTCAAAATATTCAAAGGTCACTATTTAACAAAATAAGATATTGTATGCATACTTTACTTATGTATACCCATTGACAAAAACCAAGAAATGAAGGTTGCACACTGTAATGAAAGGAATGAAAAGGCTACTTACGGAGGACTCGCTGTCTCTAATAAGAAAGTCTCCTTCCACCCCTCTTTCATTTAGAGCACACTCCGCTTGATGTCTGGTAATACCCCCATAGTACCATCCTTTCCCAGCAAAGAGCCCTGTGCAAGCAGGCCCGGTGTAGCTTATATGATTAACATGTGAACTGTCCATGGAAGGCCCATCATTTAAAACAACAACATAGTTTTTGGGAACAAGGCCAATTTGACCACTAGAGTTTTTACATTTCCACCATTCAGGGTCATTTTCCGGTTTCTCAATGACTTCCATTATATCTCCTTTCTCAAAGTTCAGCTCCTCTTCAGTTACGGAACTAAAAGGGTAAAGTGTCTGAACAAGATGGAGTACTTTAGTGTTTTGGCCGTTGTTCATAGAAGCCCCTTTCCGCAAACTAAGGAAACTAGGAGAATCTGCTGTGGCTTCGTCAACTTCTTCTACTACGTAGTTTGACGGAAACCATCCAACTTGTCCATCGAATGCACCGCGCCACCAACCATCGCTACACTTTTCCATAACAATCACTCGAGATCCCTTCACAAGAGACAGCTCATCCTCTCTTTCTGCCACATATGCAAATTTCACATATGCTGGGATGTTAAGATCATAGATGCGGTCAGCGCTGCTACCGTTTGATGGATACTCTGCATCAGTGCTAGGAGTTGGGGATGCATCCCGGTTACTTGTCTTCCTCTTTGTCTTACCAAGGCCTATGGAAAGGAATATTTGTGTTATTTACTCATGTAAATTCCAAGAACGCATATTTAACCCCTTAAGGACAATGGGCGGTCCCTAAACCCATTGAAAACAATGCATTTTGAGCCCGTACATGTACGGGCTTTGTCATTAACTTCCAGAAACGAGCTCCCATTACATAGATACAGTCAACTAAACATAGGTATCTATGGGTCAATTTACAAAGAAGGCATGTGCAGACTAGCCAGTTATTGATGAACGTTTTGGTTTCAACAAAGGCAGAACGCAGCTAAAAATATTGAAAGCACAAGGAGACCTCGTGAGGTAGCATCCAAATACAAAGACACTGTAATGAGTATGGGCAAAGTCAGTCATTTTCAAAGTGTGAAATTCCTCTTAGTAATTACACCATTGTGTTTCCACTAACTACTACTCGGTGATGGACACTGCAATAAAACTTCTGAAAATGAGTTTTTGCACGTCTCCAAATCTGTGATAATAATGTTCTTTTTATCTGGACATTTTTATAATACATTCTAACAGAGTTTGTGAGTGAGTGATAGTTTTAGACAACAAATTGTCCCAGCTGAAACTGAAAAAGCCTGCATGAATATCAGAGTATTTTAAAAATCTATGTCTGAAACTGTTCTTGCTGTAGTGACTTATTACTAGGAACTGCAGAGAAACAATTAAAACAAACGTTACATAATTATGTCTATTTCCTGTAAAAGAATTAGATAACCTCCATTTACTGCAAAAACAAGCAATCTTACCCAGAGTATCCTTCAAATTTTTAACAATGGATCCCTTCTTTAAGCTATTCTTTCGTTCCACGTAGTTTGATGGCACATATCCAGTTTTGTTGGCACCATTCCTTACTCTCCACCATGTTTTGGAGTCGTCAATTAACCAAAGGCGCTCGTTTTTCTTAATATCAAGTTCTTGATCCTGTTGTGCCATATAATCCCACTTGGCAATAAGAATGACCTCCTCTGTCATCTTTCATGGAGTCGATCTGTCATAAAAACACCAGAATTCATTATCACAGCGAATACTGCAGTCACCTTTTTTTAGATCTATTTTAGAGATGGTCAAACCGGCTAAAGGTCTTTATTAATAACAAGCTATTTTCTTTTGTCTTTCACGCTATGCTTAACAGAATTTAAAACCAGAAACATAGAACTTGATTCCAGATACAAACAATTCTCATTTTTTCTGGCTGTAGAGACCACATCTGGGTCTTATATTGAGGATAGCCTTATGCCGATCCCATGCATGTTTAAGCGCCATCATAGTGTTAAACTCTAGCAGTTCTGCAATTCACTCTCCCAGTGAGGAAAACATCCTTGTATCACACGTAAATCTCCGACGCTCGTAGAGTTGGACCATGCCCTCTGGTTCTAACATTTCTCTTTCTATGAAATTAAACTTCCTGTTCAATTATATGAATGAACAGCTACGTCTAGATTGCATTGTATGAATACAAATCAGTGATGGCAATGAGTATTAAGTAAAAACTTATTAGGTTTTTCCTCTACTTCTAATCCATAATCCTTGTTTTACAAACACATTTTCCATTCATTTAACTGTTCTGTGTTTTAAATCCTCTGTTTATGTTAAATTGAAAAAGAACACCCAAATTGCACAGTTAATAAATCAAGCACTGCACAAAGCTTTTCTATCTCGGGATATTCACTAATATCCGAACAACCTCCACAGGCCTTTCTCATCACCAAGTCCCCATTGAGGTCAGAGAACATTTTCATAGTAGTTTGGGGTTCTACTGGGTCAGGGGTGTCCAACCTGCGGCCCTCCAGCTGCTGCAAGACTACATCTCCCATAATGCTCTTTCAGCTAAGGAGCATGGGAGATGTAGTCCTACAGCAGCTGGAGGGCCGCAGGTTGCCATATAATATCGACGCCATAACTTCTAAACAAAGACGGGAATAACACATGATTGAACTTTTTTTTTTCCTTTTCTTTCAAATAAAGTTTTAGGGGGTATTTTTCTTCATCTGCACGCCTTGCATATAAATAACATTTCAAGTTTCATTCTTATAAAATGGTGATAAGAAAAACAGAAATGATGTTTTACCAAACCTATAAAGTGCATTCACTAAATACATGAAGGGCGTATTGGTCTGCATGCAAGAAGTTTGACTTTTCTAAACAAGAACAAAAAATAAAAAAATGCTATTTTAGCAAATATACTCTCAATAGAGAAGATAATATAAAAATAGTTAACATCGGTTTAATCAATACCTTTTTGAGAAAAGTCTTCCATTTCAGCAAGCTCATTTAATCTACGTTTTTTTGCTATAATTAACAGTCCTGGTGCTCATAAAAAGAGCAATTCATTCCAACCTGAAATTAGGACAGCTATGGGTTTAGACACGCAGAGTTATTTAAAATCATTGTAAACAGACATCAAATGACTGCAGGTGTTCCAATGCAACTGACAAAAAAAAAAAAAAAAAGGATACTTGAGTTGCCCAAAAGGAAAACCACAACTTTGAAGCTCAATTGTCACTCGTGTATGATAAACTTTCAAGAACTATTTACAAAATTGCTTTACGTAATGCATCAACTGTCATACTGGAGGAGAACGCAATTATTTAACAACGCGGATGATTCACAGACTATGCCTGATTTTCTCATGAGTTTCCATAAGTAGTGAGATATTATGGAACATTTTTGCTACAGGAGCTCCTGCATTCCAAGACAATTTAATGTTCTCAATGAACTTTCCCCGCCATTCAAGCCACCGCGCTACTAGCGTAGAGTCCAGCGCCATTGCCCAGTCACTTGACCCAGCGAAGCACCTACCCGTCTGGGTATGGAAAATTCATTTCACATGGAAATACAGCCAGACCTGCTACAGCCTGCCTTTATTCTATGAACGGGATTCCTATCACAGACATAGTTAAATGAGAAAATGTGTTCGGAATAATAAAAACTATTCAAATACCTGAACCGGAAAACAGTGTAAATAATCATAAAAATTAATATGAGCATAAAAATTAGCATATTTTACTAGATAGCATAAAAATACAGAAAAAAACCCAACAAAAAACCTTACAAGTGTGGTTATGGCGATATATATAAATATATATATATATAAAAAATAATCACAAAATAAAGTAAAAGAAACAAAAGCGAGCAAGGCCAGAGACCTGGATATTTCCACAATGTTTCTGCCAACGAACAGTAAACAGTCATCAACTGACTGTCTGAAATGTTATGGAATCATATGGAACATATGATTTACTCTGGTCTAGACGAATGTTCTTTTTAATAATGGCCTTGAGCGGTATTATGAAGCCATGCATACCCAGGTAGAATTAAGCTGTAACCAAAAACAAAACAAAAAGCTTCAATTATATCCAAAAATAGTGGTGTTGGCCTATTATAAAACTCATTAAACTATTCATTTTGAATGTTTTTTGACTGTGAAAGACAATTGCTCAGCATTTTCAAAATTCTAGTTTTCAATTGAATGTGTGCTCTGTTTAAGAAAGCGGGGCATGTATACAATTTGTGAATGCATCACCTGTTCGTTTGACATGACGAGTATCTATTCATATACTGTATGAATCTGAATTGTATAAAGCGTCCCAAAGATTACTTCAGGATATGAAATCTTCCAATTTGTCATTATCATAGTCTAAACTATAACTCCTTTTAGCATTACTAAGTGAAGTTTACTAAATTGTATTTTGCGATTAGTGTAGTTTTTGGGGGTATTCAGTTAAAAGGGCTATTCTACATTAAATAAGGTGGTATTTGTGGCCAAACGTGGAGGTATATTAAGCACTTGGTCCTCAAATGACCTCTCCACCTTCTTCCCTTAAAAAACTTGTATTATATAACTATTATATAGGTTAAGTGCATTAACAGGCAACATCTAATATTTGGGAGGAAAGGGCAGAATCACTTAAAGCAATTCACAAAGCAGAACAGAAAGGCACATACAACAGATGTCCCTTAATGACATGGCGCATACTATTACGGCCTCTACTATTTACGGTAGTTTTTTGATGATTTCCTTGATTTCTAAAGCACTATGTGGGATATGAGTTAATACTATATAGTCCCCGACGTCTCTGATGTCAGTATCCCAGTACACAATATAACAGCTTGAAGTAGACATTACCAGCGGCATGCTGAGGGATTTCTGTCTTGAAGATTGGCTTGTACTCAAATGTGACAGACCCAAAAATGGAAATAACACAACCATTTCATACAACACTAACAGCACTATTGATTTTTCAGTTTACTAGCAGCACACAGCTAGCACTGCTCACTAGATAAAATGATTAATAAAGAGCTTATAGAAAGTGTGAAATGGATCTTTAATGTCAAAAGTTCACCCATTTCAATATACATCATGTACAAAAACTTAAGTGAAAACTAGTATGCTTACAATTAATGTTTTATTAGTTACAGTTATAGAAACTAAAATAAGTGTATTTTCCCTGGCCTTATACTTCTTATTGTTCAATGTGGCCATAATCTCTTACAGTGGTTAGAAACAGTAAGTGAACTCTTTGGAATCGCCAGCATTTATGTATAAATTTTTAAAAAAATCTTAATATATGAACTGATCTTCATGTAAGTTACAATAACAAACACAATCTGTTTTAACTAATAAATTATTGTATTGTTATTGTCCACATTGAATATGTCACTCAAAACATTCAGTGTGGACTGGAAAAAGTATCTACTGATTTCAACAAAAGCTACTTAGAGGTAGGAGTTAGCAAACCTGGAGTCCAATCAATGAAACAGGATTGGAGGTATGTTGTAAAGTTTTGACTCATAAAGCACTCAGTTTGCTATTCACAAGATGCATCTTCTGATGGAGATCATGTATTGCAATTTTTTTTTTAAACCACTGAAAACCTACAAAAATCAAAAATTGTTCTTTTGCATAAAGCTGGAAAGGGCGGCAAAGTAATTTCAAGAGTTCAAATACTTGAATATTGTACATGAGTACCATACACAAAACACTGAACAGGCATGGAGTCCATGGCAAGACATCATGGAAGAAGCTGCAGGTCTCAAAAAAATTTAAATAAAAGAAAATGCATCCCAGAAGCTTGTGAAGAGCACCTCTACAATGCTATGGGAAAATGCTGTGTGGACTGATGAAACCAAGCTGGAATTCTTCAGGAGAACACTCAGCACTATTTATGGCATAAAAAAGGCAACATAATCTGTGGAGTACAGTGGATTTGTGGTCGGTGTTGCCGGGATAGCCTACCATCATTAGGACAATGAATTTGCGAGTTTAATGGCAGGGTGGCTGTCTACCAGTTGATACTCAGTAGGACAATGACCCTAAACATCAAAATAAATCTACTACAGAATGGCTACAAAGAAAATCTGACTTTTGGAGTGACCCAGTCAGAGCCTTAAACCATAAAATATGCTGTGGAATGACCTCAAGAGATCTGTTCACACCTGAAATCCTAAGAATATGGCTGAGCTTAAACTTCAAACAGTCTACATCCATGAAGCATGTGGCAATGCTATAGAAAACAGAGCAGAACATTCTACCTAAGTTTCCCTTAATAATAAAAACAACTCAACTTTTAGGCACAAAATCTATATATAAGGTACAACTTGCAGTGTCCATAGAAAGGATTCACTTAGAGAGAAATTTGTTTCTCCTGCAAAAGGAGTCCATGATATCAATGATTAAAGTCATTTATGTCAGAAATAAAATAATCAGTTGCACTAAAATAAAAAATGAACTTACAGCTCCTACAGGCCCAAATTAAGAAATTACATAAAATAAGTGCTAAAAATACTTTTCTATAATACAGCGGGACTTCTAAGCAGACAGGCTCCCTTCCCTTACATCCCCTAGTGGAAGTCTTGTGTGTTTAAGATATGTACTGTAAAGACATATTCTAGGCTCTTTCTGGCAAGAGGAGAAGCTGTTGATCAGTCTGGAAGAGTGGACATCACACAATATTTGAAGGGACCACACATCTACCATATGCATTAAAGATGACTGTAGTGTAACTTTTTTTTTATCTGTTATGTTTCACAATAAGGTTGTGGGAGGTATAGGCATTGGGAATCCTTTATCAAGATTCTTGGGTCATCTCCCGTTCAGAGTAGCAGATGATGACAGGGGTGCCTACTCACAGACCACTTTCACACATTTGTAAAGTGCAATACCCAGCAATAAGGAGTGGAAATCAATAGGGACTCTGTCTCAGTCACAGACTCCTGATAACCATAGCTGCCAGATGCTTTATTGATTCTATAAGTTGTCAGAATGATGCACAGCGTACATGTGTTTTCTTTATTATATCTGTTCATCATAGTGAACCACGCAAACAATTTGCGTGAAAAATTGGAACTGTTTCAACCTAAAAGGGCCACTCAGTTATTATATACGCCTTGAAGTGCATACGATCGCTAATATGTCCTCTTAAATTTGGCAGAGAATGTGGAACAGCACCTATAAGCCAATTATAAACAATTACAGGTAATTAAAACCAAAACAAGCACAAGCTATAGCTAGTTTTTTTTACCAATGAATAAATCAATTAATGTGTGAAAATGAGATCTCCCTTTAACCCCTTCACAACCAGGAGGTGTTTTAAATCTTGAAGGATGAATCTTTTTGCAATGTTAACCAGGTACACACCAAGGCCTGGTATCAGCAGTAATTTTACAGGACATGTCTTAACTTGCTGTTGTGATTTGTCTCTGCAAATTACGTAAACATATGTATCTGATTCACTAGAACAAGACAGCATCCATGATGGTCTCGGAGATAATATAATTTCGTGTTGGGGTATAGAGCGTGGTCGTAAAAGCTACTCGTTTTATTACTATGATGATGTCACGTGCATTAATATTAATCTGTATGTGACCAATTCCAAAAGAATTCAAGGTATGTCAAAGAGCACAATAACTGTATTCTTTGCCAAGTTAAGCTGCATGTCAATGCTACACACAACTGGAACAGTACTGCCATTAATAAAACTAAAACATTCAAAGTATGGAAGCTGTAAACACAACCGTCACACTCAGAGATGATACCACTGTCTCAATGCTGCTTTTAAACCCTGCTCAAAACCAAGTGGAGGAACGATTACAGAACAGCAAGGCACCAGAATCTCTAAGCAACATCCCAACCACCATCTCTTGTGAAATCTTTTAGTGGATCCATGTTATCCCACAATTATTTTGTACATCTCTGTGTGTCCGACTGATACCAGAGGTCCTTCTGTACCTATATTATCTGACATTATACTATGGTACACACTATCTTGCTGTTTCTCCATACCTTATGGGTTTCTACACCTCATCCCCTCTAGTCTTAGTCTGTCAATTCTAGGTTTGTTATTCAACACATACATTCAAAGGGTAAGAAGGGCTGTGTAAATTGTTGGCACTGTATAAATAAAATATTATATACAACATTAGGACTTAATATGGTCCAAATCCCCAGACTGAGCCCGACGTACAGTCTGCAAGGCACCACTAATATTAATGTTCAACTGTCACTTAAAAATGACAGATTACAAAAATGACAAGTCTAAAGTTTAACCCGCTTGCTACGCTACTGACATACAGATATATCCATAAAAGATACAAGAAGATGCCCCTTACGACGTACTGGTACGTCATGCTGTTTTCACATTCTCGATTGACAGGCGGAACTTCCCTAGTCAGCAGAAGCCAGATCAGGTCTCTGATCAGACATTCCCTTCCGGTAGGTGCAAATGGTGATAGACCTGCCGGAAGGTCACTGGTGGAGAACTATGGAGAACATAAAAGTTATATATTCAGTCAGTAGTATTAAAAATAAATTTTGTGGTAATTTGTAAGGAATGGGTGTGGCCCTCTAGAACATTAACAATATGCATGTGGGGTCTGCAATCATTTGATGTTGCCGAACGCAAATCTGGTGAGTGTTCATAAGTGGCACCTATTGTGTAGAAGAAATCCTAAGCAGAAATGAGAAAAAAAATTGTGTGTTCTATCTTAGCGTAGTTTTTTGTTTTTAAATATTTATGGTTTATGTGTTTCTATGGTTTCAAAAGTAAGCCCTACCTGAAAAAAAGGGGATCTTGATTAAGCCAACATAGTTACATAGTTCATAAGGTTGAAAAAAAGTCCATCAAGTTCAACCCTTCTA
>VKOC01000002.1:29469157-29479724 GCA_009364415.1 Spea multiplicata | reverse complement strand
CTCATTAACAGTGAAGAAAAATTAATAACCTGAGGATAGAGTGAGGAAGAAAGTAAAGTATGACAAATAAGTGGCATTGTCTTTCTTGGTTTGTCCTGTTGTTTGTCTTACTGTATTTGTTTTGTTTGTTGTTTTTTTTAGTTTTTTTTTCTTTTCTTATTATAATTAACCAGTATTGGCAATCATCCAAAATACTACTGGGCCAGTGTCATACATATACTTTACCTAAATGTAGTGATCTCATGGAACTTACAAACAGACAGATTTTTAAGTCAACCGCTATTATATGTATATATATTGGTGGATAACCTATTAATTTTGTTTGATGCTTGCCACTTATGATGGCTTATATACCTTAAATATTGCTGTAATAATGATCTAGGTTTCTGTGTGGAGGTTACTTATATATGGACCTTTATCATCTTTTAAACATATGTATCATCAAACTCAGAAATAAAAATATTGGTATAAAAATATATATTGTTGATTAATGTTATGTTTTTTTGTAGGTATTGTGTCACTTATCTCACTGGCTATCCTTTCATATGAACGATATACTACTCTGACTTTGTACAACAAATTTGGACCTACATTTAAGAAAGCTTTGCTTGCTGTGGCCAGTTCCTGGATATATTCATTGATATGGACTATTCCACCTCTTCTTGGTTGGAGCAGTTATGGAAAGGAAGGGGCAGGAACAAGCTGTTCAGTACGTTGGACCTCAGAATCTGCTGAATCTGTTTCCTATATCATTTGCCTTTTTATCTTCTGCTTGGTCATCCCTGTACTGGTCATGGTATATTGCTATGGAAGACTGCTTTATGCCGTGAAGCAGGTAAAGTAATGCATCACCTAAGCATTCAATTGCAAATCAAATTCATTATGCTTAAAAATTAGGTAGATTAATACTACAGTATCTACATTTTCATTTACTCTTGCCTAGTGTTCTGTGACTTGTGACTAAGCTGCTGGCCATCCCGCGCGGAGATTCCCTAGCGGCGTGTACTCGCACGATCCTGGCAGGCTGCGCAATCCCAGACATCTGCGCCTTCCTGCCGATGGGGAAATCCGTAGACGCGCCAGTGCCACACACCTGGAGACGGGGCAAGCTGGGTGCCGGATTTAGAAAATCCGGAACTGCTCAGCACAGATACCCTTGCATGGTCCTGATATAGTGTTTGCTTTGGATTTGTGTTTTTGCTGTTTTTGACTCTTGGCTTGCCTGACTACTCTCCTGCCTAGTGATTCTGCTACATTAATCTACCTGTGTACCATATCTGGACTCATCAACAACATATGTGTGTGCATACAAATGCTTCAGATGGCTTAAATTTTACATGAAATGAGAAGTTTAAGCCAGCTTGGCCACAGCTTGCACTCCTTCGCTTTTAAAAAGGACAATCTTTCAAAATGTACAAGATGTGCAAACCTTGCATTTTTCTTTTAATAATTGTTATATGAAGGAATTCTGAAATTAATGATACCCTAACATAGATAAACTACTGTTAGGGAAGAATTTAAAGAAATATTAAGTAATAATAGTAAGAACATTGTGGACACAGGGGCATAATTTGCCCAGTAAAACGTGTGCCTTGATACTCCTTTTCTATGTAGTTTTAAATGTTTGTGATTATTTAACACATGTGCTTTATAAACAATGAATGCATGTGTTATTTGGTTTGGATTGAGACACCATATACATATATATACATATATATATATATATATATATATATATTAATATATATATATGTATTGTTTTTTGTTTATTTTTGTATATTTTTGCTGATGTTTGTAAGTTATATTGTTCAATGAATTTTTCTCCCTTCTTACCAATGATTTCTGAGCAAAACCAAAAATATGAGTTACACACATTAGTTATTTTTACAATTAGTGTTTGCTTGCCATAACTTCTTTGCTGACAGCGGGCATGTGCATTGAATGTTAAGTGTGTCCCAGAACTTCACTGGACCCTGTATGTGACTAAATTAGAAAAACAATATCAAAATAATTATTAAAATCTTTCATCATAGTGCACATGGATGCTTCATTGCTGAAATAGTTAAGCATAGAGCAATTCTAGCTTTTAATTGCTTAGTTATTCAGCCTTATCAAGATAGTAGAAATTAAAATGACTGAATGACTAAAATGACTGGTTAGAAATCGGGATACTCATAGGGTGCTTGCCCATAAGGACCTGGATTTAAAGATACTGGCGGTAGGTAGGATTACATTGTTATATAGGAGTGGGGATAAATGTATTGAAACCTGAACCAAACCAAACTTGGAAAGAATAACTGAAAAGTCCTCACTAATCCATTAAAACATAATCTTTAATCATATATTTAAAATTACTTAAATGACAAACAAATCTATTCCTATTAGGGACCTTCCCCCTATCGAAACACTAAATTGACAGTACAAACCGGTAACTAACTAGTATTAATGGGAAACTAACTTTTATTGACTGCATCTACTATAATAATCAGCCGCTGAACTTCATGGGAATTGTAGAAATAGATTGTGGTGGTCTACACTGCACAACTTTTTTCTTTACTGCAGCTATGATATACAGTTAGCCATTACAGGCTAAACACCATATGAACAGTAGCCTGTGGTAGTTATGGTTAATCTCATGTTGCTCAGGATCATGCTGGTCTGTTAGCTACTACAACCATAACCATGTAATTTTTCCTATTAATGGGTAACTAACATTTGCCTCCCACCAGGAAATCCCTCACCTGAACCAACAAAGGTGGGCAATTGGAAGGTATTGGGGTGGGAGCGGGGAAAGGTGGAGAGGTTTCGCCCCCCTCACGGCGTCGAATGACCACTCAGCATTGTCAGATGGATGTAGGACTCTTGATCTGATGACTGGTGGAGGTCTTCTGCTGCCACCTGGTGGCGATATTCAGTACTTCCTGGGCGCACACGAGTAAGGCAGAACCTCTTAAAGGCACCGCTTTTCAGCTACGCAGCATGCTTAAGTAATTATATAAAGGCATTTGGCGCCTTTACTGGTTGCTCAGTTGTTTATGCCTTGTTAGTATTTCAACTCAGTGTCTTGATACCTACTTCCTGGCGTGTGTTCCTTGTTCCTGCTCCTGACCCTAGTTATTGTCTCTCTGGCTATCAACCTCAGCTTGTTTTTTACCATATATTTTACCATCAAGTCTCTCCTGCTTTCCAGCTGATGAAAGTGATTAGTCTGAGCCCACTTACTTGACTCCCCAGTCCATTCAACTTCTGACATTTTGAGATTCTGGCGACTGACCCTGATTTGGCTGCCACCATGTCCTTGTCCACCTCCTCCCGCCGGCTGCCATCCTTGGTTTCTGATGCTGGCTTGTCTGTAATCACGCTTGGAGTGACCCAACCCTTTTGCCTTTCTCTGCTGCTCCTGTGGCTCTAAATTTTTCATTCATGCATTCTGCAACCATGAAAAGTTTTTTGGAGTACTTAGAAAGAAAACTCTATACTTCAGCTAACAGATAAAGAATGCTAATGCCTTCCTTTAAACAAAAGGTCACACTCCCTGAACAACTGCTGCATATGTTATTAAAGCATTACATGAAGAAATTTAGAAAAATGTAAAAAAAAAATATATCTCAAACTGAGTAATGTCAAGTACACCATCACAGAGAAACCTTTTATACAGGGGCACCATTACACAAGTTAATTATGCATTCTTAAGCACGTTATCAGTATGTTACTGAAATTATTAAGTATCTTCGAGCTAAAAAAGTTTCTGTCCTTCAAGAAAAGTGCTGGATGCATGTGCATGAGTGAATTTCATTATTCATCAGAATAACATCATATTTGAGATCTTCTTTTGGACAATAAAGGTTATTGAATGTGGCTATACGTTGATTTGGAAATTAAATTTTAAAAAGCAGATTTCATCCAAGTAGTCGACAATTTTGGAGCAAGATTAAACTTTAGAAGAGGAAATTCAGGAAGGAATTGAATAATGTTATGCTTTTGACTATTATTTTTTGAATTTCTGCAACGGTGATTTTTCGTTCCATTTTTTTCCAGTACTATAGATAATATTCGGTACTATGGTACTTTTTCAGATTTCATAAACACCATAAGTACCCTTTTGTTTCCATGTTAATGTTTTAACAGACATTAGGATTTCACAACAGCTAAATAAATATATAAACATGTTCATGCTTTCATTATACCTAGTATTCTTGACATATGGGGCTGGCTCCGGGATGCTCTTCTCATTGCCTGCCCCATGGGCTAACCGCAGCTTCGTCTTCCTGGTATGGTTACAGGATCCACTTTTAGATCTAATGGTGTGCTGTCCATACTATCTATTCACATAGGCCAAAGGAGACAAGGACATTTTAGGACAGAATTAGCCATGATTATTTATGAATATTTAAGAATATTCCATTGGCTGCTTTTGCACCACTTTTTACGCTACTTTTTACTACTGCTTTGCACACCCTCTATTCTTATACAGTTACAGAAAATGTCAATGAGTGTTAGATATGAAAATAACATTTAACAGAAGGAAAAGTTCAGAATTGGTCATCATACATAAACTCATTTCAATTTAGTTTTGGTTCACAAGCTTGTTCTAATTGTGCTGCTGGAGATCAGAATGTTTAAGGTTTGGTAGAGGTTCTTTTGCAGGTCATGGTGGGTTTGAACAACTTCAAGGGCAGTTACTAATAATTACAAGGAAGACATTTCCTTTGCAAAAGCCAAGCTTTGCACACCCTCTATTCTTGCACAGAAAATATGAAAATAACGTTTAACACATGGAAAAGACAAATGATGCAGCTTATCTGAATATGACAATATATTCCGCTATATTCAGCTATGCAAAATATTGCAATACTTCTGTAGTTTACACCTAGTTTAGCACTATAGATGGATTAGTATCACAATATTTTGAAACTTTAGAAAGTTTATTGTATCCATTCTATTTACTCTCTGACAACCTAACAATACTCTTAATGTATCCTGTCTTCAGGTCGGAAAAATAAGAAAGATGGCTGCTCGCAAAAGGGAATACCATGTGCTTTTCATGGTGATAACTACCATTATCTGCTACCTAATTTGCTGGATGCCTTACGGAGTAATTGCCCTGCTTGCAACATTTGGGCGTCCAGGAGTGGTAACCCCAGTGGCAAGTGTTATTCCTTCTATTTTGGCAAAGAGCAGTACGGTATGCAATCCCGTCATCTACATACTTATGAATAAGCAGGTATGTCATCTTCACATTTTTATGGATATTTGAATTATGTACAATTTCAAAACCCATATCTTGCTAAATGGTTATGAACTAAAGTTTTGGCGGTTTTACTACTAAAAGTAAGAGCATTTTGTTTATTCCTGCAAACAGAAAAAGGTAGTTTCTACTCACTTCTAACCCTGAGTTCACCTGCAAGCTAAACATTATTTGGGGTTGGTGTTTGACAAAGGTGAAGCCCTAGGAAATTTAGTTTGCGCCAAATACAAGATATTATGGAGACAAAGAGTTAGGAGGCACACCTTGATTATTGCTATGAAAGCTCTAAGCGGTTCTAGCGGCATACATTATGCGTGTATGGTTAATGCAAATATTAAAATATGTTGGTAAATTTAGAAAGTTCTAATCCTACGTGTAGTCTTTAAATTTGGGACAGGGGTTTAATGTTACCCAAACATATGACGTTAATGACTAATGAATAAAAAGGCTGTCATAAATACAATACAATTTTGTATTACATGTTTCAAAACTGAGACAGATATGCCACCCAGTGGCTACATTGTATATGACATGCTATACTGTTACTCCTTAAAGCAGGAATAATTCATGCATGTGCATTCTATGTATATATATATATATATATATATATGTACGGTATATATAAGTACCTGGTGACTGCGTTAGTAGTTTTTATCACTATGATAGCTTAATGCCAGCCTAATGATAATGGAGGGCAATTTTTAACTCCTTAAAACCTTCATGACGTTCCATAGTATCTTAAATACATGTGCCCAAAAACCTACCATGACACCATGGAACGTCATGAAGAAAGTAGAGGTGTGTGCAGGGCACTGGCTCAGGAACCGCCATTCTTCCTTCCCATGCTAGGCGATTCACGGGGAATGACAGTGTATTATGTTGTTTAACCCTTTATTTTCTATGTGCTTACCCTGTTCTACTCTGTGTGCTGTCCTAGCATGAGCGTGCCTTGTAGTGTGCCCTGTAAATTAGGCAATAACCTATACATGTAGGGTATATCTGTAATCTAGCGAGGGAGCTGAATACATTTTGTGGGTTGTTAATTAAACATAATTTATTGGCGTTATCGCTATATTCTAGAAAACAGAAGGTTTTCATGGCAATATGGTAGTCTTTCTTTCACTCTACATTGTGATGCTTTCGCAACTAAGGCACCTGTTGTGTGCCAAACTACCACTACATTTTCAAAATGCGTACTCCTTTTTTAATTGTACTGTAACAGGTCAATTTTAGAACATACACGATTTTATTGTATTAATGATGTCTTGTTGATTGCATAAGGTTTCACTATACCAGGTCCATCACTAAAATCTATTAAACCGATACCCAAATTATTTCACTAATTTTTTCCAAGAGGTATAACTGACTGTATGTCAAAAAACATATACACATACAATACAAATAAAACAAATCATTTATGTACATGAAATAATCTTTACATTGTACATACATAAAAATATACAAAACTAAAATAGAAAAAGTGTTAAAATGTGTACAAACACTGTTCAAAAATGAATTAAATTTCAAAAATTGTATCGGATGGACAATAAGCCAAAAAGTTTTAAAAAAAAAATAATTTACCAAAACCATCAAAGCTAGTAAAAAATTAGCCTGGTTTCTAATTGAAAATATTAAGGATACAAAAAGAGCATTTAAAGTTCTTGATCAGTAATCCATGAACACAGTCTTTTATGGTGAAGTAAATGTTTTTTGATGTACGCGTTTTTTTAAGAAAATCCCATAGAAAACAGAAGATTCCAGTGAAACATTGATACGAGTATAACACCCAAGCTGAGGCTCATGTCTGATGCAAGGTCACTCAGATGACGATACTATTCGATTTTATCTATGACCTGTATTATCTGAATGCCACCTATGATAATACGTGGTAACCCACAGTCACATGGCTGGCATTGCTGCCTTTTTATTTTCGCAATTCTGTTTACGGGTACGTGTTACTGCTTATTGTGTAAGACCCTCAAAAAACAAAATGTGCTCAGCTGTGAATCCACATCCCCTCAAAAAAAAATCACATATGAATTATCCGCATTAGAAAACTTTATGATTGTTAATTGCTTTGGGTAAAACATAATATGATATTTTATGATGTAAGCTTTTTTCAAAAGGTATAATGACATTAAGGCTATCTGGATCGTATAATTATTCCTCGAGTTACATCTGGCATATTACATGACACTGGTAAGGTGTAAGAAAACTGCTTGTAATGATACGGGTGACCCACATGGTGGCGAGGAACAGTAAAAATGTAATACTCATGTTAAATAATGCATTCGGAATTTCCCATATACATCTTCAGAACTTTGTATAGTATGTTTACTATACCATGTGTATATATATATATATCTTTATTTCCTCTATCGTGCCGTTCTTTTACATATAATATGTAATATCTTCTTGAAACTATTATAATGAGCTACATAAACATTTCATGAATTTAACACATTCCAACTACAGAATATCAAGGTCACACATTCTGTGACAAATGTTGGTTCATGTCTAAATACATAATGAGAGCTGACAACTTCCTAACAACATGGTAACAGTTATGGCACGTTATAGATAAATCAAGACAACGTCGAGATCCACAATATAATATTTTTTTCTGCCTAACTAGCAAACATTTGCAACTTTCCCCACCCATCAGCTAAGCTTCACTTGATTCCAAACAACTTCTAAATAGTCAATGGCTTAGACAGACATCTGTGTCCGTTAAAAATTAATGACCATCTTCAATGATCCCGATTATATTTTCAAGTATTTTTGTTGACAGAGCAGTAGCAACTTATTGCACATGATTTTCAAGAAAGTGACTCTGTGCCCTTAGGTAATTTGGTCATGTGAGGGACACTGTATAGAACCTAAGCCTGGCAAAGTGACTTTGCCTTTCCGGAGAAGATTTTCTTCCGAGCCTTGGTTTAACCTTTGAATAAACATTTTCTCGTAAAGCAGAGGATGATAGGCTCCCAGGGTGCACGCTGCATCATAGTATTGCTCATGATAATGACAAAGGTCTGTTTGTCTGTAGGATGGGATATATTCGTATACATGTACTTTATGGCACATTGACATCATTATAAGGATTCCTTAAAAAAAAAAAAAGAACATTAATACATTAATACAGCAGAATCTAAAAAAATATATGCATTTTATATACATAGGTCCTATATTTGAAGTGAAATGTACAGCTCTGTAGTTTTCAAATTTTTTTTCGTAATCAATGGTGTATTTGGAACTGTCTGGCATCATTTATCTAACTACCTATCTTTAAAATAATTGAAAAATAATACATAGAAAACAATACCGAAGGTAATAGAATTATCTAATTGATACAACGAGCATCAAACTCAGTTTGTTCCATACCAGGCTAAAGAACAAAAGTCCTTACAAGGAGGAGTGAGAGATTTCCTGGAACAAAATGTGAATTTTTGTATTTTAACAGTCACCTCTCTGTTTGCCAAGCAGGGGTTCAGGATAATTGGCCTATAAAGTTCAATAGTCCAGATGCTAGATTATGCATTATTCAAATAAGGTAAATAGCGTATAAACTCGCGCCAGGAGCCATTAGCAAAGCGTGGGAATGAGGAGATGGAAGCCACCAAAGGTCACAGCAAACATTTTATATTTATCAGCAGGAAATCTAATGACATTTTCAGGATGCAGATAAAATCTTAGAAAAGTAATGTTTACCATCATTTCACAACATCCTAAAAAACGTAACAGCATAATTGAATAA
Source organism: Spea multiplicata (assembly GCA_009364415.1). Classification (NCBI taxonomy): domain Eukaryota; kingdom Metazoa; phylum Chordata; class Amphibia; order Anura; family Pelobatidae; genus Spea; species Spea multiplicata. Next base: position 29,470,722 of record VKOC01000002.1, on the reverse strand, counting down.
GGAATGTTTAATACAACACAAAAAAGATATTGCTGTGTTCAATACTGTGAGAAGAATGCACTGTTACATTACAAGACAGAGAATTTGTACTCCAGTCAATAAAATCTCTACTGTTATTCCATGCAGACCATGCAAGCTGAGTTTGGATCTACAGCCCGTCTGCTGCTGTTGGACGACAGCCTGCATAAAGCTGAAGTGCTAAAAGCTGTTCAATCACCCATTTGCATTGTATAAAGACACCATATAATCACTCAAAGCTCACAACATCACATCTATTCAATATGTGTCTTTGAATTGAGGATTAATATACTTAATATATTAAAATTACTTAATAGAGGAGATATTAGGTGTTCATTCACACATTGAGCATAAATGAAAGACAGAATCAAAATGTAAATGTCATTTCCAGAGAGAGAAAAGTAAGAGATGCAGAATCTTGAATGTAATTAAATATTTAAATGATTATGACATCATAAAATTGTTTATAACCAATTGCCCTGTGTCTTTTCTTTCTACAGTTCTATAAGTGTTTTCTCCTGCTTTTCCACTGCCACCCTAAATCACCAGTAGAAGGGAAATCCCAATATCAATCTAATCTGACTGTTATCCAGATGAATCAAAGACTCAATAGCACGGCGGGAGACCCTGCAGGCACAAGATTACCAGAGAACTCGGAAAAGGTGCCTTGTATCCCAAAGCCAGACAAGCAGACAACGTCCGATCCAACTCTGCCCCTTTCAAAAGAGAGCTCTATTTCTGCACCTAAAATAGCTCTGTGACAATGCATTTGTCCAATTAGGTATTATAATTTGTGTGTTTCAAGAACCAAAGAGGTCCAAAAAGATATTGACTCAATGCAACATTGAGAACAACCATTATTTTATGGAATTCCAGGGAAATATAAAATAGTATAATTCTCTGCAAGCTTTATGGATATTAATATGTGAGCTAATATGTTTTTATTATGGTCAAAAATTGATAAGGAAAATAGAAATACAAATAAGGGTGTTTTATTGATAAAACCGTTAGTTTGGAACAGTAAACAAACAGGAATGCCGTTAATGGTACCTCATCTGGAATGAGTTTGTACACCTATAGGACAGACTGCATCTAAGAAGCCTTTATATTGGCTGATGACTGAATGGCTGATGTGACATACTTTAACACTTTTACTTAATTGATACTTGAAATGGAAATTGTATGTAAATCGTAATGATGAGAAAATAATTATACCTGACATTTATGTTTAAGTGCACTGTGTAACCCAGACATACTAGACCTCCCTTACTAAGAGAGAAAATACAGACATTCTGTTTTGTGTATGCGCTCCTCCCGCTGTACATACTAACATTAATGTAGTTTGTGTGCTACTGGTCAGCTTGTGTTCACAGTTAAAAGGTACAGGAATACATCTACATAAACGCTTGATACAGAGGTGTCGGCAAACAGTAGATCAAGGAATCAACAGTACTGCCTGTGTGATTGGAAACTACGTTCACCCCATAATCGGCAGCATTTAAGTCACGTCATGGTAGTTATTCTGTGAATGTCCCGCATTTGAAGTA
>VKOC01000002.1:29394235-29469057 GCA_009364415.1 Spea multiplicata | reverse complement strand
TATATAAAACATTAAATAATAATAATAATTACACGCGCTAGTATGGTAAGCCAAGAAACTGCCATTTTATTTTTCCAGTAAAGCTTTAATCATATATATATATTTTCCTAACCCTACTTAAGGCTGCCTGGGGCTAGCTCCACCCCTTTGCATAGCTAGCCATGACTCCATGTACAGATAGCCCCACCTCCTTACAAAGCCACTCCCCCCCCAGAAGAGCGAGACCCTCCCCTCGGATAAAATACCCTGAGAAGATCCCGGGCCACGGGAATACTGCGTCATCATATATAACAGGCTGGCCGTTCCGTGCTAGACGTGTTCCGTGATGACTGACACATTCCATAACATGCATATAATAAACATTCTAACTTTCAATGCATGTTGATATATCAGAAATGAGCCCATACGATACGCTGTTCCCTTTGGCCCCCCCCCCATTTGTTTTGGACGTCACGTACAGTCATACCAAGGAGCCTTGAACAGAAGAGTAAATGTCAGGATTATTGTACAACGGCACAAATATCTTCCGCTCTTCCGCCGCTTCCAAACTATTTTTAGCAGATGACGAGCTTCTTCCGCAAGCTTTTTTCTGGTCTGTGTCCTCTACACATCACCCTCTTGGCACTATCACCCCCAGATACATGCTGATCAGTCACCGTAACGTACAAACTCCAGACGCTCAGGATCATCAGCATTCAACAATCAGCGCGTCTCATCAAGGAAACCCATCAAGGCTTCTATGTCTGCAATACTAACTGTTCTCTGAGTCCTGCAGGCGTCTCCTGGTGTCCTATAATTTGATTTTTAGAGCAGTATAAGAAGTGGTTGATAAGCGTTTGGCCACTCCTTGCTTCACAGAGCAGAAAACTATATTTTTTGAAGTAGTAAACCGAATAGATTTTGGGTTTTGGCTGTCATTGTACAAAAAAAATCTCAAAACAGAAACCTCCCGAGACTCTCTGGTGTTGTGAGACAGCCCCGCATTAAAGGCACTGTCCAACATAGTTGTCCCATTGTCTTCATTTTGTAGATAGTGGGGATCCTCTGCTGGTTGAGGAGATCCTCTGATCTTCCCTGGCTATCCCAATGAGCTGTAGAATCAATGGAGGTCTCCACTGTTGCAGCACAAACCTCAACCACAATTCCCAGGAGGCCATCTTCCAATGTGGAGCACCGCACGGTGGCTGTTAGGGTAAGGTGGACAAAACATCTGCTCTGGCCACAAACCCCAAGAAAGGTGTCCCGCCTGAAATGTTGGGGGTATCTACCATTACGTAGTCATGACACAGAGAGACAGCCAGAGAAGAGATAGCTGGTGGCCTTTCCTTTTTTTGCTGCACCCCCGGGGGTTTACTTTTCTGATGAGCCAAATAGAGTTTTAGACATTGGTCATGCAGGTCATCCACTTAATCTAATCAATAATGACTGGGTTGGTTTTTTTTTTATTATTTGTGCATCTTTATCATCTTGCATGGGGCAAATATGTACTATTTTCATCACATAGACATCCCTTTTATCATTACATCTTACTGCCAAATACTCGTACCGGTGCAAAACACAGGCTGCTGTGGGAATCCATTATATTTTCATTGTATTCTCTTACAAGGTTGGTGTAAAAGTTGTTAAAACCTGGGGGAGCACGTCCATGATAACAGTGAGGCTGCTTAGATCGGAACAGCATTACTTTTAGTAGTCAAACATCTATATATACCGTATTGGCTCGGATATAGGCCGCACCCTAAAAGTTAGGTGCCACTCTGTCGCCCCCCCCCCACGGGATATGCTGCCACTCTGCCCTCCGCTACCCGCACGTCTGCACGATGTGCTTTAACAATCTCCCTTGCCGGGACTCCCCCGTGGGAAGTGCTGGCAGGGGAGGCTGTCTCAGCATATCAGAGAGTAGGATCCAGGTACCGTGCAGCGCTGCGGGGGATCTGTAGCCTAACCCTGCTGCCTGCCCGGCTCCCGGAACTGAATGTCCCGGGCGTCGGGCGATATGAATTGCGCATTTCTGCGCTAGACCCCGAATATAGGCCGCACCCCCACTTTAAAGACTCAATGTGTGAAATTGTATATTAGGGACATTTACAACAATATTTACATTTTTTCTAACCATTCATTATTTATGGTCATATAATAGTACTTGAAAAGCATCTATGTGTTTCCCAACTATTTACAAGAAAATCATTCTTTTTTTTACCCGCTTTACCCTTTTTCACCCCAGTCACGCTGATTACTAAGCTACAGTAAATACGAAACAGAATTTCTTTCATATTTTGTCACTATCATAACCAGCTTGAGAGTAAATTTAGTGTGGTTTCCATGGCAATACATGCATAATCACAGCTCACAGAAACTATCATTAAACATGAATCAGACTTTTTACCTAAAGTAAAGTCGCTTTTACCAGTTCAATAAACTATAATTTTGAATGGGGGCAGATACAACATTTTATAATTGTTTTTATACTGTATGTGAGACTTTGCTGAAACAAACACTTTGCTGATGTCAGAATATAACATGTTTTCGGTGATGTAATTAGAATTATTAGCATTCTATGCGTTAACTGGAAACGTCCTAGGCTGCCTAGGTATTGCCCTCTTCTGAGGGGAGTGGCTTCATATATGGGCAGGGCAGCCTTTAGTGGGATGGAACTGGGAGAGGAACCGGTGGAAAGGGGTGGGGAAGTGGGCGTGGTCACAAACCACTTTGCTGCTTGGAAAAAACTGACCCGGAGAGCCAGAGAAGAAAGGCTTTCCCCGGAGACTCCAGGGCATACTTGCGCCCTGGAGTCTCCAGGGGAAGCCATTCTTCTCTGGCTATTCGGGCCAGTTTTTTCTTAGCCATGGATTTAGAAGACAGAGAATGTATCTGATGTGACAAGGATGCAAACAGGGCCCCATAGTCGGTGTTTTTGGACTAAAATGTAGAGTCGCATAGACTTCCTAAACTTCAAAGCGCTTATCTTCAGATAACTGCAAACTGAAAAGGGAGGAGACTTAAATATGCAGTTCCACTTACCTTGTGTATTTTGTCATAGTTATACGTAAACACAGCATGTAAATAAAACTACTCACTACCCAACCCATTCCCAGAAATATTTCTTTAATCAGAACACATCCATAATTTTTCAGGAGCCCTGTGACTGCGGTCTGTGTTGCAAAGGAATGGAGAAGCTGTCAGGACTAAGATAACTGCCCCTCCACCTGTGCCCACTCATAACTGAGGCATCAGGGGTACATCTGGAGTGTTACCAAAAATACATATTTAAAGATTTACTATAGAAGGGCACCAATGAGGTCATTGGTGGATATGAGACATATAGTGCAGTATCATGCACAAAGCTTCATTTTATCAAATATCAAGGAAATAAAGATATGTCACTCCGATTCTATACGACTTGATTCACAAACAACGTTTCAGACTGATGACGATGACCTCACTTTTTTGGTTACATCGCTACATCAGCTATAACCAGCTGCAAGATTTTCCTGCAATGCCCCATGATTTCTAAACGGCAGAATGAAACGACCCTTCTTTGGGGTCTGTGGGAGCGTTTGATTTTTAATGTAGGCTGCACCCTCTGGTGTACGGAACAATCACTCGGTTAAGTTGGTGTAATAATTGGATCAACAAATCAATGTCATTCTGTGTTTTCGAGGCAAAGCACGCCCATACACACACTCATGCCTCTTAGAAGGACGCACCGACCATCATATGCACTTTAATCCATAAGATTGCTGTGTGAGCCGGTAACAAATTCATGGTGCACCCCTTGCGATTGCCTCAATATTTTTAATTTTAAAGTCAAGAGGTGGGAGGCTGAGACAAAATCTGAGAAACATCCTCCTATTATACAGAAATCATACCTATCATTGATAGCCTCAAACAGCATTTAGTGTATGTGGCATTAGACAAGAAGAAGACCTAATAGACCGGGTCAAAGACCCGTGGAAGCAGTACTTCACGCAGAGACTCTGTGTCAAAGTGAAGCATCAAATTAAATAGACCCCGACTAAACGCACGAAACTGCAGGTCAAATTCCCTGTGTTTTGTTAAGACGGAATAATATAATGTAGTTGTGTACCGAGTTTACATTGTAATATGGTTGCCAACAGTCATTCATTCACCCTCTCTACTTTTTGAGAGGGGAAATCAGTGTTCCTCACTGCATGTTGAACTTTTGCTCTAAAATGATTGGTTAAGACATGTCCTGACATCATCCCACCAGCTGGTTTGTCGCTCTTCAAGCTAAATACTTATCAGGAGAAAAACATCGTCCGGAGGTCATACCATCATACTGAGATCATACCATTGTAGTCAGGCTGTACCATCATACTGAGGTCATACCATCATACTGAGGTTATACCATCATACACAGGCCGTACCATCATACTGAGGTTATACCGTCATACACAGGCCACACCATCGTTCCTGAGGTCATACCATCATACTGAGATCATACCATCATACACAGGCCGTACCATCATACTGAGGTTATACCGTCATACACAGGCCACACCATCGTTCCTGAGGTCATACCATCATACTGAGATCATACCATCATACACAGGCCGTACCATCATACTGAGGTTATACCATCATACACAGGCCTTACCATCATACTGAGGTTATACCATTATACATAAACCATACCATCATACTTGGGCTATACCATCATCCTCAGGCCATACGATCATACCATCGTACTCAGGACATACCATCATACTCAAGCAAACTCTAATCAACTAATATCTCTTGAGCTGGTCATTTATCCTGACACATGTTTTTCGTACAGCCAGTGTTAACTTTGGCATGTGATTTTTAGCTGTAACCGTAATATAATGTGTAACTTTTTTGAAACAGCAAATTACTTTTGTTTGCATTTAACCCGTAATTATGCCCGTTTATATTACATTCGCAATGTAATACTGGAAAACCTTCCCTAATTTTCTAACTCCAAAATATATAATGAATCTGCGATAATGAGAGCGGAACCCGATATCACTGCTATCTGCAGACTGGCAGACTCATTAATAAATCATAAGCGCTGTGGTCTGCTAAGACCAAAACAAACACTGTTTGATGGAAAACAGATACGTATTTAGAACCTCTTGGGAAATCTTTAACATGCCACAGCCATTAAAATAATAATGAATTAACAAAAACAGCAGTGACACCGGAGATAGTTAGAGGGCACAGTCAAAAGTAGTTGATGTAATTATTGTACTCGTTGGATCTCCATTTACCTTGTTTAGCTGCTCAATGAGGATGCTGGGTGTTATAGTGGAACCACAGTGTCAAAAAGCTCATGTAACCAACATGTAGGCTTCTAGCTGTTGTCAAACTCTAATTCCTAGGTTCCTAATAGAAATTAGACTTAACGGGGCAGCCATACCTGACGTTTTTATATAAGGGATCAGCATAAGTGGGGACTTCTCAAGGTAGGCTAACCAGAGCCGTCACTCTGAGTAGAGGTAGGTCTACATGTGTGTGCCAGGGTGGGTAAACTGGTGGGGAGTCGGTGGAAGATGGGTAGGGAAAATAGGTACGACTACATCCCACCCCTCTGTCCAGAGAAAGAAGAAACCGACCCGGAGACCTTGGTAAGTAGAGCTTCACCTGGAGACTCCACGTCAAACCTGGAGCGTTCCCAGGGATGGAGATCACAGTGAAGAACAATGCATGTGATAGCCGAGTGGTCCCTTTTCGTTTTACGGGGGTGCCTCCCCTTACAAATGCATATCGGGGTCTAGAAAATAGTTTAGTAAATATCTCCACAATAAATACAAAAGGCACAATATATGACAAGTAATTCCGATTAAGAAAAATTCCAACTGTACCCCCGGGCAGTGTTTGGGAAGCTTTTCCCCGTGTTTATTCCGCTTTTCTGTTTTATTTAACCAGAAAATAAAATACAGAAATAATTAAAATAAAGAACAATTTTCCTTGCTTTAAAACGGTCGAATTGTTCAGATTTACAGCAGTTTTACACTCTACCTAAATAACAGCATAAAGCTGAATTACTGTGACACAAGGATTTTGAAGCCCACTTGTCCTCAAACATATTTTATTTTTGTTTTTGGATCTTCGCAGTACGACTTTGCATCAAAGAATTGAAGGCGCTTGATATAAATCGGATAAATATGGTATAAAATGAAATTGAATTAAAAAAAACCTAACTTTAATTAAAATACCTGATCTGCATTCGCCATTGAGAGGCTTTGGAAAACCTTTGATAATCTGATATTATAAGTGGGCCAAGTGGCCAAAGCTAATTTATAGATATATATATATATATATAAAGCTAATTTTTTTATATTACTGTCAACTTATAATTATCAATAAAATATAACATATCAGTACATAAGGAGAAGAGGGTAATGATCTTATGAGCTTACAATCAAATATTTTGTACTTTAGGAAGAGCGTAAACTAAGAAGTAGTTTAAAAGGCTTTCAAGGTTTGATATCCATGACACTTAGCAGATGCTTATGAGTGATAAAGATAATCGTTATCTGTGGGTCTTCTATAATCTACACTGAATCATAGAAATTGATACCATCCCCTGTTTCAACCCAGCGAGGGAGATGGGGCTTACATAGTCAGTTACGACGGTCGAATTTGGGTAGGATGTGGTCCAAGTACATTAACCTAGAAGATAACAATTTATTCAGTAAGCTTGGAATAGCCAGCAGCTTTGAAGGGTTATTTCTTTTGACGTTTGCATTAAGATAGCCTATTTTATAATAGTAAATTGGCTCAAGGGCTGCAATATAGCTTAGCATTTATGAATAAATAATACAGATAATGACAATATGGCATTACTAGGTGTCGGAAACGTTGCATGCGTTGACTTAGTTCTCTTTCCTTAAGTATTATTTCTTTCCTCCCCTCTTAAGTTGAAAAAAAAGCAATCTACAACTAGAAGTTTAACAATGGGGGGGGAGATAACATATTGGGGAGGAATAATCGTGGAGAACAGGAAGCTAAGATACCTTTTTCCTATGGTAGACATGCGTCATGAGTTCCTAATACCTATATACTCCTATGGTTCGTTCGGAGAAGCAATAGGGTGGTTTAGGCACAAGTAAACCGAGGTATGGAATAGTGTGAGTGTATGTGAGGGCCTCATACTCACCCGATCTGCCGCTCCAGCCACACATATCCAGCCATTGGCTGCAATTACGTCTTCGGGTGGCCACTGGCCTTAAAGTGCCAGCATTAATAGTTTGGCCATCCCTGCTTGCCTCCCTTGAACCCTAGACCCAGAGTTCTCTTTTCTTACTGTAACGCCACTGACGGACGCTGAGCATTCATTAGCCAGTCGGGTAGAGAAGATGTTGTGCAGAATAAAAACAAATCAAATTGGATGGAAAGGGACGCGGTTTTGGAGAAAGCACAGATATGTTTTTTTTTATTTTTTTTATTTCTACGTTAAAAACTTTGCAAGATGTAAATGGTTATTTTGAATTAAAATGAACTAATCAAGCGCACCCATTAGGAGATTGCTTTTCAGTTTCCGTCCTAAGGGGCTAATTAAAGGTCACGTCGCTTCAACAAATAAAAAAAAAAAAGATAATAAGAAATCTTCTCATTGTTTCTGTTAATACGCCTTGCCTTCCAAACTAAAATATTCAGAGCATTCTTTGCGGGTTGGAAGGACATTTTATTTGGTTGGAAGATGTCTAAAGCTGTGACCTATTCTTGGTCGTCGTAATAATTGATGATATTACATGGTTTCTGTTAGGGAAACGCCGTGAACATTTGAGTTAAGCAGGGGAGCCCACGGTGTTATCAGCAAGTCACGCAGGGATATAAATGAACTCTTGGAAATAAAGAGATATCCCCTGCTCACATTATTACAATTCGTCTTCCACTATGGGCTATTTTCTACATAAAGTGCACATAAATCTGTTTAAGTGCTTATAATTTTAGCCTGACAGAAGACAATTGCCCTGCCAACCTTATTTTAAAACAGCATACAAATACTGCCATTTTCTTTTTGTTTTAAAAAAATTATAGTTTTTTTTTTTAACACAATGTATTTGACTGTGTTTTAAGTCTGTTTGCTTAGCACACAGTCTGCCATACAGCTTGAGGTTAACATTAGAGCATCTCAGTCTTAATCACCCAGAAGGACCATCTGACTAATGAAAGTCTATGGAGGAAAGGACTTTAGCAGGTCTGCCATTAAATGTGACCCCCTAGATGCTTTTATATTATTGGCACCTTGGAAAAGTTTCTCATATGTGCAGCACATTTAATATAATTACAGAAATGGTTGTAAATCAGTTTATTGTCTATTCTGTGGTCAGCGATCGTTTTAGGGTAGACCAGTAGCTTAAATTTACAAGTTGTGTCAATCCCTTTACTAGAGGAATAAATCTCTTTTCACCTCGTCATGTGGTGGCTTAAAACTAAGCAGTCTATAGATCTAATGGCTGATATTGTGGACTATCTCCAAATGTAATATCTCTTATTAGTTCCGGGGGCTCTGGTACCTACTTTATATAAAAAAATAAATGGCGTTTGCCAGAAAACAGTTACCACTAGCGGCACATCTACAATAGGGAAGAATATAACAGACGCTGCTAGATTATTATAAGGTTGCCAAAGACTGCTCGAGACCACCAAGAAAGTTGGCCAATATAGTCATGGCCCACTACCTCCTTGATATCCTGTAGAGCGGGACACTATTCCATCTTGTTTCTTCCCCATTTCCCAATCTTACATGAAACAATGTCCTTGAAAGTACTGTTCCACCTACGTAACACTTTTGTAACTAAATGGTGTGAGGGGGGTGTGTGTTATGTTAAATATGTGTTAGTATGAGTAAGTGTATGTTAATGTAAGTATGTGGAAGCTTGTGAATGTATGCTATCGTGAGTGTATAACTATGTGCACATACATGTGCCAATGTGCATGTTGGGGGGGCAAGGGGCCAATGGGTCCACTTGCCTTTACGTGCCTCCTGGGCTGGACCCCCTCCCCTGATCAAAACAGAGAATATATCTAAAGTGATCAGAAGACACTGTCTACGAGACTGTTGCGATTAAAATAATTATAAAGAATATAAGTCAATATAACCAGCTTGCATGTGGTACAATTGAACTTTGTGATTCTCTGTCAAGCCCAGACTGGCCATTGGGCAAGTAGGCAAAATTCCCAGAGCGCCGGTGCCTAATGGTGCCTCCCTCTAACTATTATTGAAGCTCATCCTGCGGATCCCATCTCTTATTGTGCAGCACTGGCCTACTGGCCTTAAAGTACCAAGGCCGATTTTAATCCCCGGTCCTCTAATGCTAACGATTGGCATGCGCGTCTGAGCAGGAAATGCATTATAGCTGCGTCCCAGGTGAATTTGGGCAACACATGGGCGGAAATAGTTTAAATATTAACCTTGTGGAATCTCAATGTGGCGGAGGCAGCATTATCAGATTAATGTCTCCCCCTTCTCTTCACCGCTCCCTTACAATGGTTGCCTGAAGCAATCAATAACAGTCAGCAACTTAACCATAGACGATAGATAACGTAATGGAAGGAAAACCATGCAGAAACAGAGAAAAGGAAGATAGAGGTAATGAAAAATGTAAAAACTTGTTAGACAATGGAAAATACCGAAATCCCATTTTGTTGGCTGGCAGAAAAAAAAACCTCAAGTTTTTGTAGTAGCCCCAAAATTTCTAAATATAATGTTTTTAGATCTTGTTCTCCAAGAAAAACCATGAAATATAACCGAGTTAGTTGTCAGTCCTGCGTGTCATACACACATAGCTAGATGGCAGCAAATTCCTTCAAGGATTAAATCCATCTCTGAGCGGTTAGGGAACATCCTCTGTACGCTTGTCGGCTTCATCATCCGGGATTCCATACAAAATCAGCAAAATGGATGAGATTTACGTGAAAAAAAGACGTGAAAAAGCTAAGATTTATTTATACACGTTTATAAACTATATTTTTTTGTGGCTAGAACGTAAAAATATATGCAAATGTCTTTATTTTTTTCACTTTTTCCTAACAATTATGACAAAGAAACAATTAAAAAATATGATCTAGTGTCTTTTCCCGGAGAAAGTCTTTTTAGATAACACATTGACACATGTCAAATGTGTATGAAAGAACCCAAACACAAGTGTATTCTAATAAAATATGACTTGAATCTACAAAAAATACAACATCTAAATTTTTTTATGATGTACAAAATGCAAAGAGTAGAAAAATTGAAATTGGAGATCTGGATAAAGTAGTTTTTGTGTGTATAGCAGAGATATTAAGGACGTAATAGAACGTCCTAAGGGTCACGAACCTGTTAAGTATTTAAGTATTTCTATTACATGTTCCCTTTTTTTCTGTAAAGATCTGTAAAGTGGCTGAACCACCTCCCGCTTCCTGCAACTAATGCCTCTCGCTATACAACCGGGCACCCCGCTTGCTTTTTCTGATGCATTACTGCTTTTCTGAGCGCCAGAAATAACCATTTCCTAAATTCTTCTATTTCGTTGTCACTGACAACTCAGTTTCCGCAACCGATCTGCGTTCTCAAAAAAGAGGACAATCAGATCCTTGTGGACAAATCCAGCACCCCTCAGCTGTACTGCGGGCCGAGCTACTTGTGTATTATCCAGGCGCCACCTGAAATATTATATACAGGGGCAATTACCACATAATACTATTTATTACATATTTTACTTTTACTAAATGAATGTTACAAACAGGTAATTATTTATTCGGTTTCTTAACACGTGACATTCTTAACACGTTGTCAGCCAATAACATTTAGTTGAATCACAGGTTGTTTTTTTGGCCCCACATAAATTATGCAAAGTAACTTTGGATGAAGTCGATGTTTCTATTACGCCATTGAAATGAACCCCATAATCTCCCAATTTCCATTGCAGAACCGTCATAGAACCTTCTTCAGTTCCAGTTTGAAAGAAAAACATAAGTGGCGCCCGTCATTTAATATACGTTCTTCTATAGAAGGGTGTCAGCGACATTAAACTGTCCCAAAAAATTGAAAACACAACCCTCTAGCAAACTTACCTGCAGACTCCTTCTTTAGTGTATAACCCCTTTAGTTTCGGTGGGCTCTCCCATGGAATATTTTGGTCACCCAAGTACTCAGTTTTGGTAATAAATTCACTAAATTAATCATTTCCCTACCTGGGAACTTCTGGGCTCTGGCTACCCGAAACCTACCCTTGCAGGACGTTGCCAGGACTGCCCACTGACGTCATTGGGCGGTCCAGCTGATGCCGGTGGGTGGTCCCGCTGATGTCAGGGGGCGTTCCTGCTGTTGTCAGGGGGCGTTTAAAGGGGGAAATGGGCGGGGAGTGGGGCGTGTCAAGACCCCGCTCCCGCAACCTGGAGGATTCGGGTGTTCGGGAGTTCTCCGGAGAGTTCCCAGGTATGATAATTTCCAGTAAAAATAAAAAATATTTTTTTCATAACAGAAACAAGTATTAAATATTAATGCCCCAGATCCAAGTAAGTGCCTGGGACCCCCGTGTCTTCCTATGGATCACCTTAATACATGGCACGTACCTGACGTAAGTCCCGTTCCCAGGACTTACCTGGCAAATTCAGGAATGTTGCCAGCCATGGAAATAATACGCAGGAAACAAATCTAATAGCACACCGGGGTTATTATACTAACGCACTGGCGCTTACCACGACCATTTCCATCGTGTTTCTGTAAGCCAGGCATATAATAACACGGCCACGTAATAAAACGAATCTATTTCTTTGACTAATTTTAGAGAGTTCAGGAGGTGACATTTATTTGCAGTAAACGCAGACCCCCGATAGCTCCGTTTTACAGATTATGATAAACGATCCCATTTTAGTTTAGTTCACTACAAGTTTATGCGGTTAAAAAAAAAATGAAGTGCTTCAACATATGCCTGATTTATAGTTAAAAGGGTGCGATCCATCATTGTATGGAAGCGGTAGGCGTCCTTTCTACAGGACCATAATACTTATTCCAGCCACCCTTTGCCCCTTCAATGTTCTACAATACATTTTCCTGCTGTCTACAGACCCACGGGCTAAATGGTAAGAGGTGACTTACAGTCGGAAAAGAGCTATAACATCTAACATTAATAAAGGGGCAATTCTTATTACACAACGTTTCCTAAAGAATGGAAGAACATTCCTCCTCAATACAAACCTTTCGCCGCCTGGTCCTACCTTTTATGTTTCATTGCAGGGTCCCAATTTTCACATTTATTAAAAAGGTCACATCGACCTTCGTGATATGCGGAGGTGCCTGCAGCGTAGATATTGTTCTTTTGGTTTGAAAGCCGAGCACAGCAGATACAGACTAATTTTCGTGATTCCAAGGCTTAGAATTAAAGGAGAAGTGCCGCCATCACAGGTTTTCACACGCGTTCCGTGTAATTCTTTATTAAAAGAATTTTGGGTGTCTGTTTCGGGACACCTGTTTTTGAGGTGTGTGGTTAGAAGTGAGAAGGGACAGTGTCAACGATGGAGAATCGGTTGGGCCGGACAGAGAATGGACAGGGTCAGAGGCATCCACCCAGGGCCGGCCCAACAATGGAGCCGAGTGGGGCAATTGCTTCAGGCGGCACTTTTGAAGGGGCGCCACTTTGCCGCCCCAAGCCCCTTTTTTTTTTAAAGCGGAAGAGAGAGAGAGAGGGCGCCGAGTGGTTTTCGCTTACCAAGTTGTTAGTACCCGCTCGGTGCCCCTCTCTCCTCTGCGGCAGGTCTCCCTGTTCGGTCTCGGTGCCAGCTTGTAATGCTGAGCACCGGAAAGTGACACCATTTCCGGCGCTCAGCATTACAAGCCGGCGCCGAGACTGAACAGGGAGACTCGCTGCAGGACTGCTGAAAGGTAAGTACAAGGGGGGGTAGAGTAAGGGTAGATAATAGGGAGTGAGGGAGAGGAAGGGTAGATAATGGGGGGGGGGGCGGTATTTTAAACTTCGCCCCAAGCAGCATTTTGTCTTGGGCTGGCCCTGCATCCACCTTACATGAAAAGCCATACCTGGGAACCGGGTTTGGCCCAGATGTCAGTGGGCAGTCCTTGCTGTGTCCCAGTGCAACATCACAATAGATACCCTTGGTAGACCCTCAAGGATCTCTTTTATACTAGAGGAGACCCCTAATGATGTTATAGGTGTCCCTATAATTTTTTTTTTGTTATTTTATTATTGTTATTATTTTTATGTTTTTATTTTTTTTTTAAGAGACACAAAATCTCTTTTTTATTTGTTTGGCCAGTTACATCTACAATAATTCTGATAGTGTGAAAAATAATCTCAGATACCTTAAAACCAAATGATGCATTCTTAAAAGATGGTGGTTTACGGTGATGCAATAAGCGCATCTGCCAAAATAAACATAGACTATGACCTGGACTTTACAGCAAAACATAAATACATTTTTGGCGGTTCGTCCAAAATTACCTTGCAGAATGTATGTGGCGACAACTTATTAAACAAGAAAATCTCTTTGATGCGATGTGTGATTCAATGAAACATTATTGGCCTCTACAAATTAACGTGTGTTAAGAAATGTAATAAATAATTACCTGTTTGTAACATTCATTTTGTTTAGAAAGTTTAGTAAAAGTAAAATATGTCATAAATATAATGATGTTGTGATTGAAAATGATTTGCCTTCAATAATAAAAAAGAAAGTTGGTACCCGGAAAATACACTAGGTGGCGCTCTGATAATACACAAATACCTAAATTACTCATTATTAATATGTATTCTTGCAAAAATAAAAATTAAGCACCTACCTGACGTGGAAGAGGCAGCCCTGGAGCTGCAGCTGCCCTCATCTTCCACTGAAGCAGCCCATCAGGCAAAAAGTGCTCCTACTGAAACCAATGGGAACACTTTTCACACATGCATACCTCCTGCGTGTTAAATAGCATTAAAGTGCATACAAAGACTAAAGTGTCCACTCAACAGCTTTGTAGTACATTATGAACGCTGGCAAGAAACTTTCAAGACCATTTGTTTTAAATGACCTAGCAAATTCCTATCAAACCAAAGCCAATAATTATCAGTATTTTTACATCCCTTGCCATGCCTCCCCAAAAAAATAATTCTGAATAATAAAATAATAAGTCTGAAAATAGACTGTAATTAACGTTTTCCAGCAGAAGTAGCAGTGAGGGGATTTGAATTTGAAAGATTCCTATGATTCAAATTCAAAATAGTGTCAAAAGAAAAAAAAATATAGGCTTTCAGAAACAATTCCCCCAACAAGCTGGTCTTCCACTGAAATGTAAGGTTTAGATTTATTTTTAAAAACATGATGGGGGCCATGCTTGGGTAAGTCTAAAAGAAAGTCACAATTATAATGATAAAATGTACACACGGCTAATTTATTTCATATCTGGCATGATGTTTGCAATGGAACTAATTCAGTAATAATCTTTGTTAACCTGCTAGATTATTGTTTTTTAAAAAAATCTAACGAAAAATTAAATTTTATTATCAAGCAAAAATTACAACAAATTCCCAACATAAACATGTAAAAAATAAATAAATACCATTATTAGCAACTGTTTATCGCCTATGTAAAATATAATAAGGCCAGTCATGTATTCTTCATTTTTAATATGCATAAACTTGGAACATTTTTTAGTAGAAATATATTCATATTTTACAATGTTTCATTAACTTTGGCCGAGATAGGGGCTTGGAAAACATCTGCAAAGGTGGTCAGTATCCAAGGGAGGGGTGGCACTTGCTGGACTGGGGAGGCAAGTACAGTCCATCGGCCCCTGGCCCCCCACATACAAACGTACACACTCACACTGACACAAACTTTCATGCCTACTCAACACAAACTAATGCGAACACACCCCCCCTCACACATTCATGCTTACACACACATACGCATTCATACTCATACACACTTACATATTCATGCTCACACACTTTCACATACTGTACATGCTTATAAACAAATACACATACATGCTCATACACACTTACACATACATGATGGCACACAAACTCACTTATACATACACTCTCGCATACATGTAATCTTTGTAAGGAATAAACACAAGGAATCCGAAAGGAGATTTTAGCAAAGATAGTTCTAAAATTCTCATACAAAGAAGTATATGAAAAATATAGTTAAAAATACATCCAGTGGATATATATCTAATCAACATGTTGTAGATCACAGGGAAGAAAGATACGATAATTGGTCCCTTTGGAGAATATACAAGTCCGCTGAAGTTTTTTTTCCCCCCTCTCGTTTCTTATACTAGTCACAGTCTTATTGGTGATTAAATGAAAACTAAAACTTTAAAAGAACAAAGAAGAAGAAGATGAATCACAAAAAAAGAAGAAGCAAACTGTTCTTACATATAGAGCAGGGAATTTGTGATGAGAGAACCGACAAACATTAACCTTGTGTGCAGCGGACTGGAAATACAAACATTTTTATTTCTGGACTAAATGGATAGAATACATCTGTGTCGTTCCGATTTATCAGGGGAAATGCAGACAGAACTTTCCTTCTGAAATTTATTAAACTATCTCCAGCTGCCCACATCGACAACCCAGTGAATTGTGTCAGACCTCCTCATACCTGGGAACTTCTCCGGGCTGGATGACCTTGGCTCACCCTCTCTTGCTCTTTTTAGGAGGCAAAAAGGGAGTGTGGCTGTACACAGGGGCAGGCAAGGAGGGTAAAATGAGGTAAAAGCGGGCAAAACTTGGGTAGATATTGTTCAAATACAGACATTTCCTCCAATCATGGATCATGGTGCCCACCCCCTGACGTCATATGCCGGCGCTCAGCGTGAGGTGCTGGCACCCGAGACAAACGCTTCACGCTCTCAACACTGCAGTCTGGGCAGCGCTGAGGGAGGCGGCAGTGGCAGCGGCGGGGAGCAGTGGAGTCTGGATTTCTGTCAGTCAGGGGGCCCAAGAGGGTGGCGAGCGGTCGTTTTCAGCAACCGCCTCGGCACCTTGGGCCCCCCTGACTGGCAGAAACTCCAGGGCCCGGTCGCAGTCGCGACCCCTGCGACCCCGGTAGTTCCGCCACTGGCTGACCCTGCAACCCTGACGTGTGTCTGACCTCTCCTCTGAATTTTGAGTGTGCTTTATTAATTTTCTAGCGTATTTAGCTGAAGTTGATACCTTTTATTGAACCAACAAAGAAAAAGTTGTAAACTTACATAAACTTTTGAGGCAAAGTAGAGACTTCTGAGGTAAAAATATATTTTGCTATGTTGGCCCAACAAAAGGTATGAACTTCAACTAAAGACCTAATTTTCTCTTGGGTCTATTACAGCTATGTCCATTTTCACTTAATTTTTGAAAATCATTTTTGTAGATGGTACATGCATCAACAAGTAATTTCCCTGGAAAAAGTAATTATATGGAACACAGATTTAAATATATTATTAACTCTAGATACACCAATTAGCCGTAAAATTGTGACCACAGCAACTGCTTCCATCACCTATAGATTGAGGCCAGGCTTCGATACGTTCTTTTGTTGAAGTTTTTGTTCACTTGTATCGTTTGTGCGCAAATTGATTTTTTGGTGGAATTTTTCCTTGTCTGATTTTTTTTATCTCAACTAAGCTTTTAGTGAAGGAAGTGCGGAATTATACACTAACACCCAGCCCCCCCCCACCCACCAATGCGGCTCAAAATCTTCAAATATGGATGGTCTCAATTGGGACAGCAAAATGGGAGAGCTTAATGAGGTCACATAATTTGACCACTTCAACAGTGGTGAAGACCCTTAGTTCCACTCGAAGTGTGTTGATGTATGTGAGTGTGGACTCATTCATATAACACCGGTGGTTGGTGGTGCACGGCACACACTAGCATTGCAACAATTTTGCCAAACCGATGATAATAGCGTCCTAACTTCTCTGTTTGATCATCAACCCTACTGGTGGAGTGCAGTGTATCTATTTCTCTACAGAAACAGAATCCAAATCTATCATTGTTAAGCCGCTTCTAAACAGGAGCTACATTGTGTTGCCTCCATTAAAATCTGAACACGCTCCAAGCATTATGTCCCAGATATAATGTAATAAAATGTAATTTACCGCTAAAGAAAACTCTTGACAAGAGCTGGGCAAAAGGCCAGTTTTGCCTCCCATTAGATTACTTTCAAATACTTGGATTTCAAGATCAGAAACAACGTAGGTTTTCTTTGGGGCGATCTGCGAAACTAATCTTAATGATTTTTTTTTGATTGACCGAGGTGGCGCAGTAGACATTGCGTATCTAGATACAGAGAAGAGTTTTGAGTTTAGATCCCAATATTGTCAGACCACAGAGGGTTGTAGTCTATGGAGGAAAATCAGACAACAATAAAAAAAAATGTATGCTCCAATGTGTCCATTGACTCCAACGTGCATTAAACATATGGACTAGACTTCTCCTTTAATTAAAAAAGTTAGAGAATGGTATGAGAGAGTGGCAATTTTGTTTGTCTTGTTTTCTTTAAAATAAAGCATCACTTTAGTAGTGTTCCATATTAGCATACCTGGGAACTCTCCGGGTAAAACCAGAGTGAGCCGAGTGAGCACTGCTTCTCCGGGTCAAGACCCGAATCCTCCGGGTCGCAGGAGCAGGGTCTTGGCACACCCCACTCCCTGCCCATTTTTCCTTTAAATGGGGTGGTTCCCACTGCGTCAGCAGGAATGCCCCTGATGTCAGTGGGAACACCCCCAACGTCAGTGGGAACGTCCCCAACATCAGCAGGAACTCCCATTTAACGTCAGCGGGACCACCCACTGGTAGCCGGAGCCCAGAAGTTCCCAGGTATGAGTATTAGGCAACAGAATGTAACTACTGGGGATGAAAAACTGAATGTTTTTGGAATTGAGAGATATTTGGGGGTCGGCAAAAAAAAATAAAAATCCACCAGCACCTTTTGCTCAAATACTGCAACTTAGAACTGCACATTTTGACAACCAGATTTTGGGTTGCCCTCATTGTTTGCCCATCCTTTCTCTCACTTTCAGTATCATACTTTTTCTATTTATGTTGACCACCTACTTTCTGAGTCATGGACGTCTTCATTTGCATTTTAAGAGGCATTTGATTTCATGTCTGCTGTGTGCTATGCGGTGAATTACAAACTTGCAATAAATAAATATTTTCCACATCAAAATTTTATTTGCTCTTACCTTACTGTTGTTGTGCTGCATGTTGATGTGGGTGAGAGTCTGCGGAGACTGCAGGAGAGTGGTCGAGACCCGAACTCTGCAGTCCTTACCTAAATGACCTCTCTATGGCTCTACTTTCAAGGATTAGGCAGGGTCACATACGCATGTTGTATTGCATGGCTCTGCATTAGTACCGCGCAGGCTGATGCTTCACAAAGTAAGTGAGTTGCATGTTTGGGTATGTTATTAGTGTGTGCGTGTGTGTGTCTGGGTATGTGTGTGTCAGTGTTGAGTATCATGGTGTGTTAGTGTGAGTGTGTGGGTTAGTTTGTCTATGTGTGTGTATTGGTATGAGTGCCTGGATGTGTGTGGTAGTGTGAGTGTCTGTGTGTGTTGTGAGTTCCTAAGAGTGTTCTGAGTCCTGGACTAGCTAAAGGGGTAGCTAGTGCAGATTCAATGCAGGGCTTAGCTTTGGGAAGTTGGGAAAGGAATGATGCGGTCAGCATAGATACAGAAAAAGCTAACCCACTACATGCTGAGACAGGTTGGAAAATGGTAGCTTGGAAGTAATGTGTACAAATGCCTGTAAATAAGATCCCTGCAAAAGGTTTGTTCACATCAGTGCGATATATAGACACCCTGGCCATGCAGAGGAGCTTGACCATCTGCTACTCGAAGAAATGACCAAGATGTCAATAAAATGTGGCATTATCATTATGTGAGGGTCACTTAAGGAACATAGACACCTGAAAGACATAAAAATCCCAGGGCAGAATATGACATTAAGGACTGTTCCGTCAGTGAAAACAGAACAGAGGGACTTAGGAGTAATTATTCCTGATGACTTAAAGGTAAGCAAAGGTAAGCATGATCTCAAGAGTATTGTGAACAGTTCTGGGGACCCCATCTCCAGTAGTTTGTAGGATAAACATTTATCAGAAAAGACTAATGGAACTCAATATGTATGGCATTGAGGAAAGAAGAGAAAAAGGAGATGCAAAAAAAAAATTGAAATACTGAAAGGGATTTAACAAAGTACGAGCTTATCTCAAAGGAGGAGAAACATTAGAACAAAAAGTCATAGTCAAAAACTAGAGGGTCAGAATCTTAGAACTTGTGGAGGCTAATACAATGAGAAAATGTAAGCAGTCAAAGATGGCACTGACAAACTGTTTAGGAACAAAGGTGGCACTGATGAGCTGTTTGGGCACAAAAATGGCACTGACAAGTAGTTTGGGGGCAAACCTGGCACTGCGGCAAGTGGATGACATGTTACTTGGTGGAGTTGGGGAGCCCAAAGAAGTAAATTAGTTGCCATAGAAAATGGGTGTAGTTAGAAGTGTTATGGTTGTTAAGTGGGGGGTTAGTAATATAGCCACACCTGCCTGGAGGAGCCCTGCTTAACTAAATGAATTGCAACTCGTAGCTTATCTTTTAGCTTTACCTTAGAAATCCACATTTAATAGATGGTTATGGCGCTGCGGGGCAATACCCGGTCTCCTCAAATTTTATTTGTTTTACTAGTACCAAGTCATGAGCTCAGTTCACATAGCACAGGGAAAGGGTTCCGCTACTAAATCTTAATATCTCTTAATTTTCTTTTCAGGAGATTTCTAAAATATTTGTTAAATGCAAATGATAAGAAGAACATCAAATAACTCAGTGTTCTTTTTCAAGAACAGATGGTTTCAGCATTAAGATTTTCTGATTTGGCTTATATTTGCTTAGGCATGATCAAGGCATGACTCTTCTTTATATTATTTGTAATGATTTTTCCATCTTAAAACTGCAAAAAAAGGGAAAAACAACTTCCTGCTCCCATAAGTTGCAACAAGTCCACTCCTTGTTACTTTCAGTGGAGACCAAACTCATGAGTGTGACCTGCAGGAAACCCATGTTTCTAAGTAGTAGTTGCAAGTCTCTTGCAGGTTGAGTAATTTATGGAAATAATACTCTCTGGTTAGCAGGGCTAAATTGGCCGTTCCAATCAAATAGTAGACCTCCAAGGGGGCATTTAGATATGCAAACCCCTCAAGCCATTGGGCAGGGAATGGGAGTGGGGCATTCTGACCTAGAACAACTACCTCTGGAGCGTTACTCCTTCTGCCACATAATAGGGAGTCAATCGCCCTACTGGTGAATCAGGCTCTTTGTAGCACCAATGCTCAATCAACACTACAGAAGACCATGCCAAACGTGCATGGCCTCTATAGCTTACTTCGCCATGGTGCCATATCAGGGGGCATATAAGGAGTTTAAGGTATATCGGGGGTATAAGGCATATCGGGGCACAGTGGCATATCGGGGCACAGTGGCATCTCTGGCATATAGGAGGTATAAGGCATAGCTGGGGGCAGAGTGGCAAGCTTTTTTCTCAGTTTTTTTATTAAATATGAAAAAATTGTTAACATATGAATTTATATTTACTAATAACTTTAAGTATTAATTTAAAACCTAGTTTGAGAAACACTGTGTTTGGGTTCTTGTAGCTGTTATTATTATGTCAGTAAAATAAAAAAAGAAGGTGAATAGAGAAATTTACACCAAAGTGTAAATTTTAAGTTTTTTATTCTGCTTTTTTTTTTTAACACCCAGTTTGTTCATTACATAATTTTAAATAAAAGAAAAATTTGCATTTTTAATCCTATTAATCAATTAATCGAAAAAATATTAAAATAATCGTTAGTTGCAGCCCTAGTTTTAAATATATTTAGCAAATCACATCAGTTTTGTTCACTTAACATATACAGTGTAAGGAAAAGTATAAGTACAACTGTTCAGGTTCACGCCACAAATTACAGGACATTATTATTTTTATTATTTTAAACTCTCTACAGCTACAACTAATGTTATTAAAATTTCAACTATCCGATTTAGTGAAGATAAACTGTTTCGTACAATCAAAATGCTATCGCTGGGAGTGTATCCTAGTTTACTTCTGGAAATGTATTCTCTTAAGAAGATCAAAATTAGGAGTTAGCGAAGACCATACTAATGCATCGCCACTGGCAAGGAATCTCAGAACATTACAAATATTTTTAACTATATTATAAGGAAGTATTCTTCTGCACTGCAACAGATTTAAAATCAATTCTTCAAAGAAGCACTCTGAATTTAAACATCTTTACGCCATATGCATAAAGAGACCAAAAGCAGAGGATGCTTGGCTTAATCGCCTAATTATACAGTAATGGTAATGTGGCGAAAATCCATGGTTTGTGATGACAATACAAAAACGACATACAGCAGAAAACAATATTTACTAGGGGATTCACAAATGTGCGTAGACTATTAGTTCAAGCAAATTAACATATTTTTACATGTACATTTTGGACCATACAAACATGTAAGCAACCTTAAAACTCTTACTACGTAGAGCGATAAGTACTTTAAACAGAAATACATTGCTCTCCCTGTTCACCTAAGGAAAAAGTAAAACTCCAGCTGAAGTCATTGAAGCAGCATTTAATTCCACATATGCTAGCAAAACATCATTGTTCAAACAGCATACGTGTGCAATAAGCATATTGAGGTATGCTCCCTGCTTTCAGTAGAAGCAGCTGGGTATAGAGTTAAATTATTAACTTGCATTAAATTAAAAATGGACACCCATATGCATGAACCATGAAAACAGTGCATTTTTAAATATACTCCAGTCTTAGGGAATATTTTTTTATATTCATATATGTATTTTCACAGACTTAAGGTGAAATGAGGTCATAATGAGAAATGCAAATTTCATTGAGACGTGTGATACATGCGTCTTAGTGTGTCAACTGGTAAAGAATACTGCCTGTATTTCAATGAGATTGATATATGTGGTAGTTCGAGTGACAATGTGAGGCCAGTATGAATGAGAATATTATTCATGGGTTGTGGGGAATGATGAGGGTGGTGGACCATGATAGCTAAGGTGGTGCTGGTGTTCACTTATTTCCAAAGCTGGTCTTCAATCCCAGTTTAGCCCTAGCCATATGCACACTAAATGGTTCTGGATTAATTATTCATGGTTTTAGCATGTAACCTGGTTTTTACATGTGAATTAAGCCCTAGTCCACAAAATATTTTTTTCATAGCCTGAAGCTTGTGAGGTCAAGCCTAATCGGATATTTTTGTAGAGAATAACATCTGTGCCTAGAGCCAAACAGGTAGTTGCTCACATAATAAATGTTTATCATCAGATAAACGGTTGCAAACCTATCATTAGTTATTATATATGCTTCTAGCTAAATGGGAATACATAATCATGACTGTTTAATGATTAATTAATGATTTATTTATGTTTATATCTTAAATATTGTATAAGGCAAGATTTATTACATGCACTCATTCACACTCCTGGCAGATGTTAAATAACTTCTTAAAATGTCCTTCAATCTGCTGATCTGTCCATGTCTTCTAGAATTTATTTACCATTACTTTCCAGCATCTCGGCACAATAAAAATAGGTCCAGAGCTATTTTTTATTCACAGACCCTCGCTTGTATATACATGCTATTGTTTGAAGATGTCACTTCTGATCTGATCACAAAGCAATTGATTTAAACTGTTTCCAGCAAGCAGTTTCCCACTTGCATACTTCACTTCGTAAGTACAGATATTTCTTAGAAAATAACTTTAGTTAATGTATTGCCAGCAAGTATCAACGGATGCTAACACACATTGACAAAACATGAAAAATTGCCACTTTTTGCCACATCGGATTCAAACACAGTAAATGAAAGCCATTCAATTATGCAGCACATGCAAGTAAATGTAATCAATTGTGGTATCATCGATAAGATACATAGTTTCGTCAGACATAGGAGAATCAGAGACTGTTACTAATGATTAACACTTTCTTTGGATATCTTATTTGTTAAATACTTTTTATTCTGTTTTCTATCCTTACAATTACAATTTTATTGAAACAATTTATCTTTTAGTATATTTTGACCTAAATATATCCACTTATACACACGGTAAAACAAATCTTTTGTACTGTTTCACAGTAGGGTGACCACACTCAATCTGCCTCAATCCAGAACAATGCAGTGTCCCAGAATCATAGCTCTCAGCAGAGCTTGTATCTGGCGGCGGCACTTTACAATAAAAATTTCTCAGAGGACAAGCTAAATTTTTTCTGGTGGATGTAAAGTTGATGTCTGTCTCAAAAAATAATTGTTTGGGGCAAAGATGACACTGGGAAGCTGTTTGGGGACAGGGTGGCAGACGCAAGCTTTTTGGGCACAACATTGTGTCAGGACGTATCCTCACGGCCGTCCCACGCTGCTCTGGTCCCATTACCCTTTAAGGTCTAGTGACCTTCCCATCCCGCCACAAATCTTCTGAGGTAGTGGGCACCCGCTACCTTGCAGACCGTGAGGAAGACCACACGCCTCCCTGTCATGTGATCGCTACTCACTCTCTGGTGACTCTCTGGCATGAGTGAGGGAGTATGCATAGATGCATGCATGTATGGATGTGTATATCAGCATGAATGTGTATAGTGTTAGCATGGATTGTGTATGTGTAAGTGTGTATTAGCATGTATGTGTAAATGTTGGTTAGTGAACATGGATGTGTGAGCATAGATTTGTATGTGCAAATGTATGTGAACATGTATGAGTGTGTGTTTGAGGATGAATATGTTTGTGTAAGCATGGATGTGCATATGTGTGAGTGTGTATGTGTGTGTGTATGAGGATGGGTATGAATCATTTAGCCTATATGATCAAAACAATAAATGTCTTGGACATTCAAATCTAAGCATTTGTATTTTAAATCGACTTGTGATCTTGGAATGAATTATGTATACTTCATGTGTACTAAAACACAGTATAACAGAATGTGAGGTAAACTGGATCTCTGAACCTTATCTTGTTTTTCTGTAGCCTTTCAAGCTCCCTGATAATGATGGCAGCTCTAATCTATCACAGGCATTTAAGAGTGACTCATTTGTGTCAAGCGGAAGAAAAAATAGATGCAAAAGTGCACATCCAGAGAAACCTCTAGATAGGATGATTACTTGCTTCTTGCCCAGTGAAATATTTAGGTGTCCCAAAAACCATTTGGACACAATCAAATGGCAAAACAAATTACAGTCTGGGTTGCGGCTTCCTTAAGGCTAAGTGACAGGATTCTTTTATATGACTTATATAAATGCTAAGCATTCAGGGCATGCCCATATCTGCAGCAATCACTGTGACACAGCTGCATAACAAAAATGACAATGATATAAAATGACTAGATAGAGCGCATATTCAGAAGGAATATGTTATATATAACATATTACTTATGCATTTTTGCTGTATATAGTAACCTGTAATAGTTTCTTCATTTAGAAAAAAACTCTAGCATTAGCTCTAAATTTCCTAAAAAATGTTTCCTGGGCCAGACTTCCTATGTGGTACATACCAATTTACCTTTACATTTAGTGGTCATGAATCAAGCCAGCTAGACTTAATACTACCTATACTACTGTCAGTTTGGTACACAATTACTATTGTTATTGTTTGTTCTTTTCTGATGAAGTCTACAAATGAAGAATTTAATTTTATGTAAGATAAGAGCCACCTGTGATTTGTGAGTGGAAGAGCCTAGGATATAATTCTAGCCTTGCCAGTTTTTAAAAAATTATTTGCTTTTCAAAGGCTGTGCGGGTCTTTGAGAGTTTTGGGGAGTGGGGTCAACTACCACACTGTTTTAAAGATATTCACACTTAAAACCAAGAAGGTCTAAAGTAAGAACCAACATTGCAAGGGAATTGATCAAAAAGTTCAACAACATGGGAGATGTTAACATAATTGAACACAAGGAGAGTTCTGTGTTGCAGTTGAGAAAGAAGAATCAGAACATACCGAACCTCTGTGGAACCATGGCTGCTTGGCCATGGTAGACAGATAGGAGACTAGCATAAAAGTCAGATAAATCTATGAGTCAGCTTGATGATCTAATTTCTGTAAATTACATGTATATTAAATTAAATGTGTTACCCTTGGAATCTTAGCAGTTTGAATTCTGCAGCATTTTCCACATATACATACTGTTTATGTTCTATGAAGCATGTAACCTGCCTTAGGCAGCTCCTGTCACGGACTGGGTCCAAACAGATGACTGAACGGACCCAGCGCGCCCGAAGATTGTATGCAGTAGTCACAGTGCAGTAGTGGAGTTGGACAGGGCCTGGTTGAAGGGTGACCACACTCCCCCAGGTGTTGAGCATCTAGGGTTGTGCAGCCAAACACCAGCGCCCTGATATAGCAGCGGTTGAAGTCCAGAATGAAGTAAAGTGATATCCTGCAGTCACCCTGGAGCAGGCATGAAACATATCACTAGAATTACGTGCAGGATGCTGCAGGCAGGGAGTATGGAAGCTAAGCAAAGGATATATAGCAGAAACATAACAAGCAATGGACAGGGAGACCAGGCACGAAGCAGAAGCAAGGAATGGAAGATCAGAACAGAGCAAAAGGAAATCCAGGAATGGATCGAAGCAAAACAGAGAAACTAAAGCAAGACAGATATGCAGCTCCGCAGCCTGGGCAGAACGTGACAGTTCCCATGGAATAAGCGAATGCTATTTTTCTATGGTCTAAGCATTCTGATTTTGCCATGCTGGTTCCTAATGTATAAGTCAACATCTCAAATGACCTAAATTATATGCTTAATAAATTGTTACCATCTGCAGTGTCCTAATGTGTAAGAAGTAATATGTAAAATCAGGACAATCAAAGGTATTTCTATTAGACTTGTGCATTCAGATTCATTCAAGCTGCAAATTTAACGAAATTTGGTGATCTTGTCAATTTGTACAACTCTCCAAAAATAATGCCAGACCCCCCACGAATGGACAAAAACAAAGCAGCTCCGCTTCCATGTCTTGCATCTTCTTGTTCTTCTGTTTTCTTCTGTCATCTGCACCTTTGCAGATATAACCTCCCGGCGAAGTTCTGCCAAAATTGGAAGGTCAGGTAGAGGACCTCACTGGAAACTCCGCTATCTTGCCCTAAGATAACCCTTTATAAACGTCCGCCAAAATGGGGGAGCTTCCCATGATGTCCTCTCCTCCTCATGGGAGGATCGGGGAGATGTCATCAACGAAAGCTCCTCCATTTTGCCATAACATAACCTTGTGTGAACTTCTGCCAAAAGAGCTCCTGGAGAATCGGGAGAGAATGTCACTGGAAGCTCTGCCATTTTGTGCTATAATAACCTCTAGACTGTAAGCTCAGTTGAGCAGCTCCCTCCTCACCTGTTGTTTCTTTAAGTCAAATTATTATGTTAGATACTACTTGTTATGTCCTGTCTACATATAAAACAATTAATAATAAGTGTGAACTTCCGCCAAAATGGCGTAGCTTCTGGTGATGTTGATGTCTTCTCCCTGATAGCAGGATTGGAGGGAGAGGACATCACCAGAAGCTCCGCCAGATTGGCGGAAATTTGCTGGGAGGTTATGTCTGCAGAGATGTGGACGATGAAAGAAGAGAGGAGAAAGGAGAACAAGAAGGTGCTTAACAAGAAGATGCGAGACACAGAAGCGAAAGTGGTCCAATTGCAGATGTCTAATATCTATGTAAACTGTGGTATTTGAAGTAGAACTTCAGACATGTAGTACCAATTGTGCTCAAGTCAATATACTATTATGCTTGCCTTGATGGCTAAATGTATGTTGAGAAGCCATGACTCAGCATGAGGAAAAACAACTGGCTGTCAGTAGTCTTATGAACGTGCATATAAATTCCTGTGGAAGAGATTTTAAAAACTACCATTGTTGTTGGGTTCAACAAACATGCAATGCAACTAGAAAACTGGTTATTGCAAAACAATGAAATAAAATAGCAGACAAACTATAAAAGCAAGTGATATTTATCGTAGCCAGTAAAACAAAAAAGGAATTTGCCAAAGGATAAAAAAAATGTTAAACACTGTAGAATGTTGGATCTCAGCTCCACAAAAAAAGGATGGTAAAAAGAAAATAAAACTTTGATTTGGCATAATATATGCCTTGAGAAGAAAGCCCTTGAGACCAGACCCTGAAGCTATTTTTGCAGAAACAAATTTCGTGATTGGGGCTTTTTACAGCTGTGCAAGCACTTTTTTCTGTGGCTTTTCAATTTCATTAGCTTTTGCAATGCCCGAAGCAGGCCAAGAAATTGATATTTATTTTACAATCTTCAATAGAATAAAAACATTAAATACAGTCTTCTTTTTTACTTACAGTGTAAGCTATCATTCTGAGTGCTTTCGTAGCAAACTACATAAACAAGAACTGTAATTAGGAACTCTGGCTATGGTTTTCATCACACTATCATTTTAGATAAATATGTTATATACATATTAGTGTTTTAACTTAATCTTAAATCTTAGACTGTACTCAATGGAAACAGCAAACTTTACTTTGGACCCCCCCACACACAACTGCTCCTTGTCCCATGGGCCTCATATTATGTGTGTGAGGTACATAATGTAATAGAATTAGACTTCAGATTCGTACAAGTTGCAAATTTAACACATTTGGTGATTTTGTCAATTCGTACAACTCTCCAAAAAATGTCCATCATTCCCCTTCTGCAATGATCCTATAGTGTTGTTTACTTAGGTTGCAATGTATTTACCAAAGCTCTGACCAGCTTTACCTCTCTCTCTCCAAAGGATTACAGTCACAGATGTGTAATAACTTTTCTTACCTTAATTGTGATTTGTAAAACCAGAGAAAGCTGATTTTTTAAATAATCTAGAAGGCATGACTATCCCTTGATTGGGAAAGAAGGTAGAAAATACTGAAGAGTATTACACGCCAAAGCCAGATATCAAGAGACTGATGTCTAACAATCATAAAAGAAGGTAATAAAATAGTAATGAGTATTGCACAATGTTTGTGCATATTTTAGAATAGGCAGAACCAATGCTAATTGCTTAACCATGTGCCAACATTCCAATAAGACCCAAGTAAGATAAGTAAATAAATATTTACTGTAATGAAATTTGCTATGCATAACGGGTACTATAAAATGTTATGGTTTATTTACTGTACAAATTTAAACTCATCAGTGTATCTATGCGTATGGAGGGAAACAACTAGCACTGCATATGCATAAATGCCAATTTTCATCTAATTACAGGTGACCTACAACTGTTTAATGAAGAGAGCACTTTGTTTTGAGAAATCCAAATATAAAGAAAAAATATAGGAAGCTCATGACAAGGATTTTGGAAATAATTAACAAATAGCAGCAACTAAAATAAAATACACTTATGCCAATATCTGCAAAATCTAAAAACAATCCTGCTTTGAATTCACAAAAGTGCTAAGTATCCTAAACACTTAAAATTCCAGATGGAGACATGTAGACAAGGAAAAGGGGTATGTACATAAAATACAAACTTACCAATTTCTACTCCAAGGGAGGAGTTAAGTATAGCACCAGCAGATGAAACTACAGCACAAGATGAAAATCCTTGTTGATATAATTTGCTCAGTGGTATTCGTGGAAAATACTTTTCCCATCCCAAATTTGAAAAGGGAGCCTCCTTGCCATCCAATGTCCTCACATGAGCTCTCTTCTTTAATTCACAAAGGAGTTCTTGTGGAGTCAATTTCCTTGAGTTATGCTTGCCTGTGAAAGTAACTCCGAGCTTGTTCGCCCTAAGGTATTCCCTCCTAGCTTTCTGCAGGTGAGGAGTTAACATCTTTGAAGACACATTACCCTTCCAAAGTTTCTGTAAAAAGGATTTGGACATGGATGATGAAAATCCATTCCAGTCGTCTGACTCATCAAACATATGTTGATTCTTTCGGGCATTCCTTCTGCTTTTTCTGAGATGTGCATGGGCACCTTGGCGATATCTTCCGCCATTCCCTACGGGCCTCCTCCCAGCAGCTGAATGAATACTGGCATGTAAATTATCTTGGCTGGAATCTCCATGATACCTTCTAACTGGGGTTTCTAGTTTCCTTAAAACAATAAACTCATCTTCACTCTCAAAATAATGCTCCATATCAACCATATTTTTAATACTATCCGGGCCTAATTTAAAAGAATCTACAACATCTTCATTAAGGAGGTCACTGTCGTCAATAGCATATGATAGTGATTGATCCTGGCGTGCTCCCATTATGGCCCTCTGCTTACCTTGAATTGGTAAAAGTTTTTTAGTGTCTATGTAAGAAAAGGAACTTGGCACCGGTTCCACCGAGTTGCTGTCTGTAAAATAGATGAATATCACGAAAAAGAGGAGACCCCAAGCGCAGATACCACATAGCATAAGTTGTTTCCATTGTTTCAAGTTTGGTTTCATGGCTTGGTCTGCTCTGAGTTTTCTGGTACGTATCCTTTCAAGCTGAAGTAACTGTAATGAAAGTTACAAAATATGGTTAGATACACAATTGAGATACTCCATTGCCATATACATATTTAATAGTAATGTGCGAGGAGGCATGCAGAACAAATTAATGTATTGACATATGAAAACTACTGTACATGCCATTTAAAATACTATTACTCAAATCAAGTGGAAAGTTGGTGGCCTTTAATGTGCATTCCTTTACTCTAAGAATCCTAAACGCCTGTGCACTCAACTCCTAATTGGCGAAATGTGCTTGTTAATTTACAAATTAAATTAACATGATCATGCCAGAAGAGTGCAAATTTGTCCTAAACAAAGTGACTGTGTTGCAGCGCCATCTTAACACATAGGCAACCTGGGCAGTCGCCAGCAATGTGATTCACCATGGAGCCCGTAGAACTTTAATACCGTATCTGGTCTGGGTATCAGGCGCCTGCTGAGCAGGGCCAGTTGGTGAGGGCGCAATCTCCCTCTAACTGACTCAACGCTAAGCCTGTGTGAGATATGTCACTCACAACATGTGTGTTTATTAGCAGGCTTTTGTAAATACATGTATATGTGTGTGTAGGGGCAGTGTATATGAACAGTGCATATGTGTGTTTATGGGCAGTGTATATGCGTATATGTTTGTGTATGAGCAGGCATCTGTAAGGGAGGTGTATGTGTAAGGGAGGTGTATGTGTATGGGAAGGCGTTTGTAAGGGTAATGTATGTAAATATGTGTGTGTGTGTATGAGCAGTGCATATGTGTGTGTGTAAGGGCAGTGTATGTTTACATGTGTGTGCATAGGCAGGCATGTGTAAGGGCACCGTATATGTGTGTGTAAGGGCAGTGTATGTGTGTATGGGCATCCACTGTTCAACATCATATCGCTGCCCACCAGACTGATAGCAGTTAGCCCTCCCCTGCTCTCCCTTACATGTGCACACACATACATACTTCTGTTGATTAACCCTCACATCATGGTTTTTTTTGTGGTGGGGGTAGGGGCCCCAGTGCATTGCTTTACCCAGGGCCTACAATGTTGTCAAGTCAGCCCTGCTGTGCTGCGAGACAAGGGTGACTACATCTGCCATGTTTTCCAGGACACAGTATGTGGGATGTGCCGGCTCATGGAAAGGAACCAATTAGTCAGTTACACATCCTCATAATACAGGGAAACAATTTTACCTGGGCTGGTCAGCAATATGTAAAAATTGTCATGAAAAACATGGCTGATGTGGTTACCTTATACGAAACTCTAGCAAGATATTTATTTCAGCGTATTTCAGTTTTTGCCTAGTTTCTACTATAGTTTTAATGTGAAAAAAAAACATTTGTTCAGCAAACAAACCTTATAGTCTAGTCTAAAAAGTTACACAAGGATTAAATGAATACTAAAACGTACACATAAATATTAATGAAACAATATGTTCAGTAGCATAAATAAGGGCAATAACATTGTCATCTGTAAGTAAACCTGTTTAGCATAAAGAAATGTACTGGTTTCAAAAAATCTACAATTTATCTTTGCTTACAGTGCAATACAAGCTGGAAGAAAGAGCAGAGGACAAGAATACAGCATTGTTATAATACTATTATACTGTTATATATTGATGCTATTATACTTTATGCGGAAGTTGACATTTAGCCGGCTAAAATCAATCCAGGTGAATGCTTTGCAATGCTGGTTCTCAATAAAAGGAAATATGGCATTACAGTATTAATAATATTAATATGGTAACAGTAACAATGCATGAGCTCAACTGGCTCCATTTACATTACATTTTTACAAAAATAGAGGATGGCACAAACTAAAAAGCATAAAAGGCATACACATGCAGATTCCTGGGATGCTGCTAGAATAATAATGACCAATAAGTAGATAAAACAAAGCAAAAAATCAGCACATACCCAGCGAATACCATTCAAAAAAACCCTAAGGCATAAATAATGGGGATTCTGGCTTTATAGGGAGATGGAATACCTAATATTTATGCTAATATGGTATTCGCTGGGAATGTGCTGAATTCTTGCTTGGTTTTGTGTACTTATTGGTCATTATTATTCTAGCAGGTACCTGGGAATTTAAAAGTGTCTATGCCTTTTTTGCATTTTAGGTTGTGCTCTTCTCTATTTTTTTTTTTGCTATGAATATTTACAGGTTCTCACCAAACCTGAGGGTAGAGAAGCTCCTCTTTTCACACAAGTGCTTCATTAATGGTGTCCAGAGAGGGCTTTACATTGCTTGAGAGTTTCTTTTGGGTTAAAATGAAAACCGGTCCCGCTTAGTCAGCTCAGTTGGAAGCAATACAGCCATGAAAAATTAGTTCGGAATTGCCAAACTTGGGGTACTTTGACATTGTGTTGGGCTAAGCAAAATGTGGCCACATATTGAAACAGAATACCCAAAATTTATGCATTGAATACGTGTTTATTGAATGGTATTCGCTGGGTATGTTCTGAATTCTTTCTTTTTTTTGTATGATATAATATGCACATTCTATATTACATCCTGTTTCTCATCTTCTCATCTAGCCTTTGTATAACCCTGGGCCACCTGCTGATCGTGCTGCATTTACTTGAACAATTCCCACTCCATAAAATCTAATGGTGAAAATATATTACATCTGCTAAACTCAAGGCAAACAGCTGTGGTGTTCCTTGACCTTCTCTCATACCACCCATACCATTATGCTTTCATTCCCCCCAAGCTATCATCAAATAGCTCAGTTTAAAACACGTTTTCTCTGTTGTGTCTGTCAGATATTGTGGCTACATGTTAATAAAATACACAATTATGTTTCACATCCTATATTTTACCGAAAACATCCTTATATGAGCAAAGTATAGTTAAAAAGATACCATACTTTTTATCATTTCAACATCCTTATATGTACCGTAATATTCATAGATGTTTAATTGCTGCATGTCAATGCCAGAAGGAACACAAAATAATACTTAATCAACACAAGTTCCAACAAAATGTCTGAAACAAATCAACCAAAAGAAAATCACCCATACAAGGTAACATTAATAATTATAGAAGAGTCTGCATAAATCTGTATATAGCATGGACCAAGAAGCACCCTGTGTAACCACATATACTTTAATTTGTACATATATGTGATGGTGAACTAGGGTGACCTAAGATTAATTGTACTTAAGGGTCACTAATAACACTACAATATAACAAACCATACAATATAACACAACAATGGTGAAATGTAGTATACCCCTATCACTTTTATATTACAAACAAGCATTCACAAAAAAGTGGGTGAGGCAATGGCTGCTCTAATACTACACCTACACCAGGTTTGGTGGTGGGTAAGGTAGGCAAAATGGGGGCATCTCCTGGGCTGTGTGTGTGTGGAGGATAAAAATTAAGTTCTATTAATATGGGGTGGGATGTCCGCTGTACCAAAATCTTGTCCCAAATGTAAAAATTATGGGTACGCTCAAGTCCATAGATTATGGTGAGTGGCTCAAGAAAACTAGTTTGCTGTCGGAATAAAGTTTGTTAACCATGCTAAAAATACCCTAAAATCTACTCCATTTTTTATGGACAAAGATTAATGCACTGATCAGCCTGTGCTTGTTAATTTTAATTTACTTTCTTTGGTGAATGCAAAGTCTTATATTTCATCTAAAATGAATGAATATTATGCTTCTTGTGGATTGAAAATATATTGCAATATTCTTTATTTATCCAGTATATTTTTGTTTGCTATCCTGAAATCTTATAAATCATTATTGACCGTTTTAAGATTTCCAGACATAATGTTATTCAAAGCTGAGTAGGGCTTGTCATCGCAAACTGTGGATGAAGTATGTCACAGAAAATTATTTGTAAAAGAGTCAAGAACAAGTTGTTAAGTTAAACTGACATAAACACAACTATCACTATATCAACAAAGTAAAAATCCTTGAGTCACATCACTAAATCCAGCCTAGATTTGTACAGCAATTGATATGCTGAAACACTTTCAAACGTAAGTACATATGACATTAAACATAAACACTTGTGATCTTCTTTTATAATCTGCATTTTTTGTTCTCCTACTTAACCCTTAATCTTCAAAATGTATTTATTTTGCAACATCTGTTTTCAATTTCTCAAGGCAAAGTTTACTTGGACCTATCATAAAACTAGTACATTTGAGACCTCATTATTTCACAAAATGGGGCACATCAAGGCTATTTTTAATACAAAGGGGTTATATATAAAACAATTCTGGTGTGGAGTTTAAAAGTGGCCCTGACACCAAAGGAAATTATATAGACAAGGCCATTATTCAAAATTTGCACCATAATCAACTTTTATACAACATATATTATATTTTTATTTATATAGCCCCAACAGAATTGGAAGTTTGGGGAAGACCTCACCGTAACCAGCCACCATTTTGGTTTGCTGGGTTATGTCCGTGGAGATGAGGACAAAGAAAGAAAATACTAGATTACACATTGAAGATTGAAGGTAGAAGATAGAAGATGCAAAAGCTCAAGTGGTCCGCAGAAGCAGAAGTGGTCAGCAGAGAAGGTAGGGAAACATTTAGAGAGTTTGAGAAAGAGAGTAAACAAGTGTGACAGTGTGAGTGAGAAGGATAGTGAATGTGGGCAATAGGAAACGCATTCCGTTGCCTGAATATAAAATGACCCTGAGTTTTCTGCCAAACCAAAAATCACTGCCTGAAAAAATATGGGCCAAAAACTAACCAAAAAATTTGTAGGTTGAGTTTCTTAGCCTTGTTTCCCATCTGAGGTATGGCTTTTTGGCCTCAAGTCTTCCATGAACACCACTTTTTACAAGAATTATCCAGACAGTAGAGCCAGTAGAGTGCTGGACATCTTGCCAACCACTGCATCTACAGTTCTCAACATTGCCTGTTTCTTTGCGATTCTTCAATTGAGCGGGAACAGATCTTTTGAAACCCCCCGTGTTAAAATGTGTTCCTAGGAAAACCCTTGCTGATGCAGTACCTTGTGTCTTGTTGCTGTACTCTTGCCACGCTGTAAGACTTTTGACATGTAACTGTCTTGTTAGTGAGTTTAGCTGTTCCTAATCCAGATTTATTCCTCCTACATAGCTGTTTCCGTTTCAGTTAATTATTGTGTTTCAACCCACATATTAAATTAATGATAGTTAGTCTGTTTGGTATAATTGTTTAATCATAAACCTAACTATATGCCTACAAAATCCCTGACTTTGTGCAAGTGAACCTCAAAGAATGTATGTTGATTTCAACTCAAAGGGTGGTCACACCAAATATGGATTTGATTTAGATTTTTCTTCTGTACATTCACTTTGCATTTTGTTAAATGTATTTTGTTAAATGATAAAAAAAAATATTAATGTGTCTATTACAGAGACATTCAAAAAGTGGTGGTCAACGTTTCAGCTAACCCTTGCAGCCTTTGTGTGTATAAAGAGATATATAGTTAAATATCTATGTCATTATGCAGTATTTGCTCTACTCCTAATTTAATTTACATATAGAATATGGACATATGGAACGCTCTATGAATATACTGTGTATTCATTTCTTAAATAAATATGGTATTTTTTATATTTTACACTCTCAAACCATTCATACAAATGAATTAATTTTTGGCTGCAAGTTGCTGTACTTTTGCCTTAAGTGTAAGGTTATGCTGTCATTGCCTTCAGGTAGTTTCAATAAATTACACTGTTCAATGTTTCCCAGTGGAGCTATTGACTGTAAGCAGATGCCTGCCAAGCCACAGGAAAAACATTGAGCTATACTGTACATATAGTTTTCTTTTTTTATGCCCACATAAATCTGCGTCTTTAGGTTAAATGACTGCATACAAAATGTCTGCATTTGTGGCAGAATATATATCTTTAAAGTCAAGGTTACCAAAACTGTACTCCAAGAAGATATATAACAAGAGTAGTCAACATGTGGAATTCCAGCGTTTTTTTTAACTATATACTTAATCATAATATGCAATAGGAACACATTTAAATGTTAAATGTGAAAAAACACTCATTTATATGAAACAAGGCATCTACTTATTTATTATTAGAAGTTCAAAGAAATACAAAATATTTGTATTTCAATCAGCAGTACATGGCTTCATGAAAGACTGTTTAACCTATCATAGATTGCATATTGTATATAACCTTGTCATGTAGCCCTAAAAACCATGACACTAAGAAGTACCTTTTAAGAATGTTAAGGGAACAAAAGGAATGTGATTCACGTACCGTGCCACCACCTTTATTCTAATTTGTAGAAACATTCAAGACTTATCATACCTTTCTGACTTTATCCCCAGTTTTGTATGTACAAGTTAAATAACATAAACTTGTGTCGTTTATGCTACATTATATAAGCCTACTATCATATTTTTTTCTCTAAAACATGCTGTGGGAGATTATCCAACTGCGAAATTAACTTGATAGTTATACTGAATGTATGTTGTATTGACCTTTATTTCATTTTTTGCTGTGAAATAATATACATTTTATTGCAAGCTCACACAATTGATGCTCTCTTCTTCTTACATACCATACAGAATGTGTGAGTAAATGTTATTTCACTGTTACCTACCCCCATTGTATTAGCTCTACGAAATTTGCTGGCGCTCTATAAAGTGCAATGGAATGTTTTAAAAACAATCATTTCCAGGTTAGTAATCAGTCATATATATTTTCAGTAATTGAGTGAAAAGGAAACTATAGTTCTAGTATATGTTTATCCTTCATAAAAAAATGTGCATCTCTTCACAAATGTATATACAAAGTCTCTCACAGTGTGACAGATGGTACAATGCAATATGTGTAAGTACACTGCTGGTTTTCTGCTGAATTTTGGCCTCCATAATGTTATTGTGCAGTTGCTATTTCTGGAAACAAATGTTAGTAAAGTGTATAAGAGGAAATAGTGAGTGCAAACCAAAATGGCTTCCGACTGCTGGAAAATAGCACAATTTTCTTGATGGATATGACAATATTACAGTGCCTTTTCTAGGTTCAAAATAACAATGCCTTTGACACAGTGTAGAAACAAAAAAGCAATATAACCCATCTTATAAGTAGATTAAAAGTGTTTATACTGAATTTTATCCATAATTTATGCTGACTATTCGACAGACTATGAAATTGGCTTTACACATTATTACTGTCTACTCCCTGACCTATCTTAGTGCCAAGGAAAGGTATGGGCAGTGAACATACTTACTTTGCCTCTCCTTTACTACATTTGTGTTTAACACATGGGCCGGGGTTCTGCAAAGCGATTTTGAGCTACGATCTAACTGCTAACCATACGGCTAAACGTATATGCATTGTTCAGACATGTTTCCAAAGGCTTCCTGCTGTAATTTATTGGGACAAGGCTATATGACACAATTATGTGTGTACCAAGTGTGTGTACAAAGTATTCTGTTACTAAATGTACTGTTAATATTTGTTTTGCTATTAAATATAGATTTAACACCGTATGGACAATGGCTGTTTCAACATTTTTACAGCGCTTGTTTTTAGCTGTAATTTTCTTCTTTCACATTTACTGAACCCACACAAATATATTGGGGTTTTTTTCAGGACAAGAACGGCTTTCTTTAGATACCATTTTGATCATATCGGCTAATTCACTGGTCATTCTGCCCCATGTCCAATTTGGGACTAGTATTTTAACTCTTTCCATACACTTATTCTACTACCAGCAACTGGTATTGTTTTTAGCAGTATATATATATATTTATTTATTTTTTTTTTTACACACATTATAATTCAGGTATGAATTTACTGTCTCTGCCATATGCCACAATTAAACAATGCCCCAATATGTATTTAGCAACACCTTCTAAGTACAGTAAAAACCCCCATGCATAGGTTGGTCAGGTTGTTTGGGATTAAAAGGCCACATTTCGGGGACATCTTTGAACCTGGCCTATTCAATTTACCCCATCAAATGATAGTATTGTAACTCTTTCCATGCCAGGATTTTTGCAAAGATACAGCACTATATTTTAAATTTTGCTGATGGTTCCCCTGATTTTGACATCACTGGATAATCATTTTTACATTGTACTACATTTTTATTTCATTTTTTAACTATTTTTTTTCTTTATCTTTTTTAGTTCAAATAATTTCCAGGTATTTAAGATGGCACAGACTGGACTTGTTGAGTCCCTTAAACTAAAATGCCATGTTTTTTTGGTTTTATGATCTAATTTTTACTAGAATTGAGAAAAAAATAAATAAAAATAAATCAATAAAATAAAAATTATGTGATTTTATCTCTATGCATAAAATCCAGATAAACATGGAAATAACTATAGTGTTTGCTTTATGACTGGTATACAGATATATTTCATTAAAGTATTTTCTAGAAGAGCAAAAGGAACATATCTGCACATTAATTACAACAGGGAAAAATTTCTCAAACTTCTATGGATTGATAGCGTCTTTAGAAATTGCTATAATTGTTTTATCTGTGTCTAGTGACTACTTTTTGCAGATATTGGAACATCAAGCGCATATACCCTGTTGGAGTTATTTTCTTCATTGACTGGAATGATCTGAAAACTAAATTGCTGCTTTTATTGCATTCCTGTTCTGTGTCACTGAGCATGACTCAGCTCTCAACTGACTTTGTCCATCTGCCCGACTGTAATTAACTACACCGAAATTGTGCAAGAGCCTTGATGTGTTTATCGGAAAAACACTGACAATACATCTGCATGGTAAGATTTTTTAAAAAAATATTACTTTATTAAAACTCCACTAAAACACCATATAGAGTGGCATATTTAAGCCTAGGCAGCCAAGTAACTGGCACCCACAATTTAAAAGATCTGTATGACAAATCCACTCCAGGGCACCCCCTAATATGATGTCATATAATGGCACTGCATAGAGTGCAGCTGTGCAAAGGAACAGGTCAC
This sequence comes from Spea multiplicata, assembly GCA_009364415.1. Taxonomy (NCBI): domain Eukaryota; kingdom Metazoa; phylum Chordata; class Amphibia; order Anura; family Pelobatidae; genus Spea; species Spea multiplicata. The sequence continues at coordinate 29,430,691 of VKOC01000002.1, read as the reverse complement.
AGAAATGTCCTGTGAAAGATAAGAACGGGTCTCTGCTCTGTCTACTATCTGTCTACTATCAAATATGGACCCCCCTTCAGCATAATAAAGCAAGGAGGGGAAGGCAGGCTTCGTAATGCATTACCAAATGCATGGACATGTTACCCTAAAATCTGGCGATTCTCACTGTGAGTGCAACACTGTGGGCTATAATAAAAAAAAAAAACGTACAGTGTAATTTTATATTGCCAATTGGTATTTGTAGACCATCATAAGAGTTACGTTGTACCATATCTGTTCAGTAAATGTTATTAATTTAAACTTATTTATTTAATTTATAAGTTACAGTAAGTTTTTTTCAGACGACATACAGTTTAAAAATTTGTGAAATAAATATTCTTGCCAACATTATTTTGCTCCTGTTGTGTTTGGAGTTTCTTTGACATCTGATGTACTGTATATAGCTAATTACGCTGTCTATCTATGCAATGGAGGCATATGTAGGATATATTTATTTCTATTCAGCTTTGAAAGCACATAAAGGCAAAAAAGATTAAATTGCTTAAAATGCCAGTATATATACCCAGTATGTCAACTCATAGTGGGCATCAAGACCCTTTAATCTGCTTGGTCTATACGTTTGCAGATACCAGATAGATCTTTAGAAATATAATTTGATGGCATCTAAGAACATATTGGTCCTTCTATAACGGGCTCACTTTTTCCGGCTATAAAAACACAAACTTTATTAGGTCCTCGCCCTTGTCTTACATTCAGCATAGCCTTGTGCTTTTCCAATGCATGTTTAAATTATTTTAACTTTCAATAACCTCTACCACGTCTGCTTTCTCCTTCATGTCTTAACATGGATTTATTAGAAATCTGTACTGTTAAAAATGTAGTTGCTTTCACAGCAGCATTCTGGAAAGTTGCAGCTTTCTCTGGGAAATCTGCTGAATGCAGCAATTTTTGTGTCTGTGTAGTTGTAAAACATTTAGATACCTACAGGTATTCTACTCATGGTGTTTTTTATATCAACAAATGCAAGTAGATACAAAGTTAAATATTTTTAACAGCAGTTCTCTTTGTTTCCAGCTACCACCCAATACACTTTTGGATCTATTTACTAAGAACTAGAGTGCCCAGTCAAGCTAAGGGTTAATGTTACTGATCACACTGTTAATTCACTTTTAACACTTGTAAAACTTGTATACTGACTTCTAAATAATTACATTTAAAATGAAATAGCAACAGGGATGCCCTGGACCATAGTTTCCGTTAATGTCTAGTAGTTGGTGTGCACAGAAATCTTATGCTGTACAAAACTGACGTTGTTTCAACATCATTTTGGCACAGTGTCTGTCTCATGTTTAATAATACTGTAATCACCCCCAGAGTCCCTTTGTCCCTTTCACTGTGCTACAAATCTCTTCCCCCATGTAGTTCAGCTATAGATCAAATAAGCAACATGTGGAAACACAGCATTGCCAGTATAGACCAACTGAATAAGTCCTGTATTTGCACTTATAGATTAAAAAAATAACACATGGAAACATAACAATGCAGGTACAGAACAACTGAGTAATGTTGCAGGTATAGATCAATTAAAAAATCACATGCAAACTCAGCATTGAAGGTAAGGGTGAAATAAATACTAAATTGTAGGCATGCAGCACAGATCTAACACTCCAAACGCCATTCCTTTCACCTAGGTTGCACCCACAGGACTTTCCCACTACCCAGAATGCATACATATATTGCACAAATAAGAACTTGCCCCAGCACCCATATTACACACAGCCACGGTATTTGCTCAGATTGCATCCACAAGAGCTACCCATTAACTTCTTCATCTCTTTTCTTTCTCTTTATCTCCCTTTTCTCTCTAGCCCCCCCCATTTCCCTTTATCTCTCCCCTTCTCATTATCCCATCTCCTCTTCCTTTTTATTTGTCCTATCTCTCCTCTTTTTATCTCTCTTTGTTCTCTTCATCTCCCCATCCTTTCTCTGTCCTAATTGTGATTGAGCAGAGGATGAAGTTTTGAGGGGGTATAGTGGAGTCCCCTTATCCTGCTGAAGCTATTTAATTACACCCCACTCTACCTGGGTGGGAAAAAGGTGGGAATTATTCCTTTTTCTATTCTGTTTTTTTTAGGAATGTATTTATTTTGTTTGCGGTTGGAAGAAGGGCTTGTATGTCATCTCAACATTTGAGATGAATAGTGAAATACAGTACATGGACAAAAGTATTGGGACACCTGACCATTACACCAATAGGGACTTTGATGGCATCATATTTGAAATACCTAGACATGACTATGAAGTTGATCCCACCTTTTAAAGCCAGAACAGCTTCCTGTGCTCCAGGAAGACTTTCCACAAAAAAGACAACTTCACATATACAACCAACTGGACCTATCAAGTTAAAGCATAATGCAAGCATGCAGCAGTATATAAGTGAATCCTAAACAGGTCCTTCCTTTATAATGTCATTAAAGGCATTGGTTGCTCACTGTGGAGGAATGTTTACTAAGCATCAAAGTTCATGTTCTTTGCACTATGAAGGGCAAACTCCAGTGAGAATCTCCAAAACAAACAGTCGGCCCTGTAAGATGCATAGTAAAATCTGTAGGTTCTGCCGTTTGTAATGCATAATAAAGTTGCTGAATTGTAACCAAAACTTCCCTGCAAGCTTTTTGTGTGTTGTGGATTATATTTTGATACAAGGGGACTGCAGAAAAGTTTCATTAAAATCGATGAAATAATTACAATTGATTGCAAGAAATATGCAGTGACAAAACACTCAATACCCAATAGCTACTACCTTCTTAAAACATTTTGCCTTTAAGAGAACAGTGATGTTATCAAGTCTGAACCCTGGTGCAACCCCTCTATGAGCACATTAATCTGGTACACAATGTTTTAAAACAAACTGACATGTTACTTGATAATGTGCAATTAATTACTTTATGTTTTAGATATTGCTTGACACTGTACATTTGTGTTTACTGTTCCTTTAATTTATGTTTATGCTCAGAATTTAGGTTGCGAATTTTGAGATTATGAGAATTACTTTCAGTAGTGTGTGCTGAAGTGGGGACAAGAGGGGACAAGTGGAACTTCTATCCACTTACAAGGACCTGCAGTTACCCAGCTGACCACTCTCTAGCAACTTCGTCCTTTTTTTAAGGTAAAGAACACTCCACACTTCTCTCAGGCTTGATGAGACCACAAGCCTAAAGAATAGCCAGAGTCCCACTAGCCCATTCCTAAAGGTCAAAGAGGCCCGCAAATTCTTTCTGTACCAGGCCCCACAGATCCTAAAGGTACCCAAAATTACTTCTGTGGTTTTGATAGCAACTCTAGAAAATTGTGCCCTTTGAGTTAGATTTCTTGTTTATGGTTAATAGATTTAATGCATTGCAAGAATGTTCTGCTAGTTTAGAAACAAAATACTATCCACCCCATGGACATAGTGAAAGGTGTGTATCAAAGGAAGGCATGACAAAGAATATAATACAAATAGCAAATAGCTGAAAGGAGAGAACTTCAATGAAAGAAAAAAAGAAGGCATTGAAAACAATCAGAGCAAACACACTGGAGTTAGTTCTTAATGGACAGCATGGGGTCTGAGTTAAGAAATAAGAGCTGGATTTGGGGATTTGGGAAACAGAGGAGAGGTTGAATGTCAAAACAGTTTGAATTAAAAGGATGAAAATGGAAGGTTAGAAAAGAATTTTGAGAGCTGCAAGAACATACAAAATACAAAAGACTGGAATCTGTGTATGCCCAATAAATTATAATATAACTTAACAAAAATACCAGACGGTAGTTAAGAAAAGCCACATAAAATGAAACAATGAACAGACCTAGTGATGGTGAAAAAGCTTAAAAATTCATCTTGACTTTTTTATTGTATTGTTGTTTTATTATAAAAAAACAAATATATAGAGACATTTCCCCCATGTTTGGCAAGAAAAAGAGAAGTAAGGCTATTATCAAGTCCAGGTTAAAGCAACTATGGATAACAAGGAAACATAAGTTAACAAAAAAACAAAAAATGATGGTCTAAATATACGGACTATAGATTACATTTACATCGGATTTACAATAGTTATGTGAAGGGATTTAGCACTATTTGAGACATGTAACTTGAAGCTCAGCTTCACATGCACATATTCAAGGGGTCATCTTTATCTTGTCTGATAAATCTCAGTAGCAAGTAAAATGAAGAAGGACTAGCTTCCCAGTCAACTATACTTAAAGATCCAGGATAACAAGCAGGTGAGAACAGGTCTGTGAAATACAAAACAAGAATTCAGAACATACCCAGTGTATTCAAAAACTCCTATCTAAGGCATAGATATTGGAGATTCTGTCACACTCTATGGCCATATATATTGCTTAGCCCTCAACTACATCAAAATACTCCCAAGTTTGGCTAGTACCATCTAATTTTTGCTTACCAAGGAGTCGAATCAGTGGGACTGTGCTGCATTTTTAACCCAATGAAACTCTCATGCTCTCAAGCAATTTAAAGCATTCTCTGGACACCATTAATGAGGCACTTGTGTGGCAGGAGGGGCATAGCAAAAATATACAGAAAAGATAGATATTGCTAGATACTAAATAAATCTGCTCTTGGCTTAAGAGATAAATGCTCTGCCAATAGAACATATCAGCAATCTACATTTTAATTTTAGTGTCCTTATATTGTGCATGAATATATGTTTCAAAGGCAGGCGATATGATCTTTTTTTTTCTTAGTGTGTATAGTGAGCAATGAGAACAGATGATAATTCCACTTGTTAAGGCATCTATGGATACTTCAGCAATTCTTCAAATTCTCCATGGTCAGGTTCAATAGCTTTCCAGACATGATCATAAAGCATATAAAAAAAAATACTCTTTGAACACATAAAGCCAAGGACTTTTCACTCTGGACAGAAGGGATAGAATTATATAAAATATACTTTCACTTCTTAGCTAAGTTATATTTTTTTCTAATTCTATGTTCATATGGTATAATAGATATAGATGGTACTTGGTGTATTACCGAAGAGGTGGTTCATCAATACATTTTGGAACGGATTAATTCAAGGAATATTATAGCTGGAAGGTGCAGCTTTAATTTACAATGTCCAAGACTCAAGCTGTGAGTAAGCTTTATGTATGAGAAAGATAAGGATCTCGATTTGGGATGCAAATTTTTTTACTGCTTCATGGCTGAATTATTTTACATATCATGGAATATATTAGATATTAACAGCACAAAAAAAGACATATTAAAAAACACAAAGAATGCAAATAACCAATGATTAAAATACCGACATGCTGCGACAGGCAGACAGCAGCATACCGCTTTTACTTAGTAAATGTGTTACAGGCTAATGTGTTACACAATATGGATTATTATGCTTTATGTATAGAAAAACCATTTGACAATCAATATATTGGTTTAATATAGTTCTTTTTCATATATTTTTTAAGAATAATGGGTTGTACAGTGTATATATTATTATATATATATATATATATATAGTATCTAAATCTGCACTTTTGGAGGTTGTGGGAAGCACAAGGAGGTACAGGGACATTGACACTGATAGGTTCAAGCACGCTCCTCACCTTGAATTGCCTGGGACAGCTGCACCATTACATTGTTTTTGAGAGTAGAAAACTATAAGATAGGCTTCGGAAACGTGACAAATCTGCTTTAATCCCGTATAAAAAAAAGTATTTATAAATAACTTGCTTTGTTCACAATTATAAAAAATTTTGAAAAGCTCTGTACTTTTTTTTGATAGAAACTAATTATGCAGAGGCAGGAAATGCAAAGTAAACAAAAAATGAAAAAAGAAAAGGTTTTATATTTACTCTACCAACTACTTTTATATCCTGCCAAAAAGCCTTGAAATTCAATTTGGATACAACTATGGGCAGCAACATTCCAAAACTGTGGTCAATTGGGGGCAATGTTACTGCCAAACATATCCAACAAAGAAATGTGTCGGGCTTGTTAAATGCTTGCTGTCGCTTCTATTATTCATAAAGTGGCTCAATAAAACCAAACAGGACTGTTCCTGTGAGTTGCCAAAAATGTTATTTTCAGCCATTAATTACGTGAAAAATATACCAAGCAGTAACTTGATAAATCTATGAGATACCTTTTGTTCACCATGAAGTAAATATTGTATGGAACTTGCATTATAATTGTTAAAGTGATGTATAATTGTACCAGTACAGGCTCATTACATAGTTTTTCTGGCAATTTCTTAAGTATGCTGGCTAGCTTTAATTTTTTTATTAAAAGTTTAAGGAAAGGAAACCATCTTCTTCGTAAGAAATTGATATTGATCTTTACCTTCAGACCTCACTGCTCTACAGCCTTACTTTATCATTTTAAATGGTATTTGCTACAAATGTACCTTTTTATTAATATCCTGATCTGTGTTTCACAAGGAAAGAAAATAAAGTTTAAAATGGACTATGTGTTGATAATGATGTCCTGTTAGGCTATTTATTGTATGACTAAACAGATGACCCATTGACAAATTTGAACAATATATTTCTGTTGTATTGTCCACATTTATTTCTCCTTCCCCACAATTTATACTATTGCTTCAATGTGTACAGTTAATAGAACTGGAAAACCTAGTTATCTATGGCATTATACTGTCAGCAGGCAGCAAATGAAAACTGAGGGTATCCTGAAAGTTGGCAAGATGTGGCTCCTGCTTGCCAGGTCTTGGGGTTCACCGTCTTCCAAAAACCATTCATGTATACTGGCATTTACTATTATTTTGATCTTCTCAATGAGGCCGATATCTACAGATAAGAATCCCATAGAATTACATACCATTTTCGCACAGCCCTGATAGGTGTTTTGTAAAGGTATATCAATCAAAACATTAAACATAGGTATGCTTTTCAAGTGTATACCTGTAAGCACTTTTGTTGTGTCCAGTTCGTGTTCTTTTATCTTCCCTTCTTTCAATTGCACCTTTATTCAGGTCCTAAAACGGAAATGCATACCAGAATGTCAGCTTAACAATGTTGTCATTCTATTTAAACAAGGCAAAATAGCACTATTCCCCAAGGTCTATCTCACTGCATCTCTCTCATTGTCCGTGTCTATCTCTCTTTCTAATCTAAGCAGTGTTTTTGGAAGATGCTTTATTGCATTGAACATCTCTCAGATGGGTTAGTGATTTTCCTTTCTATTGCTCCTGATCTTAGATTTACCTAATCCTTGTTATACAGGAATTTAGACCTTGAGCCATGTATATGGTGACAATGTGTTCTCTGTCAAACCCAGTCACCAGGAATGAATTACGAGTGCCTGTAGTAAAATTTGATGGCATATAAAAAACATTTGGCCGAAACCCTTATTCCTGGAAAGACTCAGACCTTAATCAGTCCTTGGACTCATCTTGGATTCAGGATAGATCTATGCTTGCCCCATGCATGTTTCAGCCACATGCTTTTCTAGTAGCTTAATAAGCAATTCCAGGAAGCATACTTAAGTATATTTCCTGCTTTCAGTTGAAGCAGTCAGGGTGATTTGCACCCAGTAAAATGTCTTGCAGTTCATGCCAAACTACATTTCGCATTTACAGGTACTTAAAAATGGAGTATCTGGTGCGTAAACAGATATAAGATTAAAATGCTAATCTTTGTCTTGTTTCTTTCAAAATATACTGCAAATATAATGCATTTGATATTAACGGAGGATTTAAAAACCTCTTTACATTACTTTGTCTGCATTGTATTTAACATATGCATATTATACCATATATAACAATGCCCATACAAGTGATTTGCATTGAGTGTAGTGATCTTCCCTTCCTTGGGAGTTACTGACTACTGTACCGCTATATATACGGCATAAGAATAATGTGTGAACCAGGAATTTATTTGGTTCCACTCCATAAAAAATGTTATATTGCCTTGGTGTTTATGAGAGAAGGATATGTTTATTTCGCTGACAGCATTGTTTAAATGGTAATATACATTTTCAAACACTTTAGAAATGATCTCATATAAAAGAATCCCAAAGAGTCCAATAAATTAGTCCAATATTCTTCCTATGTGCCTATGAACAAAAACAAACACTTGAATACATTGCACTTTGATACTTACCATTCTTAATTATTTGATCACATACACTTTAAAGAAGCACAATTAAAAAGGAGAAACCAGACCAGCATTCCAGAACATTGTTTGATAAAGTAATTATACAGTATTTACGTTTCTGGAATATGACCAAAAGCATGTTCACTTGTACATCTGTAAATACTTTTTTTTAAAGTAGGGGGAAATAGGTGCACAGCAGCTTTAGAGACCAAAATCACAGAACCCTTGAGTTAAATAAAAAAATAAATGTAACACATTTAAAAAATATATAATGTTTGATGGTAGAAATATCAATATGAGGAATGATTTAGGATTCACAAGCCCCCTGTTTTGATTGTGTTTTGCATTTTGTATGAATAAAATAAAATAAAAATATGGTGTTGAAAGGTATAAAGTGAAAAATGCATATAGCACTTTGTTACAAAGTATAAAACATGAAATTCAAAAGACTACTTTTTAGAGGAACACTGGATTACAAATATTGTATGGGCATAATGGAAAGAATTTAGTTTTATGAATCACAGCATTTGAAAAGAAAATTATAATCCATGGCTTATACATGAAAATACGCATACAGAAGTAGAAAGTGTGTAAATAATTATATAGAACTACACTTATTCCAGATGAGATTTAGCTATTGCTTTATGGGAAAAAAAGCAGAAAATAGTACAAAGAATGTAATCAGCAGAGAAAATTATTTCTCTTTGGAAAGAGAAATAATTCACTAAAACTGATTGATCACAAAAACTGAAGTATTTTTGATTTTCTATTTTTTTCTATTTTTTATTTTACAATTATTTTAAATCATTTGGGATTTGTGGCAAAACTTTTTTTATTTGAGTACAATTCAGTTTTTAGGACATGCATTCAAGAATGTCAACTTCCATATGTCAAGCCTGAAGCAAAACATCCTAAAACATTCCAGACATTTATGGCATCATATGGGTCAAGAAAAACAATCTGATAAGGTATATCAGTGAGACCTTATCAGTGAGAAACATTTGGTAATACAACATGAATCCATAATTAATCCTGTTTTTTTGGTACTAAATGTGCTAACCATCTTGATTTCAAATATATTTTTTCTCATATGTACTTTGAAGTCCATTTTCAGTACTTTTGCTTTAAAGTGAGAGTCTAGTCCCAAAAAAATGTATTTCCATTTTCGTTGTTGAGGCGCGTATGGGACACTTAAGTATCCATGTAATGTATGTCTCCCTCACTGCTAAACTGCTGGTTGCTGTTGATTGGTTCACACTGTCTTTCTAGAGGCGGGGATGAGGAGGGACAGAGCTTATTTTTAAAATACCTTAAAAACAATTAAACAATAGCTAACATGGTGTCCTGTTTTGGACACCTGTAATGTTGGGGGTATGCTATAGAAAGCTTTAACAATTTATTCATGAATTTATGTAAAAGCTGTAATAACATAACTGTTATTAAGAATAAATACAAAATAAAAATGATGCATTTATGAATTTGTTTAAAACCACATCTCAAATCCACTTCACCCTCATCCCAAACAAGGAACAGAGATTTAACGCTTCACAAGACAAGACTAATGACAACAGATCTGTATGGTTTTACCCTCCTATGGTTCATTGATTTTTAAATATTTTTCTGGGTGTCCCCTTCACTCATTTGCCTTCTCAGTAATAGCTTAGGCAGAAATTATTCAACCTTAAATATAAATTTTACGGTTCTGAACATGGGCCTGTTAATCAACTTGCTCCTCCTAAATTATTACGCGCACAGCCCAACATTTATATATGTATTTATCTGGTTAGGACCTAATAGAGCCAATAACATGTAGACAACTGGGAATCAGATGTTTAACCTGCAACTTTACATGACCTCCATGAAAACGATTGGGTGGTACCCATTGAATTTATTGGAGTCAATGGTTCACATATGGGGAAAATGTGTTAGATTTTTTTAGATAAAGGTACACAGTGGAAGCATAAGGAAAGAGGTACAACATTAATGAATATAAGTTTGACTTTTCATGTGATTTTAACACTGAAAGGGCCATATAAATAAATTACGGTTTCCTAGCAAACCAAATACATTGATCTTAAAATGACACTAAGGTTTTTTTTTAAGTAAACGTTACATTATATTAAAAGTAATAATTGTATAGGCGTTTTCTTAAGCATTTAAAAGAAAAAAAGCCCTTCTATAGGTGGGAGAAAAGGGCTTCCTCATTCTACTCTTCTCCACCTCTCCTGGATTTCTGGGGACACCTGTTTTTTGATTATTGTTTTTGCTTATTATTATTATTTTAATGTGTTAGAGAGAAAAATGTGAATTGCAATTAAGGTCATTCAAGTTGTAAGTACAGACCACCTCTGTTAGCAACACACAACAACTCTCAAGCAATCTGTATATTAACAAATATGCTGGTTGCTTTGTGAGTTGTAGGATGTACAAAATCACATCCCTTCAGTTAGATTACACCTTTTGTCCTCCCATGTTGAACTCTCTGCTACATTGTTTCACACAAATCTTAACAACTAATAATAATCAATTCTTGCCAAAACTCAAATTAAAGTGGTTTGTAGCCTAATTATAACTCTAGAAAATAAATTAAAGAGAGAGAGAATATGAGTGCTTGTGTGTTTTGGGCGATTACTCCTCTGATTAATTGTTACTTACTTTTCCCTTCTTAGTATTGAACACTACTCATCATTTTTACCATTCATACAGAATATGAGCACCTGTTCCTGCTATAAATTGATAAAATGCATATAATGTGCAGTACGCACACCAGCTCCCTTATGATTGCTGCTTAATATAAAAGAGAAAAATAAAATAAATCAACTTTCAAAGAGATTGCACTTAGAGAATACAATCAGTATTCTGCCATTGGTTGCATAAAGAATATATAACATTCATTACTTTTAAAACTATTTAAAAGGATAGTAACTTTCCAAAAATGAATACATATTAAAGTAATCTGCAAGTACTTTAACATGCATTCTTTCACCTGGAAGAAGAACAAAAAAAAATATTAACCTTGGCAAAAAGCTGGAGTGTACACCCCAATGACTGTCAGGAAATGGCTGTTACCGAAATCAATAGGAAGGCATTCTGCGCATGTGTGGAGGGCATGTAAACCCCTGGAACTCTTGAGTGAGTCAGCACTAGAGCTGGCTGGCAGTGAGTTTCCCGTGCATTGCTATGCATGAAATGGGTTTTGTGGAACACATCTCCTGGAGGGCATTAAGCTGGATTCAAGGGAAAAAGAGCAAATTCATCCAGAGTGTTCTGATGAATCTCTCTATGCACCTGAATACAAAACATAAAGGTAATTGTCTGGTAATACGTAGTGATCATATGCATTAAAGTCCATTTGGTGCCTACAGAGTACCATTTGAGAGTATATTTACTTAAGCCAAGTAAATGGCATTGGTACTTTTATTATGTCTATCTAGTAGAAAAAGAAAATCTAGAATAAGTGGCAGAAGTGGGCAATCCACTTCCAGCTTCAGATACCAACCAAGCTAGAAAGTAACCAGGGCTTGGTTTGGATCTAAAAGTTACAGCAGAAGCTGAGCTAAGAATACTAAAGCACTGTTGTTTATACAAATGAAAACTGGAAGAAAGCCATATTTAGTAATAGATAGCAATTTCCCAAACCATTATGGACTTTGATTTGGCTCCTGATTTCTCTTTCACATCAAATGATGAATTCATTAGTACCGCACATCAAATGATGAAAATAATTAGCAGTTGTATTACGTCATAGCTACCTTAACAGTACGAATTGTACTATATAAGTAACATAAGTATGTAATACTATATATACCTATATAATATATTTTTGTACTATATAAGTAATATAGTGATTTGGTGATCACTGGGGATATTTTGTATCCTTACATATTGCAGAAGACACAGGGTTCCTGACGGTTGCTGTTTTATCAAAGCAGCCAATATGGACCAAACCTACAACTAAGAGCAAAAACAGTTTATCATGAAGATACATTTTATATATATACATATAAACTTAATACATGTCATACGTTTTGTAAAGAAATTAAATTTATGATAAATGTATCACAAGTATATCTATAATTAAATACCATTTGAATGTGGACATCTTAAACACTAAATATCGTATGTATTCGGAAAAAAAATCAGTTCTTGCCAGAACTAGTATTGCAGTGGTGGAAAGCCTAATTGGGATTCTTGAAAGAAAGAAAAGAGAGAAAAATATGAGAGATTGTGTGTCTTAGATTACTCCTCTGATGATTTGCTGGCATGAAAGCAGCACTCTCTGGTTTTTTGTACCTTTTCCTTCTCAGTATTGAAAATTAGTCATTATTTTACCACTCAGTCAGTATATAAGCACCTGGTTCTCCTACTAAATTGATAAAATGCATTTATTGTGCAATAAGTAAACCAGCTCCCTTATGATTGCTGCTCTATGTAGAAAAGAAAAAAACATGACTGCTGCAAGACTGAATATACGCTCGGCTTGAAACAGCCAATCATTGGCATAAAAGTGAAATCAATGGGAGCATAAAATCCATGGAAAATGTACTCCAACATGCGTTTAAGAAAAAAGTAGGGCTGGCGTTCTCTTATAATATAAGGAAGAACTTAGCACAAGCTAGCGTATGCCATATATTTCTACAGCATGATAGGTCTTCCATACAACATATGTATTTCCAAGCTATGTCACCGCATAACATTTTTAGGGAAATTATTAGAATAATAATTTTATTGTGGATAGGGTGAAGTCATAGATCTATTAGTTTGTCTTCAAGTGCAAAAGGTACACGTCAACTGAGACATTTGCCTAAACTTCTGAAAATTATTCCTTTCATTGCTCTAACATGACAAACTCTGTAAGCATACCATAATAAAAGCATAAACTTGATTTCATTACAATGCAAATCTTGACTATCCTGCTGGATTTAAACGTTACTGCCAACAACATTCTTAAACTGGGGTTTATTCACTAAACCAGAAGTCATCTCATTGAAGCTCTTCTTGCAGTAGCAGCTCACTGAAGTTGCATCCACAGAATTTTCCAACACCCAGATTGCACCCACAGTGGTCTCCTCTCAGAGTCTCGGGGTTCCTCTAAGTCAGAGCTCCTCTCAGTTTGGCTCACGTCCATGCCTTTATTCATTCTATACCCTTAAGGCCCCTTTTATCCTCTCTAATCCCTTCTCTTTATCTCTCCCCTTTCTTTTTATCTTTCTTTGTTCTCTTTATCTCCCCACCCTTTATATTTATCTCTCCTCCTTTTCCCTATCCCTAACCTTTTTTTCCCACCAACTTGATGTCCAGCATTCACATTAGTTTCACTGATGAGCACGGATTCAGTGCTGAGCATCGAGCTATGGTGCCATATACTGGTGCATAGCATCAATTGCCGGAGGCATTGTGAGGGAGCAGTAAAACATTGCGCTTCATGTATTTTGGGCCATTTAGATTGAGATTCATGATCTTCCCAACCAGCCCTGCTCCTTCAGCAGTGGGCAGTCCAGTCCACCACAGAAGAGTAGCCAGCCCTGTACGCATATACATTTTGCAGAGCTTAGATGGAACATTGCCTGAGACAGCCCCCCTCCCTGGCTATATTCTGTGCACCTCCAGCACTGGCTTGGCAAACACCATGCAAGCACGGAAGGGTATCCCGTTTATTTCGTTGGCAGTGCTTTACTGCCACTGAAGCAGTTTGTAGCCAATCAATGGTGAGAATTGTAGGACACCAGAGGAGACAGGGGGCTACAGCTTCTACCTAAAGTAAGGTTATTTCGTTGCCTTTTTAAAGAATACAGTACATATTAAAGTACAGTACCTTATCAATTAATCAATTACATCTCTATAATACGCAAAACACATAAAACTTAAATCTAGCCATTTCTTACATTTTCTGTACCAGACATCTACACCATACAGACTTTCAAGAGGAAAAGCGAAAAGGTAGGATCATAAACATTACAGCAGGAGAGTAACATTTGTTTGTTTTTTTTACTTGATAAAGATACATTTATGCCAATGCAACATTTATTTTTTTACAAATCCTTAAATCCTGATGCCTAGATAACACAAGATTTTTTTTTTATTTGTTCCTGGAACTCATCTCAACGAACAGAACCTGACTCATAGACTGAATTGAGTACATTATTAGAATCATTCCTTTAGCAATTACGGATCATATAAACTCCCTCTGCTATTTTCTATAACAATCAGTATCACATTACTTCCAATACAAGTCCATATGAGTAAGTCTGCATACTTGAGAAATGCTTTCCAGTGTTAGGGTTAATGTAACCCCCAAATTCACCCAACAAAGGTCCTGCGGTAGTAATATTTGCAGAAATTTTACCACTACCCGTTCATCTTGATGTACTTAAAACAGACTCATTAAAGATAGGTTTATATTAAAGTAATGACCCCATATGAGCACTGTACCTAGGAATGAGAAAACAAGCTAATGAAAGAACATAATGAGATCCTAATTACAGAAACAATTATCATTATGCACATGACCCCCACTATCTTAATAAAATAATCAACTGGTACTTCACACTTGGCAGCAAGTAAAAAGTATATTAACAGTATTTGGTACATGAGAGGACATGAAAAATAGGTAATACAACAGTAGCACAACTGTGTAAAAGCTGACTTATCATATGCGGGAAACTTTTAATTATAAAAAACAAACAATATATATTAAGATTGTAAGTTATGCAGGGTCCCTACTAAAGAACAGCTTGAAGGAAAGATGAGATATACAACAGAAACGTTTGAATTACATAGTGTGCTTTATCAGAGAACAGACAGCAGCATTGTTGCTGTGGCAAAGGGTCAAAGTCTAAAACTAATCAAAATGTAATGTGATAAAATATTACTTGACTGGAAGCATATTCAGTACATCAAAGAGACTTCCAACAAAAGTGGTGAAAGTTACCAGTGACGGTAAAATAATCCCGAACCAAAGGCAAGATTGAGATTTTACAAGTTTGGGTTTACATGGACTAATAAACCTAATGATTTTTACCTACCCGCAAACTATGCTGCTATGACTTCCAGGGCAAGTAGGGCTTTTGCTCTAAAACATATCCATACATATAACGTATTAAAAAAACTCTCCCATTATCTACTGCTCATGCTTTTTAGGTAGCAGCCCCTGGTGAATACATCATTTTGAAGTTTTAAGTTACATCATTTTTATTATTTTTAAACATTTTCAGCGTTTGGAGACAGCAAAATGTCTTTATAATTTATACTACTAGTAGTAGTAGAGGTTTGGGCAATTTTTCAACAGCTTGTAAATTGTTTTTATATTTTACACTTCATTTTTTGATTTTGGTCTTTACGTCTGGCTTTGAGTAAATATCTATTTGCCACAATGAGTAGACATTACGTTTTCTTAAGTATCTGTGGGGAAATGTCCATGTTGATGCAAAATCCTTCGGACTATTATGCCATAAGGTAGTTTGAGTTACTACTTCTATAAAGTAACAGTATGTCCCAAGGCTGTTTACAGGTTAAGGATGTTTGATTATATCCATTAAACAGCTGGCAGAAATTGACGGATTATAGAAGCTCAACCATGTGTGGCTCCAGGGGCTTCCTTACACATGGTGTTACAAACAAGTGAAAGCTCAATTAACAGCCCCCCTGTATGCTGAATATTGGCAGTTGTATAAGATGTGTATACAATGGCAGTGTTTCACCTTGAAAAGTTTTTGATTAAACCACTAAATCCATATCAACTTGAATAAACTTCAAAGGGCACAAAGCAAGTTCTTCATTTTGATTATCTAGAAAGATTAAGACTGGAGCTTAATTCTTCATGTTGCATTATTTATAGCTTTCAGTGAGCATACAAACCAGCACACGTTTAAATGTGTTTCCAACGGAAATTAGAAGACCTATTCCTTCCCCAGCATATAAATTTACAGACAGATGACAGATAAAGAACATAGTGCGCAATAAAAGTGATTAAACATTTTAACATATTTCTGAATGTATTCTGGTAATATTAAAAAAAAATAGATTTATGTCATTGATGAAACCAAGAATAAAAAAATAATAAGAAATCGGAGTTTATTTACTGAATGCTGAGATTAATAATAAAAATAATAAAATAAGTATGCATTATGGTCAGGCAGCTCACTCCTTCCAAAGAAATTTCCAAGGTTCTGCACTTTATAATTCATGCTCATCAAGATCCTACAACTTATTTAACCCTTGAGGATGAACGATACGTATACTCATCAATGTTGGGAATTATATTTGTATTTTGGTAATAAGAAATATAAAAAAAATGGCAGTAGGGTTTTATATTGCTACATGTTCAGCTTGTCAGATAAGCAAACACTGAGAAAGACAGTCCCACGGTATCAATACAACCCATTTAGAGTGTGTGTGGGTGCGTTTGCAGTTACACAACTCTTATTGCCCAATGGCACAAAAGTGGTATAATAGGTATAATACACCATTGTACACACATACATGTTGGAGCAACCAATTCCTTTTTTTCTTTATGTTCCTTAAATAACCTTAAATAATACTTGTAGGTGATACTGTAGGGTACAGCATGCATTCAATATTGGCAGCTACGGCTTCAATCATCTAAAACCATTTAACCATTAACCAGTATGTTGTTGAGGATAACGCGAGTCGACAGCATGTATACCTTCTTTTAACTTGATTATTTTGCCACTATTTGTACGACACATTGACTTATTTTCTGACTATGTATATATATAATGGTGCAGCCAAAGAAGGCTTAATACTGCAGAGTTTTCTTAATTATGTGCCAGACAGAAGAAGACTGTGAGGCTTCTGGCAAAGGTTTAAAGCTGATCACAGTGGCAACAACTCTCAGACTGATGTCCCTGGCTTTTAACAGCATGTTTCAGCGTGTATCGTGTTCACGTTTTATTTTTCCATAATAAATATGTTGATTTCAAATACATGCTTGGTAAACGTCGTAATGTGGGAATGCAATTCCACCAGAGCCATTTTCTAATATTGGATTACTAGAAGGAGTGAGCGCTTCTAGCGTGGGTGCTTCCAGTAACATTACATGGACATATTGTATAGTGCTTTATTACACAGATTAGTGATCCCTAGTTTTAGACACAAAATAAATATCCAAAAAAATATTACCTTTCCCGAGTATTAACTTAATTCTGACTGAAACTGAAATATTGTTTTAGGGAAGAGAAGACGCGTGTAAACTCTCGCTTTCACATGACTAGGTCTAGTTTCGCCATAGCAACCCGTGGAGGTTTTATGTACAAAGCATTCATTATTTTAATTTTCTTACCACTTTCCGGGCTAAAAGTTAGTAGCACGGGGTATTTAGTCCCCGCATCGAGATTTTTCGCTTTGTGCTCACACCAGAAATGCTCCTTCTAGGAATCCCTGAATGTCTCTGAACCTGCCAATGTTTCGCTTACCTCGTCAGCACACGGCACTTCTGCCTGCACACATTACAACCCCTGCCAGGACCAATGAATGAAAACTCAGAGCACTTCTCCTCAAAGACCTCTGCCACTCTCAACTTCACAGCTATTAGTCTGACACTCCAAGCCATCATATGACTGCCTGCAATTAACCATTTAGTGCTGACTGATGCTGAGCTCTCTAGTGATGGTGAACCTACTGCCTCCCATGTGTATCTGCATAGAGATACAATATACAGTGTATCTAAAGATAAACCATGCCATACATCTACATTATATATATATATATATCATTTTAATGGATATCTCCGTATATGCATCACTGGTTCTTTGTCTATTTGCTGCCGATGCCAGTGCAGAACAAAGCATTGGTGCGGTGCCTACACATGAAGGAGCCCTCGGGGCCGCCTTTACCTGGAGGTGCAGCGTGATCCTCCTGCTCAGGACCTGAGACTTACACAGAGCCCCGGTGCCGCCTGCTCTGCCGGGCTGGGGACTGACGACTCCGCTCGCAGCCGTGGGACGGACATGTCGAGGCTGCCCAGAGCCGCCGCTGCTGCCACCGATCCTCCAGCTACTGAGCTTTACTGCTGCCGCCGCTGCCGCGCTCTCATTCCCTCCCCTTAATGGGACTTACATGAGAGGGAGGGAGGGAGAGACTGCCGTGTGTGTCTCTGTGTGTTAAGTCTTCCCTCCCATTCTTTGTCTCCCTCTTTAGTCACATTATTCCCAACCAGCATCACTTAAAAGCGCAAGCGTGTATGTGTAAATGCCCATATGCCTGATGTATAGACGCGTGTGAGAAGACGTAACGTATAACGTACGTATACGCATGTACACAACTTGAAAGCACTACAAAGCCCTGTCTTTTGTGAGTATTTTTGCACACAGGTTCTCGGTATTGCTGCCATTGTGGGTTTTTATGGTTTTATTGCCGGAGCTGGGACCGGCCTGTGTTCCGGGACAGCATTATCTCTGAGTATTACTATAAACTGCTCTTTTTGTTTGCATGTCTATTGATCTCCAGCCGGCTGCAGACTATCGCTATCGAGTTCGGCTACCGGCAGATTTCAATTCCCACGCAGTGTAATTGACCCTCATGTCACAGACATTAACCCTTTATGCCAGTTCAAAGGCGTGTCAGCTAACACTTCACGTCTGCAGACAGTGCCAGACAGCGTGTGTTTCCCTCCCTTTGTCTGCCCGGGAGATCAGAGAAGCCTCTGCACACAATCCTGTATCCTCTCTCTACTTCATTAACTGCAACAAATTCAGTAACCAGTTGTGGTTTCCATTCCCTTATTCATTATGAAGGAGCAGCAAGCATGGAGGGCTGAGTTGGCCCTGTATAATGTATAATTTAATGGGTGAGGAGTCTAAAGAAGTCTCGCTGGTTTAAATATACATTATACAGGGCTAGGCAGGCAGGAGAAGCTGACCAGTGTTGGTCCTTCAAAAGGCATAGTAAAGTCCAGGTGTTGAAAAACTCATACAAACTCTCACGCCAACTTTCCATTTAGCAAACAGTCCCCTAAACGCAAGTCAGCTGCTTTAAAAGAGTATAATACATTATGTTAGATTTTATACAAAATATGTTGTACTACCTTTTCCTTCTCTTTTCCTGTACATTTGAGTCTCCAAGGTGACGTCAAATCCCAAATCCATAGTATCGAGAGTTTGGTGATATCCTTTGTTTCTTTACATACAGTGTCGGGATTGGAGGAGTCCAAACCTAATAAAATCATAAATGACTAAATTATTCACTATAGCTTTATTATCGCTGCTGTATTTTAGTTCACTATGGTCATTCATCACATAGAGAATGCACCTCTGATCAGAATAGTCTGCCTGCAGCATTTCATTGAGTCTCAATACCCTGGGACAGTATCCCAGCCAGCAAAGAAAATGTCCTTTTGGAGGAGGAGACAGGTCAGAGGGCATTCCTTTTCTAGACATTCTTGACCCCTTTGTGCAATTAATCCTACTGGTTCAGCAATAAAATCTCATGGAAAACTTAAGGTTCTATTTAAAATACACAAAAATAATAACGCAACATACTCATTTTTCCCCCTGTAAGATGTGAGGATAAATGTAATATGTATAAATCTGTCAAAATTGGTTTTATACACAAAATCCAAAATAGACATAATTAATTTTTTTATTCATTACAATCATTACACTGGAGGTTACACTTAATACGCCATATACTCAATGAAAAGATTTGATTCTGACAACCCCAAAAGTCCAATATTTTGTAGGCATGCACGCTATAAATGGATTTGGCTTCAGCTTTCCAGAGATGTGGTCGGGTTCGCATTCATAGGTGACTTCAATAGCCGTGCATAGTATATGGACTTTTACACGAAGCCACTTGTCTTTGTCAGCTGCCTCTTGGCTGTGAGAACTGGTGTAAGGTTTCTGGTAATCTCAGCTCTGTAAAACCGAGGCTATGGCATTCGAAAATGGAAAGCTTCCTTTCTTTTATGATCTCCAATTGTTACTCAAGTGTGGTCGAATGTTGAACAGCTGGATAATGTCTCTGGACAGAGCAGGAAATGTGCCAGGTGCTGCTGATTGATGGGAAGGTGCCATAAATATAGTCGGGGAACATGTCTATTCCAGTACTAAGTGGGAAGAGTTCAAACTTATATCATATGAGTGACATCAAAGACTCTTGCTAGCGTGGTTGCCCTACATATAAATTTAATAATTTGTTAAAGTACATTCTCCAGAAGCCTAAAACATTAATTGGTGATACATAAATGTAGCAAATGTTACATTGCATTAAGAGTATAATTAGTGAAGGAGTGTAGACATGTAAAACGCCATCTTGTAAAAGATCTAAGAATTACATTTTATATAAAGATATACTACTGTGGGATTTCAAAGGAAAAAAAAGAATTGTTATGCCAATATTAATTGAACCCTGATGCTTTGTGGGGTGGGGGTGATTTACATTTATTAAGCAAAGTCAGTTCTCCAAAAACAAACTAAAACATCAGATGAAGAGGCCTCTAAACCCAAGTTTATTAAGTATGAGATGTGTAGTGTGTGCGTGCTTGCTGCATGGGGTGTGTGAGCTGTGTGCAATTAGTAAGGTAAAGTGTATATAACAATACCTGTGTTTGCACTATACAACATGAGTTGTGGTGGGGTAAGGGTGATGTAAAACCCATCCACTTAAAATTAAAGACGTTACAGAGGCATTATTAAACACTCATCCACATCCACCAGGCAAGCCAGAAGATCTTCTTTCCCCACTACCTTTCCCTCTATATCAACTTTATACATTGGCCTCTTGAAGCAGATGTATGTTGTACTAGATGGCCCGGGACAGAGGAGCAGAAGCCACATAGCCACTCGTGGACAGTTGTCTCATCCTTAACCCCTTAATGACCAATGATGGGTCAGGCACGCTACGCAAAAATGGCCAGTTAACCACCAATGACATGTCTGGCACATCATGGCATTAAACAAGCTTAGATGGGGTTGCTGTAATGCCTCGATGTCGATCAGCATCAGGAACACACTGTACGGCGGCGGACACCCGTTTTAAAAGATTTTAGGAGGCGATCAAGAATTGACATTATTATATGTGTAAACCTAAGAATAATATATACGAGTACTAGGTAAGACGCTGGTTCCTTATCTTTGATTTATTTTACCAAGAGGGTGGTAGATAAATGGGACATTTAATTTAAACGTGCATAGGATGGCATAAAACTATACTGAATCTAAGACAAGGCTCTGAGTCTTTCTGTCAGAAACATAGGCAGACTATATTGATCGAATAGTTCTCAATCTGTCCTCAATTTCTATGTTTCTATTTTATAGAAGCATTTCTTATATGAAGACTGTGAAAATAGTTTACATCTCAGCTTAGCAACCAAATTGCAGCCTAAATTAGTTTGAAAAAGACCAAGATGCAAACTTTAAAGTGTCTGTTGTCTACAAGTACATGTTTTAGCTCCTGCTATGTAACATGTCAGCTCATTACATGTCCAAAATCATGAATCAGCAACCATAGACATCTATATGTACAGTCTTCTCACTCTCCTGTACATATAAATATACTTCTAGTTAAGAAACCTTGTCCTTTATAATGATGGAAGCTCTGCATATGAGCACGGACACACGTAGCATTAGTATTTGATTTTCTAATATATAATGGGCTAGAATCAACTTTGTAAACCTATTTTTTATGGTATTCTGTCTTGAGGACATTTTTTGAATCTCAACCGTTGTGAATTGGGAGCAGTTTTGTCTAGGATTTTGAAATTAGCTTTTACAGTACTGTGATAAACAGTGGCATAATTTGTTACTGTCATATTAGCTTTCTGATCAATTGATTTTTTTTAAAAACTGGGATACCAGACATGGAACAGTGAGTTAGAGATCTCAACACTAATACTGTCTAAGGAAATTATTCTCTACAGTGATAAATGATAAAGTATGGGTAACATGAGAGAAATGCAGATGCAAAACAAACACCACATATCAATTTCACATTAGCTTTTTAATACCATACATCATGGTAGTAAAATAATCATACTAATGCTTTATCCTTGTTTACAGTATAGACTTGATAAGGATATAGATTATATAAAAATGAATATTTGACAAATATCCTTATAAGTTAAAACATTGATTTCCAGACAACCAGGAAGGACACTGCCTTCTTAACTCGACACTGCCAAGGTTCTACTATACTAAACGCAATTATGATAAACTTAGTTTAGAATGCAGAGGTTCCTTTTACCAACCTCTTTTGGTAGTGAATTCCAAATATTCATTGATTCCAGTGTCAGTGTTAAATCTTTTATTTATATGCTATTTTATTTCTAGTACACTCAAGGTATTGAGCATCATTATTTAGAAGCGCTCATTAGTCTTGTCCAGTTAAAGTTAAAGTTTAGTCTCACTGAATGCCCTGCTAAAGTAATTTAGTATGCCTTCTTCAGAAAGAAAAAAACTTACCTGAGGCAGAAACTACATATCTGCAGCTGTCCTAAAGCAGCCAATCAGTGGCAGGAAAGCACACATAGGTCCAGGTCAGTGCCAATCTTAGGTGTTCAGGTGGCCTGTGCAGGCCACCCCTGTGTTGCCCCTGCCATCACCCCTAGAGTTCCTTTGCCCTCTCCTTCACTGTGCCACACCTCTCTTTTCTTCCCTATGTAGTTCAGGTATAGATCAAATAAACACAAGAAAACACAGCATTGCAGGTATAGATTAACTGACTAAGACATACAAACCCTGTATCTGCTATAGCTCGCCATTGTACATAAAACATGGTAAGAGGGGGATATAGTGGTTATACAAGTCAAATTTCCCTTGTGTAGAGGCCCTCTTATCTAGCTTTCCCAGAGGAAATAAAGTGAGCTAGGGAGGTTTTATAGAAGTACAAGACTTTAAGCCAAATCCAAGGAATACCAAAATGCATAGTGTTGGGTATAAATGAGCATTGTCAATGACATCTTGCAGACCGCTCAAAAAGATGTCTAAACCAACATTGTTTAAATGGACCCCATCTGGTCTGACAAACAGTCTGGAATCATCTTCCAGCTCCCTGTGACAGACCACAATCCCCCCAGAGCGTCAAGCTTTTTCTATTGCCTGGTGACTTTTTGCCCAACGCCAATAACATCTTGGGATGACCTCCATCCACACCAACAGGCAAGAGGGAAACATCGAAGAGAATTGACCCAAATCATAGCACATTGTATTCAACAGGTCAATCGTCTTGACCCTCCCCAAGTCATTATCCCCAGCATGAACCACCAGGATCAGCTGACCCTGAACCATACTTTTAAGAGCTGCTGCTTCTGGGAGTAATCTTTTCTGTCCAAAATACAAATGAGAGTGCTATAATACATACATATGGGGAAAGAAGACCTGCAACGACAAAGAATTAATCATAGCACCTGCGGCCGCACATAACTCCTAAATCTGTGAGAACGCCAGCGACCAATCCTCCTAGCATCATTCTCACACAATGAGAAATGAATGCCCGCCGAAATGTCCCGACGCTCCCATCAATCGCAACCATTTATGAAAGACCTTTTTAAATTGAAAGCAGGACAAAAGCAAACCATCCGCATGCGATAAAAAAATTATCCCCTAAGGTGGCAACCTGAAGAAATACTGAAACCGTGCACCACGGGCAACCAGGACCTTGAATCTGCGTTAACACTAGACCGTGACCCTTACCACTTGTGCCTGTTTTACACCGTCTAATAAAAATTGTAAAACTATCGGTCTCTCATCTCACATCCTGTAACAGAAGGTGCCCTGGCCTGTGTTTACTAGGAGCCACTAGCTGTGCGAAAACCTCAAACTGGGACAGACAAACTTGAGGCAAAATAGCAAGTATTCGCAACAATAATGAAAACGAAACCGGCTTGCACGAGTCAATCGACCAACATTGCCAACCCTTTAAAACCTGACTGATGAAAAAGAGTTTTGTGATGTCAGGTTGTGCAAACATTTTGAACCAAAAACTCAACTCTAACATATATCTCATTACTGTAACCACTGCCTTACCTGACTTGCACAAATCTTCTAAAAATGCTATCATCACATTCACCATCTCATGCGCTGTACCCAAATTTGCCCCATTGACAGTCTCACGCCATAAACCCCATCTCCAAGTATCCGGAGATAATGAAGACTTTGCGAGCCCCATAAAGTTCCTGAAGTGAGGGTCCACAAAATATCTGGGCAGCAGCACCCTTTCAGCTCAGCTCCTGGTGCCAACTTCCGAAACTCCTGCCAACAAAAGCATGACAAGGCATTGGCCATGCTGTTAAGAACCCCAGAGACATGCCTTGCTTTAAACCACAGATTACATTGCAGGCACCACAAAACCAGATGTCACAGCAACTGTACCACAGACAATGAAGTAGAGCTCATCTTATTAATGGTATATACAACCACCAAGTTGTCTGTCCAAAATACAATATCTTTATCCTTCATCTGCTCGCCCCACAACTCCACCGCTACCACAATCCGGAATAACTCAAAAAGTGTAAGGTTACGCACTGCCCCTGACTCCCTTCAACTATCTGTCGAACACTAGTTATAACCAAAAATTGCACCAAAACCAGTAGACCCAGCAGCATCGGTATACAGCTGCAGATCACCATTAGGGATCTCCTGGTGCTGCCAACAGGACCTTCCATTGTAAGATCCCAAAATTCTTGCAAGACTCTAAGGTCCTCCCGAGTAACCTGCACAAAATGATTAGGATTAGCCAATCCCTTCATCAGTAATGACAGCTGCCAACAAAAAACCTGACTCATTGGCATAATGCGGCATGCAAAAACCAAATGGCCAACCGAGCATTGCAGCTGCTGAAGGGTAATCTTAACCGCAGACAAGGCCCTATCAACCAAGCTGTCAGGTATGGGTGAGTCCACTATGCAGGATCTGCAGCTTTATACAATGATGACAATCCAAAGATCTTTATCATGCAGGCAGAAGGTAATAAAGCAAGGTCTGTACAAACAATCCAGGGATAAGTAACAAGCCACAACCACAATCAGGAGCTCACAGAGGATCAAAATGACTGAGCACTGAGTACCACTCAGTGCTGCCTTTTAAAGTGCTCAGTGCTGCCCGCTGCCATGCCCCCTGAAGGGATATATAAAAAGAAAGTGACAACACGCGCATGCCTAGGAGCAGTACACAGAAACAGAAATGCAGGCAGGCATGGAGCAGGAGAGAGTCAGAGAACCATGAACTGCAGGAACCAAGGTGAGTTACACTGGGGTCCTGACACAGGCATACCAATTGCTGGTAACCGAAAAACAATTCTACGGAATCAATCTCGATCCCCAGAAAAGACAAAGTAGTGCTAGGCCTTTCAATCTTATCAGGAGCCAATGGCACCCCAAATTTCTTACATAGCTTCAGAAAGCAATGCAACAAGTAAAAGAACTGAAAACTTCTACTTGGACCAACAAACAAAAAATCATTTAATCAATAAATGACAGCCTAACAACATGTTTCAAAAAACAAGACTCATTCCAAAAATGGAACTAAAAACCTAAAAATAAGCACAGGATATAGAACAGCCCATAGGCGGGCAGCAGTCCATGAACAATTGGTCACGAAACATACAACCTGTAAGGACTTACCTGCCTCTCCGGTCCCGCCGCCGTGGCCGGTCCGCGCCGCTCCCGCCTCAGCCAGCTTCCCAGGCAGCGACCGCTACCCGGTCGGCGTCTTCACCGCGTGGCCGACTACGCGGCAAACAGGTAGCACAGTCAAAACATAATATTACACATTACATCTAACGTGACCTCCTTAATGCAGGACACACCTCCACCTGTCCCTATTTAAACCTGGACTTCCTCTTCTGGGTCACCCTTGGTTGGTGTATTCCGCAGTTTGCTGTGACTATTTCTTCGTTTGACCCGGCTTGCTGACTTCGCTCCTATTTTCTGATTTGGCTCATGTTCTCTGATTGTTGGTATTGACTCGGCTTGTTTGACTACTCTTCTGGATTTGATTCAGCTTCCTGCATTACTGGTTACCAGACCTGATTCTTGGTTCCAGCTCTCCTGACTACTCCTGGTTCCTGTTTGCCTGGCTCACTCTGCCATCCGGGGTCCTCCTCATCCAATTGTTACGGGAGCGGGCAAAAGGGAGATTCAGGGTCAGTTTTTGCCAACAAAGCCGCCTTACCCGCATCCCGCACCAATGCCAGCGCCTTGTCAAAGGACTCATAACAAACCTGACAGTCCTCTTTACTTATCCCATCGTTCACCAACCAACCCTTAGGCTAAAAAAGGTGATGAATGAATCTAAACTTGCCTGGGTCCTTCTTAGGGACAACCCCCATTGGAGACATCCATAAATTCGCAAAGGGGGCCACATCAAAAGAACCAACCATCATCCCAGCTGCAATTTCTTTTAACAATTTTTCAGTAACCACCTCTCCCCTCAAATGGGGAATACATAAACGGAATCCAGAACCCTGCCATAAACCCGTTTCTGAGCAGGCTTTTTATGGCACTTGGCAACTAGAGTGATATGTCAATAGGCATGATGAAATAATCGATTAGTTGGATGAAATTTAAATAATGTTTCAATTTTTGTATGTATCCTAATCATCTAGGCAACTAAGCAATCTGAAATATATTGTATAGCCAGGAAGTTTGCATGTGATTATAAAACATTTGCCAACATTATGTATCCTGCCAACAGCATATCTTACTCAGGGCAACATGTTGTTATGTCACATATTCATTAATAATAGCTAAATATTAATTGGTCCTGGAAAATTAGGCCACTAGGCTGGGCAGCAGGCCCAACGTTAGGATTGTCAAACCCAAACTGGGAAATGTTTTGTTAACTTCCGTAGATTTTCAATAATCATTGGCACAATGAACATGATCTCCATCATGCCATCATAAAACTTTGTTATTAACCCGTTCAGTCCCCCATGGAGGTACATAGATTCATTAAAGCCCTTCAGGAAATAATGTTTCTCCCTCTTCCCACAAGTGGAAAAAGCAAAAAAAGGTTTCTTTCCATTTTTTTTTTAAAAAATCACTAAAAAAGAATACAATAAATAAACAATAAGATAAGCTAAGTGTTGTCATTATGACATAAGTGGCATAAAAACATGCCCCAGAGGTCCCTATAGGGGAATTCTAATAAAAAACTAACACCTCATTGCCCTAGCTCTACCTAAAAAGTATACCCCACCGTGCACCCCCCATTTACTACCCCCAAACACATTAAGCCATAACTATTAAAATACTAGAATATGTATGTGGTGTACGTCTGTATTCAGGGAATGTTGCCAAACGTACATTAGGTTATTATTCAACAGGGGACCTAAAGTTCTGAAATTTTTTTTTTAATGTTTTTAACGTACTAGCACTCAAAAATATATTTTTTGCATGTTTCTATGGTTCCAATGAAAGCCCTATTTGTTCTGAAAAAAAGGGTGTATAATTTGTGTGGGTACATCCAACCCGAATAAAGGGGAATCTTAATTAAAGGGGAATCTTAATTAAACCCACCAAACCCACCAAAGTCCATATAATCATACATTTATATAAGAAAATAAAATCATATTTCTAGTATAGTACATTTGGAAATATAATTCTAGTCTAGTTCTGCTCCTTAAAAATCCTATTTTTGAGTGAAAAGTTTACACTAAATTTAAGTTTGTGTTAGAAGCTGTAAGTGCCTTAAAATGAAAGGCATACATTAAACCTACTGGTCAACCCATAATCATGTCTGGATGATCAAACATACAGTGCATTATATGGAATTATTGTAGCTTTCTTAAAAATGTATGAGCGCACATGAACCTGATTATAGTGGAAAACATAAAACTATACATTACTCAAAGTACACAGACATATTTCCCGATTCGCTAAATGAAAAACATGCCTACAACATTACCATTATAGAAACATAATCACACATTCTAGCTATTCCAGTTCTTTAGCAAATGGTTTTTACAAGAATATATGTCTTCCTTTAATACAGAAATTTTAATTCAGGGGGGTTAATATTTTTGGAAAATATACTCTCTCAACTCATTTGTGTGGGTTTTTTGAACTCTGGCAAATTACACAACTCCTAATAGATATCCTGGAAGCATTTTTGCAATGGTCCACCGCAGAACATTCACAAATCTGTCTATCATTTGGGAGTTTCTATAGCAACAACCTAGTTCCAGCTGGAAGGAACTGGTTCACTATGCCGAAACACCCTGGACTGAAATTCCTGTCTTCCACTGCAATTTGTTCTGCAGAAGGCAAAATAATACCTGAAGAAACAATAAACAGACCCATGTAGACACAATTTAAAGAGCATTTTTATTTTCTTCTGCTGTAGCATGTGCCTTTTTTCTGCTTGCCTGATTGCTACATAATACTTTTTTGGCTTCATTTTTAGTTTTTGATTCCTGACTTCAATCGACATTATGAGGTTCCAGCACAATATATATATTATATATATATATAATATATATATATAATATATCAATATGCAGCAAAACCATTGTACTTTATATACAATTTGTCTTCAGCACACAAAGAGAATAAAAAAGACAGATTTCTACAAAACTGTCATATTAATTGTAAAAACAAATTTTGTTCCAGCGATATAGGTGTAATAAATACTTTTTGTGTCTTTCCTCTGCTGTCATCGGCTTATCTTCCTGTCATCACCTTACCAGCTTTTTATGTCGGGCTGTTCAAATTTATGAGATATTCTTTCAACCAACATCAAAATGAATCTATGCACTCTACCCCAAATTCTAAAGGAATTGCTGAATTAAGCTAAACTACCTACAGTATGCTCTTCATATTTCACAAAGTATACCTACACTATTTCAGCTCAATCAAGTAGTTTTATTCCGTAATTCTTTTTTTTTTTATCAGATAACTACTTGTCAGGGATTTATGTGCAGTATTGTAATATCTCTATATGTATAATAACATGTATCCAATGTGCAAGGGAAGGAAACTGAACTCAAATTTTAGCTGACGTGGAAAAAAATATCTTGAATTTTAAATTCTAAATGTCTCCTATTTTAGCTGCTATAGTGTCATGCAGTTCGCTTATCTTATATTCTATATTGTCAGTAATCAAAAACTGAAAATGAACTAAAATCTCTCTAAATTGTGTATAGGTGGGTCTATTTATTCTTTCTTCATTATGTAGTTTTGTCCCATGTAAATGTAGTGAAATACAAGATTTTGATTTTAAATTCCAAATAAGCCACATAGCACTGTTACTTAAAGTAGGCAATACTTAGAAAGTATATTTAGAAAGTCTTTATCAATCTAGATCTGTTAACTGATTTACGGTAGACAAATCAAATTATTAACATTTTTTAATGCATCCAAAGAAAATCCAACTTATCTCTAGGTGATATCTCAATGTCTCAAAGCTCACTCTTACTTTTTCCTCCTCTTATGTAACTGTGTAGGGTAATGTAAGTGTCTATTAATAGATCTTAAAGTCACATTAAGACTTGGTAAATTCATGTACCCTAGCTGTGCCTGTGCCACATACCTGTAAACAAACCATTTGAAGGTCCTTAAGGACATTGGGTTGTCCTTAAACCCATTAAAAACAATATATTGTGACATGTACGGGCTTTGTCATTAAGGGGTTAAGTGCATTTATGATAACACATATCTAAAAAAATGAGTGGTGAATTATATCTTAAAATAAGCTATTTAAAATGTTCTTTGGTATGGGAACTGGTAAACCTGAGCTAAAAAAATGAATCCCGCAATGAAAATCATGTATCACTTATGTAATATGTTTATTTAGTTTTTTTCTTTTTTAAAAAAATATATATTTTCATAGCTTTGACATCCATCAAAGGCATATAACATCTGCTTTTATTTCTTATAATCCGTTAGTGAAGATTTTATGGGAATCCCGTTGATTAGCCAAGTAGAGAGTTTTAATAAGATTACCTAGGTCAGGGCTGTGGAAAATGTTATACAGAAAATAATACTCAGAGACAGAAGGTGTGTAGGGATTTATTTAGTAAGGCATTCATAAGCATATTTAAAGGCGTATTCATTTGTGATCAGTTATAACATCACTCACAAAAGAAAACATAGTGAAAATGCGTCGAACTGTGTGATTTTACCCAGATTCGGATTAATAACTAAACTAAATGACCTCAAAACAGAAAGCACACAATATGGGTAGTTTTCATCAATGTATTTAGTTATACTAAAAGCTGCAAAGGAGAAAGTTTCCCGTTATCTCTTTCATAAGATTAAGTCTATATATGGTGGAAAAAAGCATGGTTTTGTAGTCTGTCTTTTTGCTAAAATTAAACCAAAGGAAGATAGATTGTGAACTTGCGGGTAGGGCACTCTCTACCTAATTTATCTGTCTTGTCATATACCCTGAATATATGTATTGTGAGACGTGCTGCATAAATTGTTGGCGATATATAAATAAAAGATAATAATAAGATAGGTTGCCTTCTTGTAGAATTTTGCGAGAGTTATTCCAAAAGGAATAACTTGTTAGTCTCTTAAGATCAAAATATTTTTATTTATATAACTGATCTGTTCTTTCTTGTAAAATTCTCTGTATGTTTTTAAAGATGCTACCATTTGTTTTGTGTGTGTTGTTAAGAATAGTCTCAATGTTTGTATAATAATATAGTATGTTTTGCTAATAGCTGAAAATTAGTGCAACTAACTAAATTGTAACTTTTATTTTATTAAAGGATCAAAGTATAATAACAAGTATTTTTAAGTAGCTAAATACTGGAAAAGCTTTCTCTTAAAACAAGTTTCCTGCATTTTAAAAATGAGGGTTGCATTTCTTTCTTTTACTGGTAGATGCATGGGTTTTTAGACTGGGCATCTGCAGCTCTGTTTAATATATGTTTATATATTCCAAGAAGCCTAAAAGTTCTTAGCTGCCATACAGTTCCACAAATTTCCAGCTAGGTCCTGGTCAGGCGCATCCAGAATTTCCTGGCTTGTAGAGCCCCCATAGCCAGCTAGTTCATGGGAGTCTGGTTAGGGCAGACCAGATGGGGTTTCCCATTCACCCTGTGCTCCCCAATGACTTAGACATTATCAGGTCTTTCTGGGATACAGATTACACATGGCGGTTGAAACACTGATTAGAAGGTTGATAGAGGAGCTGACAGATCGCATGCAAGCCATCATGGACATCCTTGTGAACCAAGGTTTAAGGGCAAGTTTTAATATAATTTTAAAACTTGGAAGGACATGCTTGGGTACATGAGATTCAGGACAAAAGGGCTAAGCAAAAGAGATACGGGAGTTGAAAATGTAAATTCCAAGTAGCAGTGGCAGTAGTGTCACCTACATGTCTAATTCACAACCTCTTGAACGACGCAGTGCAGCAGCACTAGTTACACTAGTTACAACAGCAGCAATTTATAAAGAGGCTCTTAATACTTTGGTGGGTACCACCCAAGCTAGCGCCTCTGAAATGGTCAAAGCCTACCTTGAGGAACTGCCGCTATCTCCTACTACTGATCCTCTAAGTTATTCGGACAAGAAAGCTGTTATCTGCCCAGGCCTCTCTTTAGTGACCCAGCAGCTGCTTTCATGCCCATCCACCAGAGTTCAAAGCAAGAGATTATCCTCATCCTTACTCTGAGGGATCCGTTCTTTTGATTTTTAAAATAATAGGGAAATTCAGTGCTGCACCAAGGGGCTGCATGTGCCTATCATCTGCCAGTGCTTGCCCAGGCCACATGCCTTACTACTGCTGCTCCTCTGTCTCCTTGCTTACTCAGAGGGAGTATTTAAAAAATATTTCAGATATTGTGGAAATCCAGTCCTGCACACCAAGTGGCTGGATGTGTCTGTCTTGCTCCTCTGTCTCCTTCTCTGGGGGATATTTTTTCCTTTTAATTTTTCAAATATTAAAAAAATGTAGTCCTGCAGCAAGTGGCTGAATGTTTCTGTCTACCAGTGCCTGCCTAGGTCCTGTGCCCTACTGCTGCAACTGCTCCTCTGTTTCCTTTCTTATTCTGTTGGATTATTTTTTTAATTTTCCAAATACACGGAAAATTTAGTTCTGCAGCAAGTGGCTGGTTGTATCTCTCTGCCAGTGACTGGCCAGACCCAGTGCCCTGCTGCTGTTTTTTTGTCTACTTTCTTACTTCTGTGTCAAAAAGGTGTCGGGGACCCCTCCCTTTGGAAACACTATCTAAAATCAATGAAGAAATAACTTTTGCTTGCCGTGCACAAGTTTAGATATACACTATATAGATATAAATGATATTGGAGAGGCCCATTATAATGGTTATGCCTGAGGGCCTCACATGATCTCGATCTACCTCAAAATATGTTTATATAGTGGCATATTCTCACTAAGATTCACTGTGCATAAGGTGTTAGGCCTGGGTGCATAAGCCGCTAGGCAGCGTTACTAGGGACATCAATGGGCTGTTAGGGAAGATGAAAGATATACTATGATATCTATGCAGATACTATCTTTTAAGTCCAGACTGAAGCTGAGGCTGCTGCACTGGTTTAGGCCTAGGGCAGTGACCCAAGTAAATACTATGGTTTGATGTTGCTTTAGTTATATTTCATCAGTTGTATGTGTTTGATTGTTTTTATCTGCCTGTTTGCTTTTTAGAGTCGAGTATTTTACATTCTTGTGACATTCATTTTTCGATTCATATATACAATATCCCTACAGGTTCCAGCTGAAAGCTTTTCTCTTTATTGGATTTGACTTGAATCTGAGCACCTCATAATTGCTTTTGGGAACGCAAATTAACCATGAAGACTATTATCATTAGTATTAGTTTTACTGTTTTCAAAGCAGCCACTGAATGATATGCTTGCAATTTTCACTGTGTTTTATTGAACTAACTATATTTATATTTTGGTGAATTTGTTTTGCTTATGTTGACAACTGCTGAAAAGTTGTGTAGCTTGCAACGGAAGGCTTGTCGATTGTAAACAATGTGTATGAATTTTGTTTTGCATGGTTCTCAGATAGTCTTGAACTCTAGGTGCAGAGCACACATCAGATGTGGTTACTAACCTGTTCTGCATACATACTTAATGTCTAAGAAATGCACCAAAAACATACTGCACAATATCGTGGACAATATGGAAACTTTTAGCCCAGATACATACATTTGTTATTACAGCATGCACCAGGTGGACTTTTCAGTCAAGTTAACCAAAAAGGCATTTGGTAGGTAAAGAACAAAAATAATCCATTCATTGTATCATGCCTCCTACAGTGCTCTAAATGTTAGATATCCCCAGTCGTGTACAGTATGTTGCATTACAGGTAAAAAAAACTGGTAATAACCCCAGGTCTTAAAAACCATGTCAGGTACAGCAAACTCTTTCCTGCAGTAGGGCAGATTGATATTTCAGAACTGTGCCAGTCATTCAAAGATTAACAACACCATGTTTTAGTAAACCGTTTAAATTTGCTTTATTGAATACAATTCCCCTTTAAGACTTGTGATTTTATTATTTGCTGGGATAAGCTTGTACTATCCAAGATGATTACTATA
Source organism: Spea multiplicata (assembly GCA_009364415.1). Classification (NCBI taxonomy): domain Eukaryota; kingdom Metazoa; phylum Chordata; class Amphibia; order Anura; family Pelobatidae; genus Spea; species Spea multiplicata. The sequence continues at coordinate 29,397,106 of VKOC01000002.1, read as the reverse complement.
CATATATTATTTATTAATGCATGAGATTATTTAAACAATGTATTCAGTACCAGTGAGGTTCTGTGGATGTTAAATTTATTGTTCAATTTTTTTGACTCATAATTTATACAACTGTATTAAGAATATGTTGTTTGCTGTTAAGGTATGAACGTAATAAAATATGTTTTACAGTTTTTAACCACTCATTACAATAATTAATAAATAATAAGTTAGTATTTGTAAAGAAGGGAATCACGTTAAAATATAACTTGTAAGTGACACATTTTCCCCAGTGGATGCCTTTTTATTTTATTTTTTTTCTAGGTACATTTAGGTTACAACCTTAGAAACAGTGTACACTTGATCTAAGGAAAGCTATAAGGTAACTTATAGACACCTAGTTTACGTGTAACAAAATATTGTGGTAAAACACAAAGACCCAAAATATGATGGATACTAGTCTTTTTTGCATATGTCATATAGTGAAACCTATATATTGTATAGTGAAATACATATATCATATACTAAAATGCATATCATGTACTGAAACGCATATACCATATACTGAAAGACATACCCTCTGAATTATATGGTCTTAAATATCAGGACATAATGACAATCATCTGTTTGTTAGCAGATCTAAAAATTAGGTAAAGATAAATACAAACACAAATAAACAACAACATGTGATGTATTGCACCATATCATGATTTATTCAACAAAAATAAAGCCAAAAAAGAGAAGCCATGTGAGAAAAACTAAGTATACCTTATGATCCAATAGCTTGTAGAACCACCTTTAGCCATAACTTAAAAGTATTTTTTTCTGTATGGCTTTATCAGCCTCCCACATCTTTGTAGAGAGATTTTGGTCAACTCTTCTTTACAATGTTGCTTCAGTTCATTGAGGTTTGGGGGCATTTGTTTTTCCTATTACAGCATTTTAATCGTGTTGAGGTTAGACCAGGGCCATTGCAACACCTTGAGTCTTTTCTTTTTCAGACATTCTGTTGTAGATTTTCTGGTGTGCTTGGGATCATTCTCCTGTTGCTTGGCTCAATTCTGGCCAAGCTTTGACTCTAGAATACTTTGGTATAAAAAGCCCAATTCATCACCCCTCCACCACTGTGCTTGACGGGACATAAACACATGCTCTCTGAGCACTTACTGACAAATTTAAACTCACTATCGTTGGATGGCTTACCCGCTACCAACAAAAACATTTAACACAGACCTTTTCCTTTACGAACTGTTCAGCAGATTCTTTTTGGAGAGAAATGCAGTCTCACTCACTGCTTGTGTCTTTCTCTCTTGAATAACTCACAGGGTTCTTTTTTGTAGCAGCCCCCTGCTGCTCATTGGTAACAGGTGAGTAACTATCTGGGATAACCAGAACTCCTGTACTGGCTTCCTCACCTGTTGTGGAGTGGAGCACTGGCCCTCCCTTCTAAACGTAACTACAGTATTACCATTATTTTGTCGGTAACAAAACATTCTCCCTGAGGTTATCAAATACATTGAACTGTGAGAAATATATATGTTATACACCACCATGCCCTGTTCACTGTCACAATATATATATATATATATATACATACAAATTTCTACTCCATCTGTTTCACTATATGATGTATGCAAAAACATATACCTTACACTATATGACATAATATGTATACATTTCACTATGTGATATATGCATTTCACTATATGATATATACAAAATTTCACTAAATGATATTACACACTATATGGGTTTTACTTTATGATACTGTATACCTTTCCTTTTATATTTGCAAAAATAAGTGTTCCTAATGGCCCCTTGTATAAAAATCTAAAAGGTTATGGGAATTAAATTATTTTTCTATTTGCCTCCTCCATATTTGTTCTATTGATGTGGATGTGCATATATATAAACTGCAAATGCAACCTGCGGGGGTTAAGGCACACATTAGAATGGGTTAAATTGGATAACTGTGATAAACAAACAAAATCTAAGTAGAATATACACACTTCCATAAACACGTAGAAAAACAGCTAGTCTGAGTCAGAAGTCTTGTTGATAATATCATTTAGTTATGTCCGTGTCTTTAAGTCAGACCGTCTATAAACAAACACAATAACTTTATGCGGATTTGACAGCTAAATGAAAAAAGCTCTTATCAGATTTGTCTACAAGGCACAATTTTAAGGCAAAAGATTAAAGAGCATTTTGCAATGACGGTTGAAAAATGTTTCCTTAGACTTCCCTGTTGGAGATCAGTATTTGTGTCAGAACTGACAAATTGATTAAAAGTAGAATTTTAAACAGAAATATACAGGACATAATTATGTTGAGGGCCAAGCAAGTATCTGGGGAGGGCCAAGAAGTAACCCATTGTACATGTACATGGGTACATGTACAATGGGTAAACAGGACATAAGCAGTAGTATATAACAAAGAATTGCAGAACAACAGGTGAGGAGGGCCCTGCTCAAAAGAGCTTACAATCTTAAGAGAGTTAGGGTGTATTACACAATAGGTAAAGGACCAGCCACACTAGTATAAGTATCGCGGGGGAGGCACTAAAGGGAGGGCGTTAGTTCTAGTTTGCTGATATTTCCTGCCAGGGCGGGCCCTACAATAGGGCAGACTGGGGCAATTGCCCCAGGCGGCACTTTAGAAGGGGCGGCACTTTGCCGAGTGGTTTTCGCTTACCCGCTCGGCGCCCCTCTCTCTCTCTCCTCTGCGGCGAGTCTCCCTCTTCGGTCTTGGTGCCGGCTTGTAATGCTGAGCGCCGGAAGTGGCGTCAATTTCCGGCGCTCAGAATTACAAGCCGGCACGGTGGCAGAGCAGGGAGACTCGCCGCAGGACTCTTAAAGGTAAGTACCGGGGGGACGCCGGCGGGGGGGGGGC
>VKOC01000002.1:29375896-29394135 GCA_009364415.1 Spea multiplicata | reverse complement strand
TGGCCGATGCCTTGTCATGCTTTTGTTGGCAGGAGTTTCGGAAGTTGGCACCAGGAGCTGAGCTGAAAGGGTGCTGCTGCCCAGATATTTTGTGGACCCTCACTTCAGGAACTTTATGGGGCTCGCAAAGTCTTCATTATCTCCGGGTACTTGGAGATGGGGTTTATGGCGTGAGACTGTCAATGGGGCAAATTTGGGTACAGCGCATGAGATGGTGAATGTGATGATAGCATTTTTAGAAGATTTGTGCAAGTCAGGTAAGGCAGTGGTTACAGTAATGAGATATATGTTAGAGTTGAGTTTTTGGTTCAAAATGTTTGCACAACCTGACATCACAAAACTCTTTTTCATCAGTCAGGTTTTAAAGGGTTGGCAATGTTGGTCGATTGACTCGTGCAAGCCGGTTTCGTTTTCATTATTGTTGCGAATACTTGCTATTTTGCCTCAAGTTTGTCTGTCCCAGTTTGAGGTTTTCGCACAGCTAGTGGCTCCTAGTAAACACAGGCCAGGGCACCTTCTGTTACAGGATGTGAGATGAGAGACCGATAGTTTTACAATTTTTATTAGACGGTGTAAAACAGGCACAAGTGGTAAGGGTCACGGTCTAGTGTTAACGCAGATTCAAGGTCCTGGTTGCCCGTGGTGCACGGTTTCAGTATTTCTTCAGGTTGCCACCTTAGGGGATAATTTTTTTATCGCATGCGGATGGTTTGCTTTTGTCCTGCTTTCAATTTAAAAAGGTCTTTCATAAATGGTTGCGATTGATGGGAGCGTCGGGACATTTCGGCGGGCATTCATTTCTCATTGTGTGAGAATGATGCTAGGAGGATTGGTCGCTGGCGTTCTCACAGATTTAGGAGTTATGTGCGGCCGCAGGTGCTATGATTAATTCTTTGTCGTTGCAGGTCTTCTTTCCCCATATGTATGTATTATAGCACTCTCATTTGTATTTTGGACAGAAAAGATTACTCCCAGAAGCAGCAGCTCTTAAAAGTATGGTTCAGGGTCAGCTGATCCTGGTGGTTCATGCTGGGGATAATGACTTGGGGAGGGTCAAGACGATTGACCTGTTGAATACAATGTGCTATGATTTGGGTCAATTCTCTTCGATGTTTCCCTCTTGCCTGTTGGTGTGGATGGAGGTCATCCCAAGATGTTATTGGCGTTGGGCAAAAAGTCACCAGGCAATAGAAAAAGCTTGACGCTCTGGGGGGATTGTGGTCTGTCACAGGGAGCTGGAAGATGATTCCAGACTGTTTGTCAGACCAGATGGGGTCCATTTAAACAATGTTGGTTTAGACATCTTTTTGAGCGGTCTGCAAGATGTCATTGACAATGCTCATTTATACCCAACACTATGCATTTTGGTATTCCTTGGATTTGGCTTAAAGTCTTGTACTTCTATAAAACCTCCCTAGCTCACTTTATTTCCTCTGGGAAAGCTAGATAAGAGGGCCTCTACACAAGGGAAATTTGACTTGTATAACCACTATATCCCCCTCTTACCATGTTTTATGTACAATGGCGAGCTATAGCAGATACAGGGTTTGTATGTCTTAGTCAGTTAATCTATACCTGCAATGCTGTGTTTTCTTGTGTTTATTTGATCTATACCTGAACTACATAGGGAAGAAAAGAGAGGTGTGGCACAGTGAAGGAGAGGGCAAAGGAACTCTAGGGGTGATGGCAGGGGCAACACAGGGGTGGCCTGCACAGGCCACCTGAACACCTAAGATTGGCACTGACCTGGACCTATGTGTGCTTTCCTGCCACTGATTGGCTGCTTTAGGACAGCTGCAGATATGTAGTTTCTGCCTCAGGTAAGTTTTTTTCTTTCTGAAGAAGGCATACTAAATTACTTTAGCAGGGCATTCAGTGAGACTAAACTTTAACTTTAACTGGACAAGACTAATGAGCGCTTCTAAATAATGATGCTCAATACCTTGAGTGTACTAGAAATAAAATAGCATATAAATAAAAGATTTAACACTGACACTGGAATCAATGAATATTTGGAATTCACTACCAAAAGAGGTTGGTAAAAGGAACCTCTGCATTCTAAACTAAGTTTATCATAATTGCGTTTAGTATAGTAGAACCTTGGCAGTGTCGAGTTAAGAAGGCAGTGTCCTTCCTGGTTGTCTGGAAATCAATGTTTTAACTTATAAGGATATTTGTCAAATATTCATTTTTATATAATCGATATCCTTATCAAGTCTATACTGTAAACAAGGATAAAGCATTAGTATGATTATTTTACTACCATGATGTATGGTATTAAAAAGCTAATGTGAAATTGATATGTGGTGTTTGTTTTGCATCTGCATTTCTCTCATGTTACCCATACTTTATCATTTATCACTGTAGAGAATAATTTCCTTAGACAGTATTAGTGTTGAGATCTCTAACTCACTGTTCCATGTCTGGTATCCCAGTTTTTAAAAAAAATCAATTGATCAGAAAGCTAATATGACAGTAACAAATTATGCCACTGTTTATCACAGTACTGTAAAAGCTAATTTCAAAATCCTAGACAAAACTGCTCCCAATTCACAACGGTTGAGATTCAAAAAATGTCCTCAAGACAGAATACCATAAAAAATAGGTTTACAAAGTTGATTCTAGCCCATTATATATTAGAAAATCAAATACTAATGCTACGTGTGTCCGTGCTCATATGCAGAGCTTCCATCATTATAAAGGACAAGGTTTCTTAACTAGAAGTATATTTATATGTACAGGAGAGTGAGAAGACTGTACATATAGATGTCTATGGTTGCTGATTCATGATTTTGGACATGTAATGAGCTGACATGTTACATAGCAGGAGCTAAAACATGTACTTGTAGACAACAGACACTTTAAAGTTTGCATCTTGGTCTTTTTCAAACTAATTTAGGCTGCAATTTGGTTGCTAAGCTGAGATGTAAACTATTTTCACAGTCTTCATATAAGAAATGCTTCTATAAAATAGAAACATAGAAATTGAACACAGATTGAGAACTATTCGATCAATATAGTCTGCCTATGTTTCTGACAGAAAGACTCAGAGCCTTGTCTTAGATTCAGTATAGTTTTATGCCATCCTATGCACGTTTAAATTAAATGTCCCATTTATCTACCACCCTCTTGGTAAAATAAATCAAAGATAAGGAACCAGCGTCTTACCTAGTACTCGTATATATTATTCTTAGGTTTACACATATAATAATGTCAATTCTTGATCGCCTCCTAAAATCTTTTAAAACGGGTGTCCGCCGCCGTACAGTGTGTTCCTGATGCTGATCGACATCGAGGCATTACAGCAACCCCATCTAAGCTTGTTTAATGCCATGATGTGCCAGACATGTCATTGGTGGTTAACTGGCCATTTTTGCGTAGCGTGCCTGACCCATCATTGGTCATTAAGGGGTTAAGGATGAGACAACTGTCCACGAGTGGCTATGTGGCTTCTGCTCCTCTGTCCCGGGCCATCTAGTACAACATACATCTGCTTCAAGAGGCCAATGTATAAAGTTGATATAGAGGGAAAGGTAGTGGGGAAAGAAGATCTTCTGGCTTGCCTGGTGGATGTGGATGAGTGTTTAATAATGCCTCTGTAACGTCTTTAATTTTAAGTGGATGGGTTTTACATCACCCTTACCCCACCACAACTCATGTTGTATAGTGCAAACACAGGTATTGTTATATACACTTTACCTTACTAATTGCACACAGCTCACACACCCCATGCAGCAAGCACGCACACACTACACATGTCATACTTAATAAACTTGGGTTTAGAGGCCTCTTCATCTGATGTTTTAGTTTGTTTTTGGAGAACTGACTTTGCTTAATAAATGTAAATCACCCCCACCCCAGCAAGCATCAGGGTTCAATTACTATTGGCATAACAATTCTTTTTTTTCCTTTGAAATCCCACAGTAGTATATCTTTATATAAAATGTAATTCTTAGATCTTTTACAAGATGGCGTTTTACATGTCTACACTCCTTCACTAATTATACTCTTAATGCAATGTAACATTTGCTACATTTATGTATCACCAATTAATGTTTTAGGCTTCTGGAGAATGTACTTTAACAAATTATTAAATTTATATGTAGGGCAACCACGCTAGCAAGAGTCTTTGATGTCACCCATATGATATGAGTTTGAACTCTTCCCACTTAGTACTGGAATAGACATGTTCCCTGACTATATTTATGGCACCTTCCCATCAATCAGCAGCACCTGGCACATTTCCTGCTCTGTCCAGAGACATTATCCAGCTGTTCAACATTCGACCACACTTGAGTAACAATTGGAGATCATAAAAGAAAGGAAGCTTTCCATTTTCGAATGCCATAGCCTCAGTTTTACAGAGCTGAGATTACCAGAAACCTTACACCAGTTCTCACAGCCAAGAGGCAGCTGACAAAGACAAGTGGCTTCGTGTAAAAGTCCATATACTATGCACGGCTATTGAAGTCACCTATGAATGCGAACCCGACCACATCTCTGGAAAGCTGAAGCCAAATCCATTTATAGCGTGCATGCCTACAAAATATTGGACTTTTGGGGTTGTCAGAATCAAATCTTTTCATTGAGTATATGGCGTATTAAGTGTAACCTCCAGTGTAATGATTGTAATGAATAAAAAAATTAATTATGTCTATTTTGGATTTTGTGTATAAAACCAATTTTGACAGATTTATACATATTACATTTATCCTCACATCTTACAGGGGGAAAAATGAGTATGTTGCGTTATTATTTTTGTGTATTTTAAATAGAACCTTAAGTTTTCCATGAGATTTTATTGCTGAACCAGTAGGATTAATTGCACAAAGGGGTCAAGAATGTCTAGAAAAGGAATGCCCTCTGACCTGTCTCCTCCTCCAAAAGGACATTTTCTTTGCTGGCTGGGATACTGTCCCAGGGTATTGAGACTCAATGAAATGCTGCAGGCAGACTATTCTGATCAGAGGTGCATTCTCTATGTGATGAATGACCATAGTGAACTAAAATACAGCAGCGATAATAAAGCTATAGTGAATAATTTAGTCATTTATGATTTTATTAGGTTTGGACTCCTCCAATCCCGACACTGTATGTAAAGAAACAAAGGATATCACCAAACTCTCGATACTATGGATTTGGGATTTGACGTCACCTTGGAGACTCAAATGTACAGGAAAAGAGAAGGAAAAGGTAGTACAACATATTTTGTATAAAATCTAACATAATGTATTATACTCTTTTAAAGCAGCTGACTTGCGTTTAGGGGACTGTTTGCTAAATGGAAAGTTGGCGTGAGAGTTTGTATGAGTTTTTCAACACCTGGACTTTACTATGCCTTTTGAAGGACCAACACTGGTCAGCTTCTCCTGCCTGCCTAGCCCTGTATAATGTATATTTAAACCAGCGAGACTTCTTTAGACTCCTCACCCATTAAATTATACATTATACAGGGCCAACTCAGCCCTCCATGCTTGCTGCTCCTTCATAATGAATAAGGGAATGGAAACCACAACTGGTTACTGAATTTGTTGCAGTTAATGAAGTAGAGAGAGGATACAGGATTGTGTGCAGAGGCTTCTCTGATCTCCCGGGCAGACAAAGGGAGGGAAACACACGCTGTCTGGCACTGTCTGCAGACGTGAAGTGTTAGCTGACACGCCTTTGAACTGGCATAAAGGGTTAATGTCTGTGACATGAGGGTCAATTACACTGCGTGGGAATTGAAATCTGCCGGTAGCCGAACTCGATAGCGATAGTCTGCAGCCGGCTGGAGATCAATAGACATGCAAACAAAAAGAGCAGTTTATAGTAATACTCAGAGATAATGCTGTCCCGGAACACAGGCCGGTCCCAGCTCCGGCAATAAAACCATAAAAACCCACAATGGCAGCAATACCGAGAACCTGTGTGCAAAAATACTCACAAAAGACAGGGCTTTGTAGTGCTTTCAAGTTGTGTACATGCGTATACGTACGTTATACGTTACGTCTTCTCACACGCGTCTATACATCAGGCATATGGGCATTTACACATACACGCTTGCGCTTTTAAGTGATGCTGGTTGGGAATAATGTGACTAAAGAGGGAGACAAAGAATGGGAGGGAAGACTTAACACACAGAGACACACACGGCAGTCTCTCCCTCCCTCCCTCTCATGTAAGTCCCATTAAGGGGAGGGAATGAGAGCGCGGCAGCGGCGGCAGCAGTAAAGCTCAGTAGCTGGAGGATCGGTGGCAGCAGCGGCGGCTCTGGGCAGCCTCGACATGTCCGTCCCACGGCTGCGAGCGGAGTCGTCAGTCCCCAGCCCGGCAGAGCAGGCGGCACCGGGGCTCTGTGTAAGTCTCAGGTCCTGAGCAGGAGGATCACGCTGCACCTCCAGGTAAAGGCGGCCCCGAGGGCTCCTTCATGTGTAGGCACCGCACCAATGCTTTGTTCTGCACTGGCATCGGCAGCAAATAGACAAAGAACCAGTGATGCATATACGGAGATATCCATTAAAATTATATATATATATATATAATTATATACTATATATTATATATATATATATATATATATAATGTAGATGTATGGCATGGTTTATCTTTAGATACACTGTATATTGTATCTCTATGCAGATACACATGGGAGGCAGTAGGTTCACCATCACTAGAGAGCTCAGCATCAGTCAGCACTAAATGGTTAATTGCAGGCAGTCATATGATGGCTTGGAGTGTCAGACTAATAGCTGTGAAGTTGAGAGTGGCAGAGGTCTTTGAGGAGAAGTGCTCTGAGTTTTCATTCATTGGTCCTGGCAGGGGTTGTAATGTGTGCAGGCAGAAGTGCCGTGTGCTGACGAGGTAAGCGAAACATTGGCAGGTTCAGAGACATTCAGGGATTCCTAGAAGGAGCATTTCTGGTGTGAGCACAAAGCGAAAAATCTCGATGCGGGGACTAAATACCCCGTGCTACTAACTTTTAGCCCGGAAAGTGGTAAGAAAATTAAAATAATGAATGCTTTGTACATAAAACCTCCACGGGTTGCTATGGCGAAACTAGACCTAGTCATGTGAAAGCGAGAGTTTACACGCGTCTTCTCTTCCCTAAAACAATATTTCAGTTTCAGTCAGAATTAAGTTAATACTCGGGAAAGGTAATATTTTTTTGGATATTTATTTTGTGTCTAAAACTAGGGATCACTAATCTGTGTAATAAAGCACTATACAATATGTCCATGTAATGTTACTGGAAGCACCCACGCTAGAAGCGCTCACTCCTTCTAGTAATCCAATATTAGAAAATGGCTCTGGTGGAATTGCATTCCCACATTACGACGTTTACCAAGCATGTATTTGAAATCAACATATTTATTATGGAAAAATAAAACGTGAACACGATACACGCTGAAACATGCTGTTAAAAGCCAGGGACATCAGTCTGAGAGTTGTTGCCACTGTGATCAGCTTTAAACCTTTGCCAGAAGCCTCACAGTCTTCTTCTGTCTGGCACATAATTAAGAAAACTCTGCAGTATTAAGCCTTCTTTGGCTGCACCATTATATATATACATAGTCAGAAAATAAGTCAATGTGTCGTACAAATAGTGGCAAAATAATCAAGTTAAAAGAAGGTATACATGCTGTCGACTCGCGTTATCCTCAACAACATACTGGTTAATGGTTAAATGGTTTTAGATGATTGAAGCCGTAGCTGCCAATATTGAATGCATGCTGTACCCTACAGTATCACCTACAAGTATTATTTAAGGTTATTTAAGGAACATAAAGAAAAAAAGGAATTGGTTGCTCCAACATGTATGTGTGTACAATGGTGTATTATACCTATTATACCACTTTTGTGCCATTGGGCAATAAGAGTTGTGTAACTGCAAACGCACCCACACACACTCTAAATGGGTTGTATTGATACCGTGGGACTGTCTTTCTCAGTGTTTGCTTATCTGACAAGCTGAACATGTAGCAATATAAAACCCTACTGCCATTTTTTTTATATTTCTTATTACCAAAATACAAATATAATTCCCAACATTGATGAGTATACGTATCGTTCATCCTCAAGGGTTAAATAAGTTGTAGGATCTTGATGAGCATGAATTATAAAGTGCAGAACCTTGGAAATTTCTTTGGAAGGAGTGAGCTGCCTGACCATAATGCATACTTATTTTATTATTTTTATTATTAATCTCAGCATTCAGTAAATAAACTCCGATTTCTTATTATTTTTTTATTCTTGGTTTCATCAATGACATAAATCTATTTTTTTTTAATATTACCAGAATACATTCAGAAATATGTTAAAATGTTTAATCACTTTTATTGCGCACTATGTTCTTTATCTGTCATCTGTCTGTAAATTTATATGCTGGGGAAGGAATAGGTCTTCTAATTTCCGTTGGAAACACATTTAAACGTGTGCTGGTTTGTATGCTCACTGAAAGCTATAAATAATGCAACATGAAGAATTAAGCTCCAGTCTTAATCTTTCTAGATAATCAAAATGAAGAACTTGCTTTGTGCCCTTTGAAGTTTATTCAAGTTGATATGGATTTAGTGGTTTAATCAAAAACTTTTCAAGGTGAAACACTGCCATTGTATACACATCTTATACAACTGCCAATATTCAGCATACAGGGGGGCTGTTAATTGAGCTTTCACTTGTTTGTAACACCATGTGTAAGGAAGCCCCTGGAGCCACACATGGTTGAGCTTCTATAATCCGTCAATTTCTGCCAGCTGTTTAATGGATATAATCAAACATCCTTAACCTGTAAACAGCCTTGGGACATACTGTTACTTTATAGAAGTAGTAACTCAAACTACCTTATGGCATAATAGTCCGAAGGATTTTGCATCAACATGGACATTTCCCCACAGATACTTAAGAAAACGTAATGTCTACTCATTGTGGCAAATAGATATTTACTCAAAGCCAGACGTAAAGACCAAAATCAAAAAATGAAGTGTAAAATATAAAAACAATTTACAAGCTGTTGAAAAATTGCCCAAACCTCTACTACTACTAGTAGTATAAATTATAAAGACATTTTGCTGTCTCCAAACGCTGAAAATGTTTAAAAATAATAAAAATGATGTAACTTAAAACTTCAAAATGATGTATTCACCAGGGGCTGCTACCTAAAAAGCATGAGCAGTAGATAATGGGAGAGTTTTTTTAATACGTTATATGTATGGATATGTTTTAGAGCAAAAGCCCTACTTGCCCTGGAAGTCATAGCAGCATAGTTTGCGGGTAGGTAAAAATCATTAGGTTTATTAGTCCATGTAAACCCAAACTTGTAAAATCTCAATCTTGCCTTTGGTTCGGGATTATTTTACCGTCACTGGTAACTTTCACCACTTTTGTTGGAAGTCTCTTTGATGTACTGGATATGCTTCCAGTCAAGTAATATTTTATCACATTACATTTTGACTTTGACCCTTTGCCACAGCAACAATGCTGCTGTCTGTTCTCTGATAAAGCACACTATGTAATTCAAACGTTTCTGTTGTATATCTCATCTTTCCTTCAAGCTGGTCTTTAGTAGGGACCCCTGCATAATTTACAATCTTAATATATTATATATTGGGGGGGTTTTGGAATGAAAAGTTTCCCGCATATGATAAGTCAGCTTTTACACAGTTGTGCTACTGTTGTATTACCTATTTTTCATGTCCTCTCATGTACCATATACTGTTAATATACTTGATTGCTTTTTACTTGCTGCCCATGTAAGTGTGAAGTACCAGTAGATTATAGTTTATAGGATCCTTAATTGCTAAAGGAATGATTCTAATAATGTACTCAATTCAGTCTGAGTCAGATACTGTTCGTTGAGATGAGTTCCAGGAACAAATAAAAAAAAATCTTGTGTTATCTAGGCATCAGGATTTAAGGATTTGTAAAAAAATAAATGTTGCATTGACATAAATGTATCTTTATCAAGTAAAAAAAACAAACCAATGTTACTCTCCTGCTGTAATGTTTATGATCCTACCTTTTCGCTTTTCCTCTTGAAAGTCTGTATAGTGTAGATGTCTGGTACAGAAAATGTAAGAAATGGCTAGATTTAAGTTTTATGTGTTTTGCGTATTATAGAGATGTAATTGATTAATTGATAAGGTACTGTACTTTAATATGTACTGTATTCTTTAAAAAGGCAACGAAATAACCTTACTTTAGGTAGAAGCTGTAGCCCCCTGTCTCCTCTAGTGTCCTACAATTCTCACCATTGATTGGCTACAAACTGCTTCAGTGGCAGTAAAGCACTGCCAACGAAATAAACGGGATACCCTGCATGGTGTTTGCCAAGCCAGTGCTGGAGGTGCACAGAATATAGCCAGGGAGGGGGGCTTTCTCAGGCAATGTTCCATCTAAGCTCTGCAAAATGTATATGCGTACAGGGCTGGCTACTCTTCTGTGGTGGACTGGACTGCCCACTGCTGAAGGAGCAGGGCTGGTTGGGAAGATCATGAATCTCAATCTAAATGTCCCAAAATACATGAAGCGCAATGTTTTACTGCTCCCTCACAATGCCTCCAGCAATTGATGCTATGCACCAGTATATGGCACCATAGCTCGATGCTCAGCACTGAATCCGTGCGCATCAGTGAAACTAATGTGAATGCTGGACATCATGTTGGTGGGAAAAAAAGGTTAGGGATAGGGAAAAGGAGGAGAGATAAATATAAAGGGTGGGGAGATAAAGAGAACAAAGAAAGATAAAAAGAAAGGGGAGAGATAAAGAGAAGGGATTAGAGAGGATAAAAGGGACCTTAAGGGTATAGAATGAATAAAGGCATGGACGTGAGCCAAACTGAGAGGAGCTCTGAGTTAGAGGAACCCCGAGACTCTGAGAGGAGACCACTGTGGGTGCAATCTGGGTGTTGGAAAATTCTGTGGATGCAACTTCAGAGAGTTGCTACTGCAAGAAGAGCTTCAATGAGATGACTGGTTTAGTGAATAAACCCCAGTTTAAGAATGCTGTTGGCAGTAACGTTTAAAGCCAGCTGGATAGTCAAGATTTGCATTGTAATGAAATCAAGTTTATGCTTTTATTATGGTATGCTTACAGAGTTTGTCATGTTAGAGCAATGAAAGGAATAATTTTCAGAAGTTTAGGCAAATGTCTCAGTTGACGTGTACCTTTTGCACTTGAAGACAAACTAATAGATCTATGACTTCACCCTATCCACAATAAAATTATTATTCTAATAATTTCCCTAAAAATGTTATGCGGTGACATAGCTTGGAAATACATATGTTGTATGGAAGACCTATCATGCTGTAGAAATAAACTTAGCTTGTGCTAAGTTCTTCCTTATATTATAAGAGAACGCCAGCCCTACTTTTTTCTTAAACGTATGTTGGAGTACATTTTCCATGGATTTTATGCTCCCATTGATTTCACTTTTATGCCAATGATTGGCTGTTTCAAGCCGAGCGTATATTCAGTCTTGCAGCAGTCATGTTTTTTTCTTTTCTACATAGAGCAGCAATCATAAGGGAGCTGGTTTACTTATTGCACAATAAATGCATTTTATCAATTTAGTAGGAGAACCAGGTGCTTATATACTGACTGAGTGGTAAAATAATGACTAATTTTCAATACTGAGAAGGAAAAGGTACAAAAAACCAGAGAGTGCTGCTTTCATGCCAGCAAATCATCAGAGGAGTAATCTAAGACACACAATCTCTCATATTTTTCTCTCTTTTCTTTCTTTCAAGAATCCCAATTAGGCTTTCCACCACTGCAATACTAGTTCTGGCAAGAACTGATTTTTTTTCCGAATACATACGATATTTAGTGTTTAAGATGTCCACATTCAAATGGTATTTAATTATAGATATACTTGTGATACATTTATCATAAATTTAATTTCTTTACAAAACGTATGACATGTATTAAGTTTATATGTATATATATAAAATGTATCTTCATGATAAACTGTTTTTGCTCTTAGTTGTAGGTTTGGTCCATATTGGCTGCTTTGATAAAACAGCAACCGTCAGGAACCCTGTGTCTTCTGTAATATGTAAGGATACAAAATATCCCCAGTGATCACCAAATCACTATATTACTTATATAGTACAAAAATATATTATATAGGTATATATAGTATTACATACTTATGTTACTTATATAGTACAATTCGTACTGTTAAGGTAGCTATGACGTAATACAACTGCTAATTATTTTCATCATTTGATGTGCGGTACTAATGAATTCATCATTTGATGTGAAAGAGAAATCAGGAGCCAAATCAAAGTCCATAATGGTTTGGGAAATTGCTATCTATTACTAAATATGGCTTTCTTCCAGTTTTCATTTGTATAAACAACAGTGCTTTAGTATTCTTAGCTCAGCTTCTGCTGTAACTTTTAGATCCAAACCAAGCCCTGGTTACTTTCTAGCTTGGTTGGTATCTGAAGCTGGAAGTGGATTGCCCACTTCTGCCACTTATTCTAGATTTTCTTTTTCTACTAGATAGACATAATAAAAGTACCAATGCCATTTACTTGGCTTAAGTAAATATACTCTCAAATGGTACTCTGTAGGCACCAAATGGAATTTAATGCATATGATCACTACGTATTACCAGACAATTACCTTTATGTTTTGTATTCAGGTGCATAGAGAGATTCATCAGAACACTCTGTATGAATTTGCTCTTTTTCCGTTCAATCCAGTTTAATGCCCTCCAGGAGATGTGTTCCACAAAACCCATTTCATGCATAGCAATGCACAGGAAACTCACTGCCAGCCAGCTCTAGTGCTGACTAACTCAAGAGTTCCAGGGGTTTACATGCCCTCCACACATGCGCAGAATGCCTTCCTATTGATTTCAGTAACAGCCATTTTCTGACAGTCATTGGGGTGTACACTCCAGCTTATTGCCAAGGTTAATATTTTTTTGTTCTTCTTCCAGGTAAAAGAATGCATGCTTAAGTACTTGCAGATTACTTTAATATGTATTCATTTTTGGAATGTTACTGTCCTTTTAAATAGTTTTAAAAGTAATGAATGTTATATATTCTTTATGCAACCAATGGCAGAATACTGATTGTATTCTCTAAGTGCAATCTCTTTGAAAGGTGATTTATTTTATTTTTCTCTTTTATATTAAGCAGCAATCATAAGGGAGCTGGTGTACGTACTGCACATTATATGCATTTTATCAATTTATAGCAGGAACAGGTGCTCATATTCTGTATGAATGGTAAAAATGATGAGTAGTCTTCAATACTAAGAAGGGAAAAGTAAGTAACAATTAATCAGAGGAGTAATCGCCCAAAACACACAAGCACTCATATTCTCTCTCTCTTTAATTTATTTTCTAGAGTTATAATTAGGCTACAAACCACTTTAATTTGAGTTTTGGCAAGAATTGATTATTATTAGTTGTTAAGATTTGTGTGAAACAATGTAGCAGAGAGTTCAACATGGGAGGACAAAAGGTGTAATCTAACTGAAGGGATGTGATTTTGTACATCCTACAACTCACAAAGCAACCAGCATATTTGTTAATATACAGATTGCTTGAGAGTTGTTGTGTGTTGCTAACAGAGGTGGTCTGTACTTACAACTTGAATGACCTTAATTGCAATTCACATTTTTCTCTCTAACACATTAAAATAATAATAATAAGCAAAAACAATAATCAAAAAACAGGTGTCCCCAGAAATCCAGGAGAGGTGGAGAAGAGTAGAATGAGGAAGCCCTTTTCTCCCACCTATAGAAGGGCTTTTTTTCTTTTAAATGCTTAAGAAAACGCCTATACAATTATTACTTTTAATATAATGTAACGTTTACTTAAAAAAAAACCTTAGTGTCATTTTAAGATCAATGTATTTGGTTTGCTAGGAAACCGTAATTTATTTATATGGCCCTTTCAGTGTTAAAATCACATGAAAAGTCAAACTTATATTCATTAATGTTGTACCTCTTTCCTTATGCTTCCACTGTGTACCTTTATCTAAAAAAATCTAACACATTTTCCCCATATGTGAACCATTGACTCCAATAAATTCAATGGGTACCACCCAATCGTTTTCATGGAGGTCATGTAAAGTTGCAGGTTAAACATCTGATTCCCAGTTGTCTACATGTTATTGGCTCTATTAGGTCCTAACCAGATAAATACATATATAAATGTTGGGCTGTGCGCGTAATAATTTAGGAGGAGCAAGTTGATTAACAGGCCCATGTTCAGAACCGTAAAATTTATATTTAAGGTTGAATAATTTCTGCCTAAGCTATTACTGAGAAGGCAAATGAGTGAAGGGGACACCCAGAAAAATATTTAAAAATCAATGAACCATAGGAGGGTAAAACCATACAGATCTGTTGTCATTAGTCTTGTCTTGTGAAGCGTTAAATCTCTGTTCCTTGTTTGGGATGAGGGTGAAGTGGATTTGAGATGTGGTTTTAAACAAATTCATAAATGCATCATTTTTATTTTGTATTTATTCTTAATAACAGTTATGTTATTACAGCTTTTACATAAATTCATGAATAAATTGTTAAACCTTTCTATAGCATACCCCCAACATTACAGGTGTCCAAAACAGGACACCATGTTAGCTATTGTTTAATTGTTTTTAAGGTATTTTAAAAATAAGCTCTGTCCCTCCTCATCCCCGCCTCTACAAAGACAGTGTGAACCAATCAACAGCAACCAGCAGTTTAGCAGTGAGGGAGACATACATTACATGGATACTTAAGTGTCCCAAACGCGCCTCAACAACGAAAATGGAAATACATTTTTTTGGGACTAGACTCTCACTTTAAAGCAAAAGTACTGAAAATGGACTTCAAAGTACATATGAGAAAAAATATATTTGAAATCAAGATGGTTAGCACATTTAGTACCAAAAAAACAGGATTAATTATGGATTCATGTTGTATTACCAAATGTTTCTCACTGATAAGGTCTCACTGATATACCTTATCAGATTGTTTTTCTTGACCCATATGATGCCATAAATGTCTGGAATGTTTTAGGATGTTTTGCTTCAGGCTTGACATATGGAAGTTGACATTCTTGAATGCATGTCCTAAAAACTGAATTGTACTCAAATAAAAAAAGTTTTGCCACAAATCCCAAATGATTTAAAATAATTGTAAAATAAAAAATAGAAAAAAATAGAAAATCAAAAATACTTCAGTTTTTGTGATCAATCAGTTTTAGTGAATTATTTCTCTTTCCAAAGAGAAATAATTTTCTCTGCTGATTACATTCTTTGTACTATTTTCTGCTTTTTTTCCCATAAAGCAATAGCTAAATCTCATCTGGAATAAGTGTAGTTCTATATAATTATTTACACACTTTCTACTTCTGTATGCGTATTTTCATGTATAAGCCATGGATTATAATTTTCTTTTCAAATGCTGTGATTCATAAAACTAAATTCTTTCCATTATGCCCATACAATATTTGTAATCCAGTGTTCCTCTAAAAAGTAGTCTTTTGAATTTCATGTTTTATACTTTGTAACAAAGTGCTATATGCATTTTTCACTTTATACCTTTCAACACCATATTTTTATTTTATTTTATTCATACAAAATGCAAAACACAATCAAAACAGGGGGCTTGTGAATCCTAAATCATTCCTCATATTGATATTTCTACCATCAAACATTATATATTTTTTAAATGTGTTACATTTATTTTTTTATTTAACTCAAGGGTTCTGTGATTTTGGTCTCTAAAGCTGCTGTGCACCTATTTCCCCCTACTTTAAAAAAAAGTATTTACAGATGTACAAGTGAACATGCTTTTGGTCATATTCCAGAAACGTAAATACTGTATAATTACTTTATCAAACAATGTTCTGGAATGCTGGTCTGGTTTCTCCTTTTTAATTGTGCTTCTTTAAAGTGTATGTGATCAAATAATTAAGAATGGTAAGTATCAAAGTGCAATGTATTCAAGTGTTTGTTTTTGTTCATAGGCACATAGGAAGAATATTGGACTAATTTATTGGACTCTTTGGGATTCTTTTATATGAGATCATTTCTAAAGTGTTTGAAAATGTATATTACCATTTAAACAATGCTGTCAGTGAAATAAACATATCCTTCTCTCATAAACACCAAGGCAATATAACATTTTTTATGGAGTGGAACCAAATAAATTCCTGGTTCACACATTATTCTTATGCCGTATATATAGCGGTACAGTAGTCAGTAACTCCCAAGGAAGGGAAGATCACTACACTCAATGCAAATCACTTGTATGGGCATTGTTATATATGGTATAATATGCATATGTTAAATACAATGCAGACAAAGTAATGTAAAGAGGTTTTTAAATCCTCCGTTAATATCAAATGCATTATATTTGCAGTATATTTTGAAAGAAACAAGACAAAGATTAGCATTTTAATCTTATATCTGTTTACGCACCAGATACTCCATTTTTAAGTACCTGTAAATGCGAAATGTAGTTTGGCATGAACTGCAAGACATTTTACTGGGTGCAAATCACCCTGACTGCTTCAACTGAAAGCAGGAAATATACTTAAGTATGCTTCCTGGAATTGCTTATTAAGCTACTAGAAAAGCATGTGGCTGAAACATGCATGGGGCAAGCATAGATCTATCCTGAATCCAAGATGAGTCCAAGGACTGATTAAGGTCTGAGTCTTTCCAGGAATAAGGGTTTCGGCCAAATGTTTTTTATATGCCATCAAATTTTACTACAGGCACTCGTAATTCATTCCTGGTGACTGGGTTTGACAGAGAACACATTGTCACCATATACATGGCTCAAGGTCTAAATTCCTGTATAACAAGGATTAGGTAAATCTAAGATCAGGAGCAATAGAAAGGAAAATCACTAACCCATCTGAGAGATGTTCAATGCAATAAAGCATCTTCCAAAAACACTGCTTAGATTAGAAAGAGAGATAGACACGGACAATGAGAGAGATGCAGTGAGATAGACCTTGGGGAATAGTGCTATTTTGCCTTGTTTAAATAGAATGACAACATTGTTAAGCTGACATTCTGGTATGCATTTCCGTTTTAGGACCTGAATAAAGGTGCAATTGAAAGAAGGGAAGATAAAAGAACACGAACTGGACACAACAAAAGTGCTTACAGGTATACACTTGAAAAGCATACCTATGTTTAATGTTTTGATTGATATACCTTTACAAAACACCTATCAGGGCTGTGCGAAAATGGTATGTAATTCTATGGGATTCTTATCTGTAGATATCGGCCTCATTGAGAAGATCAAAATAATAGTAAATGCCAGTATACATGAATGGTTTTTGGAAGACGGTGAACCCCAAGACCTGGCAAGCAGGAGCCACATCTTGCCAACTTTCAGGATACCCTCAGTTTTCATTTGCTGCCTGCTGACAGTATAATGCCATAGATAACTAGGTTTTCCAGTTCTATTAACTGTACACATTGAAGCAATAGTATAAATTGTGGGGAAGGAGAAATAAATGTGGACAATACAACAGAAATATATTGTTCAAATTTGTCAATGGGTCATCTGTTTAGTCATACAATAAATAGCCTAACAGGACATCATTATCAACACATAGTCCATTTTAAACTTTATTTTCTTTCCTTGTGAAACACAGATCAGGATATTAATAAAAAGGTACATTTGTAGCAAATACCATTTAAAATGATAAAGTAAGGCTGTAGAGCAGTGAGGTCTGAAGGTAAAGATCAATATCAATTTCTTACGAAGAAGATGGTTTCCTTTCCTTAAACTTTTAATAAAAAAATTAAAGCTAGCCAGCATACTTAAGAAATTGCCAGAAAAACTATGTAATGAGCCTGTACTGGTACAATTATACATCACTTTAACAATTATAATGCAAGTTCCATACAATATTTACTTCATGGTGAACAAAAGGTATCTCATAGATTTATCAAGTTACTGCTTGGTATATTTTTCACGTAATTAATGGCTGAAAATAACATTTTTGGCAACTCACAGGAACAGTCCTGTTTGGTTTTATTGAGCCACTTTATGAATAATAGAAGCGACAGCAAGCATTTAACAAGCCCGACACATTTCTTTGTTGGATATGTTTGGCAGTAACATTGCCCCCAATTGACCACAGTTTTGGAATGTTGCTGCCCATAGTTGTATCCAAATTGAATTTCAAGGCTTTTTGGCAGGATATAAAAGTAGTTGGTAGAGTAAATATAAAACCTTTTCTTTTTTCATTTTTTGTTTACTTTGCATTTCCTGCCTCTGCATAATT
>VKOC01000002.1:29360537-29375796 GCA_009364415.1 Spea multiplicata | reverse complement strand
GGATAGATGGGTTGGGGGTGGGGGGGCCCTTAACAGATTCTCGCACCGGGGCCCTGAGATTTCTAGTTACGCCCCTGGAGATCTTCAACAAAAAAAAGTATATACAACAGCAGATCTCCAAAAGAAGGATAAAGCTTACAACAGCGGGTACACATGAACACACACACTCATTCTCTCCTTCTCCCGTTTTCCATGCGGCACACACACAGTTCTGTCTCCCACTTACCTTGTGCAGAGGCCTGTGTTTACTGCAGTTCACACTCTTCGTGCAAACTGCAACCATACTACAGGGGTAAAGTAATGCAATAAAACATAATAGATTATTTTGCGTATGTGCTAAAATTTTGCAGATATGTTTACATACATACATACAGATATAGAGGTGTGTGTGTATAGCTATAAATATATAGGTTGCTTTCCTGTTGTGAAACTGAATTACGTTAGTAATTGCTGCACAAGGGACACCCACCTAAACACTACTCCGTGATGGCTTAAAACCAGGCAGACTCAGCCAAAACATATTGTTTGAAAAAATAAAAAATGTAGATTGTTTTTTTATAACCATGTAAGGTAAGTATTCAAAGAAAATACATGTCCATGTGTATTAGCATTAGCATCTTCAATCCTTCACCTACATAACATTATTACCTTTACTGATACATTAATAACAATACTGCAGAATATTTGTTTTTACATATACAATTTAAAATGCACTTTCCACAAGCAAAGTCTTCTCCTACATTTCTGAAGAATCCTCCCGTAGTGTAAATGCATTCTATTCTTAGAAGATGGAAATTAGCAAATAGATTACAGTAAATGCATTAGATGTTTTCTGAGCAGTTTTATAATCTTGTAATGGGTAAAAAGAAAGAAACCTTCCAGCTGTTTAGGATTTTAAACACATCTTCTAAAATCCTCTCAGAGCCTCATTCAGAGTACATTAACTTGTGCCATAACACAGATAAAAGCTGTGTTTACTAGATAAAACCATGGTAATGGTTTACTATGAATACATCTAGAGTGGGCGACCTGACTTTTGTCATATGAGTAACCACATGACTTAAAACTATTTCAACTAAAAAACAAATTAATGTGATCATATATATATATATGTAGCCCCACCAATATCCCTGTGATCACTAACCCCAGTTACCGCCTTACCCGCTGCAAGCCTATCCTAAGTCTCCGCTATGTGGATATTGGGGTACATGGCTGCGGCAGGGCCTCCCCAGCTGGCAATCCAGGGTATAGATGTTGAGTCCAGTTAGGAACATCCCTACGTTAGCAATGACCACTTACACACAGCTAATTTAAGAATAAATTTGTATTGCACAATAACACAAGGCTGTGCAAGAATATAGCAGTGAAATAAGTGCAGTTAAACAATTCAGAATTCAATACATATAACCCATATAACTTTACCTTCCCACGAGCAAATGCTGCAACCCACCCTAGTCTTCACTCTAGGGGCAGTCTGGTACCATTAGTTGGTGCACATAGTTGGGGACCATAAAAGATTGTAATCCACAACAGGCTTGAGCTGTATTCATCCATCCATCCATCATTAATGTGTCTTAACTCTGGAATAAGGTTCAGGGCAAGGGTGGATCCAGAGGTTGACCTCACGACACTTGCACTAGTTCATTCACGCAGACACTCACACCAACACAACTAGACACTAACGCACATGCACACACACACAAACATTACCAGATACTCAAACTAAAACAACCAGACACACACATAATACCATACCCAAAGACACGTGTTCACGCCCTAACATACCCAGACACACAAACACATACTAACAAAGCTAGACATATTTTTACACACTTAAATAGCTCCCCATGCACACCCACAAACATACCTAGACACACATACTAAGATACCCATAGAAAGATTCATGTTCACACTCTAACATACCTAAACATACACTACAGCACGCACTAACATACCTAAAGACACATACTCACACACTAAAATACCCACATACACACACTAATATATATATTACTTTCACTGCTCGACTGCAGAAGAGTCTAGTTGATGGGAGCGGAAAAAAGAGCAAATTGTGGATTCATTAAGCCGAGAGTTGCTTGTGAGTAGTAGATGCAAGTTGAAACTAAGTTTGCACTTACAAGTATCAACTGTTATTTCAACGAGGATTTCGATGTGAGGGCAAGCAACCTCAGTTGACTTTGTCCAGTAAAATTAATCCTTATCTCGACCGAGCAGAGGTGTAGTAAATATAAAAAACGTTGTTTCCAGAAGTCATTAAGAGGGTGGGTTGCCTCAGGTCTAAGGACCTCAGACCAGTTGTTAACAAGTTCCTTACTTTTAAATGAAATATTTCCAAAACAATTATACCAACCTGTAAATACCCTAAAAAATTAAAGTCATACAATATTGATGGTTTGAATAATTGATTTTATTATGCTTAAAGCTGGGTAGATGGTTGCCATTAAAGCAGAATTTGGAGCTATGGCTAACTGATCATATTCTGGATTGCATTAATTTGTTGAAACATCACAACTTAAATGGTGCATAACACACCTAATTTATTCACTTTGTTATTTGTACAACCGATGATGGTTAAACATAAGCTGACAAGATAAAGTAAAGAATCATCATTGGGAAAGGCTTAATGGGGAGATAGTCACATAGTCATTCTGTTTTAACATAGTAAAATGTTTGCTGCTTCAGCATATTAGAAAATTAAAAAACTTATAGTTAGTGAGAATGGGTACATTTACCTTCATTTTTACCAAAGACATAAAAATGCTTATTTTACCTCTCAGTTTCTCATGGTTGCTTATTTTCTCCTAGAGACACAAGATCCCTTAGAAACTCAATGAAAGGTGCATTTCATCAAGATGCTCATTCGAATGTGGAAATCATAAACCAATGGAGCATTCTATAATAAAACTTAATTTGGCAGCTGAAGGTAACAGGGATAAGGGAAATGAAGACAAGCCATTTATAGATGCTTAAAACCAGCATAAGAAAACAATGAAGTTTAGGAGGTTTTTGTATCATAAGCTACCTTTGCATCAAAAATGTTTGTAAGATTTGTAGGCAGTGTACACAACAAAGATCTCTCTCAATTAAGGTACGATAAAGAATAGCTAGAAAAATAGGTGAATATTTATTACAATCTGGTTTAGTCCAAGAATCAGCAAACAGCTCAGTGTCTAGAAATGAGCACAAGAAAATGGCCATTAATAATGGAATGTAAATGTTACTCTTGGGTCCTTAGACGCAATCCTTTTTAATAATATATAAATTAGATGTGCTTAAAACAGCAATTCATCTAAGCTAAACCTATTCTGCTAATTGGAATGTTTCCCAAGTTGTAGAAGATAATGCGAACAACACTGGACTTTAAAACGGGAAATTCATTTTTGGAAACATCATGGTCTGAAAAATTGCTGATATATAGATACATATAAATATACATTACAGTATTATAACAACAATCATCTTGTAGTTGCTTTTAAGATACAGCTGGGATTGAGGGGGCATCCGCACTCAAAGAGACATGTTTAAAATGTAATATTAATATTAAGGACTGAGACAGATAACTCATATTATTATTTTTCACCACTGCTGATGGTTATTCTTACATTTTCACTTGGAATGCATAAAATCCTAGGGACACTTATGCTCATAATTAGTTTTCTTTATGTTGCAGGTGTAAATGTAGAATTGGCCATCAATCCTATTTGGCAAAATAACTATTTCATTGCGGTACTTTCACAAACATCTGGCTAATAGCTGCATGAAAAATGTGAGGTGAAAAGTATTCCTGAGACAATTACCTCATTTTGTGAATTTGTGTTGACCAAGAAGCATTGCAATCTACTCCTAGGGATCCCACAATAATACAATTACATTAGACTTATTTAGTTATTTTGGCCCACGTATAACCTTTCCTTCCTATGCATGAAGCACACACTACTAAAGAGGGTTGTCAATCAGACTGTGAATGTGTAACTTTGTGTACAGTACCACTGATATATTTAGTTTATGGTTTAATATGTGCATAATATTTTAGATGATATGCATTGCTAAATTATGCAAACCGAAACAAGACAAAAGCATGAGCACAAGAGTCTAAGTTGACATATCAATTAATCTTTCAGATGTATTTTTTTATTTTTTGTTTCTTTGGTTTCATATCATATTTATGTATAAACCCCTCGAGTGTTATAGGAAGTGATTTACTGCATCATTAACACATTTTGCCCAAATGAACCTATGTGCCCTAGAAAATCAGACCAAAAATCTCATGGTAATGCTTTTAAGTTGTAAAGAGATTTAATGAACAGAATGTAACAGATGGTTTACTTCAAAGAACGTTATTTATGAATGTGTGCAGGGAAGCTCAAGGAAAGTGTTACAAAGTTAAAATTTTAGTTTCAAGTAAACCAATGACATAACACTAACATTAAAATAAACCCTTGTTTCTATATATCTGCCCTATAGAAATAAGCCACTGAGCAGAGCATGTATTTTTTATTCATGAATACACTTTCTTCCATCCAGTATTGCCCTTGTGCCCTTGGGATATCAACCACTTAGCAAAGCACCCTTTGTTTTCTCATCAAATAAATTAAAGAAGTTTCATGTTGCGTTGTGTTTATTCTTTGCTATTTTTTATGTATCACAATCTATAGTGTGAAAGGCAAACAGAAAAAATAAATAAAAAGCAACGTACTTAAATAAAAGTAGTTCAGTGTAATTAAAGTCAGGAAATCCGGTCTCATTTTATGTTAACTTTAAATACAATTAGTTGCTAGTTTAATGTCATTCTATGAACCAGCTGATTGAAAAAAGTCATTTTCTTACCTGAACGCTGCGCAGGACAATTAAAATAATATATTTTAAATGCAGTTTTAAATGGCAACCGCTTATCTTTGCACATGCTGTGTTAATTAACCTTTTCAGTCAGAGCTTTGAGAAACCTAGAGCTAGATTTACTTGCAGAAAAACATCTGAGTGCAATCAAGTAATGTGGTTATTATAGCTATACTTATGAACAAATGAATATCTGAAATTCGGGAATGGAAATGGGTATCCTAAAAGGGAAAATATGATAAAATATTTAAGAAGGCCTATTTACTAGTTCAAACATAACCATTTTTACGACAAGATTTAACACTTATGGAATACAGGAAATATAATACCCCAATATCAATGAGTCAATGAACTGGTTCCAGTAAGCAGTGAACATATGCAATTATTCTACAGCCACTAGCTTGATTGTTAGAGACACTGCATTCATATTGCATGTGACAACCTACCATTGAGTGTTTTTAACTACCAATTGCACTTAAATATGAATCGTTCTGGTAATTAGAAACAAACCAGCAAAACATTTTGTAATTCAAAACTTGTATGTGTTACATATGTTTCTTTTCTACATTTAACGAGAGCACATGAGGTTTATGCAAGCTGTAAAACAAAGATATAGCTAAAATTTACATAAGTGTAGTATTTTTTTGTAGAGAGAGAGAGGGATTTTTTTCTTTTTCATTTTTAAATTGCAATTATGAGAACCATGACTTATAGGCAATGCAGCATTTCTTTTACTAGGTTCTGCAGCATAGTGCAATCATGCAGTGAATCTACATGCCATCATAAATAAGACATAAAAATCATTTTCAAAAACATACAGTATATATAAAGCAAATAAAGTACTAATAAAAATGGAAACTCGGCTTAGTGGAACAAACAGCACCATATTTGTAAATGCATAGTAAAAAAGTGTATAGGTAAATTATACAGTTTATATATGGTACCTCACTATTTCTGGAATTTTGTCTAAACACTGGTTTGGACTGGGCATTAAAATGGGCCCTGGCACTTTAAGTCCAGCGGCCGCACGCCGCAAGAGTGTAGCATGCAGCCGTGTATATCTAGCAGGTTAACGTACACTAAATGATGGGATTGATAGCAGCAGTGGCAATAAAGTTCCATGTGCCATTAGGCACTTGCCCACTGGGCCAGATGGAAGGTCAAGGTGTGATTGTACAGGCAACGATGCTACAATAATGTAATATGTCTTGGTTTTGTATTAGAAATAAAAACAGTTCATAAACTGTGACTTTTCTGTTCAATTACCTTCTGAAAATGAAAACATGTTCAATCATCAGCAGAGGGGCATTGGAAAATGCTAAACCTATCAACAGCACACCATTTAAATTACTAATGCTTGTTTCTAAAAGCTAAAAACAATCTGGAAAATAGAAATCATTAATGTTTTTACTACAATGTATGGATACAAAGAGTTATAAAATCCACAAATATTTCCTGAGGTAGGATTTATTATTTTCACCACCCTAATATAGATAACTGGGAACTTCTCATGGAAGGCTACTCAAAGCTCTCATTCCTGTGAGGGAATGAGTTTGTGAGTGGGCGGGGCTAACTATCCATGTGGGCACGGCTAGCCACACCAAAGGTGTGTAGCCACGCTATGGGTGGGGTTAACCATGTATAAGAACGGGGCTAGCCCCAGCTAGCATTAAATTTGAAGTGGGAGGAGAGTGGGCATGTCTACATGTCCCTTTCCTGCCCCTGAGGAAGATGAGCATTACCTGGGACCAAGCGACATAGCATGTCCCCCATCTGTTTGTTAACATAGCTCCAGGTTCCCAGGGTAGGCTGCTTGGAGCTCTTCCTCTTCAGGCACTAAAATGCCTTTAGTAGGAGGGAATTTAGCATGGAGCATGTGACGAGCACTACTATTCATTTATTTGAAAGTATTTCAGCCACATATTTTAATTCAGTTTCCCTTTAAACTTTATCAGATTATACAAAAATGTATCTCTCACCCCTAAGCCATTCCTTAGAACTAGCCTCTGGTTAGTTACCATAGAGAGCAGTATTCAAAAGTAAAATTCAAAACCTCTGTTATCATTTCTCAAGCTGTCATTTTATTTTACACTTGGCAGTGTACCATAAATGAAACATAGAATATTCTCTGACAGGCTAAATTATTATGCAAATCAAAAAAGACATTTTATGCAAACCAATGTATTCTTACTTGATAACTGACTGGCTGGACAACATAAATTTTCATATTTACTAGCTACATTTGGCCCTATGCATACATAATAAGAAATCCTAAGTTGATTTGAAGCTTAACAAATAACAATGACAAGTGAAAAGTTTACTTTACCGGTATTTTTCTTTGTGTGTTTAAAAACCCTTAAGACACACAGAATCATGTAATGGCCACTCTTGTGGTTTCATAGCAACTGTGTTGGGATGTGTAGCAAGAGGTGGGGTGGGGAAGAGACAGCCCAGAAGTAGGTAGAAAGGCATTCCTCCTGGGCTGGTCAAGGGAGATAAGTGGATCTTCCCAACCTTGCCATGATCCCCATTGCCTGCAAAAGCAGGACAGAGGGGCAGCTACCCTGGACGGTTAATGTATGATGTGCTGGCACACATTGGGTAGATAACTTCTATCTCTTTTTGTGGTTCAGATTTCACAATCTAATTGGTTAAGCAAATGGGGCAAAGTTGAACCACCATCATATTATAAAGTACTGAAAAGGGAATTTAATAAAGTACTGTAATAAAAAGGCTTCCATTTATTAAAACTAATGATGTTAAAATCTCTAGTAAGGTGATGATTTCTGTTGTTTTGACATGTACTTTGTGAAAGTCTTGGGAGATGTTAAAAAAATCTGTAAAAGTAAGAATACTTTCAAAACTAGTCATTTAAATAGTTTATTTCTATCATTTAACAAAATGCAAAGTAAGGGAACAGAAGAAAAAAATATATCAAATCAATATTTGCTGTTACCAACCTTTGCCTTTAAAACACTATGAATTATTGTAGATACACTTGGACACAGTTTTTTAAGGAACTCAGCAGGTAGGTTGTTCTTGGAGAACAACTCTGTCTGCCTTGAAATTTCTGCCTGGAAGAGACCTTGCCAATACAGTTTAACCACCTTGTGTCTTGTTGCTGTGCTTTGTCTTGCCTTGGTGTGTGACTTTTTACATTAAACTTTCTTCAGTAGCCTCATCCTGTAAATCTGGCTGCTTTTCACCCAGTTTTATTCCTCCTATACTGTTGTTTCTGTTTCAGTTAATGTGTTTCAACCTACTTTGACCTAATTGATGATTATTAGCACCTGTTTGGTATAATTGTTTAATCATACACCTAATTATATGTCTACAAAATACTTAACTTTGTGCAAGTGTGCCTAGAAGAATTCTAGTACTTTATATTGAAGATAACAAGTTGGATTTATGTTATTACTGATTACAATAGGTGAACTGAACACCCTTACATAGAGTTCTACTCAAGAAAAACTTTCTGTGTCTTTTTAAGGTTTTCAGATCTGAATGACTTGTCATGCCTAATGTTTGAGTGACAAGTATATAACGTAATGTCTTATTTATGTAAATATTTTCACATCATGCAATATGTTAGTTTTGTAGACCTAATGTAATATGTTACTGAAAAATACCGAACAGGGAAAGCTTTATGCGTCGTAATCCCTCAACAGAATGGAAGGCTTCCAAGTATTTCATATTTTCTACACCCTGAAGCTTGTTTTATGTTTCAACTTCTGTAATGTTCCATTTCTTCATCTTACAACAGGGAACAATGCACTTTAAATGGTTGGCTAAAGACATCTCTCCTAGCTGTTTGTTATACAGGTATTAAAAAGTAATCCAGGCTGTCAAAAAATGTTTTAGTTTTATCCGGTTTGGCTTCCTAATACACAGAATGGTTCATACCAGAATTCATTATAGTAATATATCCCTGGATTTCCTAGCAGCAAGGTGTTTTATCTTATGGAATAATACATTCCAATCATCTTACACTGAACCTGTGTAATTCAAGTCTGAAGCCCCAACAGACCAATTACTGTTACACATAAAACACTGCCTAAAACTTTTTGGCTAAATCAGCCAGCAGGTAGACAAGAGTAATTTAACAGATTTAGTCATTATTTTGTGTCTCCAAGCATGTTCACATTAGTGGTTAAAGATTTCACAACATACTGTGGTATTAGCTAAAATAACCATCTTGTGAAAATAGATCCAGCTCCACATGTAGAAGCACTTTAAAAATAATATATCCTCAAATGCACTGTATTATATTTTCTGTGAAGCTGTGGGCAGTGTTTGAAAATCAGGAGGAAGGTACAAAATGCAAGAACCCATACAACCTGATTATAGCTCACGTGTCCTGGTCACAAGGGAAAATGGTTAATACAACAACATTCACACTTATGGAAAACAAACTAGGCACCTAGAGCATGAGATAACTTAGGGTTGACCCAAACCTAAGACACTTTTTTACCGAAATGTTCAAGATTTTTTTGGGGGGGGTGTAATTACAAGCACTGTGAGGATCTAAAAAAATACCAACAGAAGTTCACCGGGAACTCATGTCTGTGGAGATGCAGATGAAAAAGAAGACAGAAGAGAGAAGAAAAAGCAGATGAAGATTCTAGAGCAGAAGGCGGTGAGTGTCACAGAGGCAGAAGTAGTTGGCTGAGAAGGTAGGGAGACATTCAGAGACTGAGAGTGAATGAGAATGGAAGGAGAGTGGAAGAATGTGAAGGAGAGTGTGAGAGAGTGGGAGTGAATGAGATATAGAAAACTTACCTTTTGTAACCCTTTTGTTCCAAATGTTATTGTAAACTTTACAATGATCTCAAAGGAGGTTCTAAATGTGTTTAAGTTGAATTATAAATGTTTACTTTTTTCTGATGCGTATATGAAGTTTGGTTTCTTTAAAATATGATACAGCCCATATGCCATAAACGCTTACCCTCTTTGAAAGAGTTTATAGAGAAATTGTTTCAAAATTATAACCTTATTCACTTATGGCAACTGTGCACATGGAGGTAGCTCTTTCATTAGGGTCCCTCGAATGGTATACCAAACGAAAATCTGCAAACAATTCTTACAGAGAGATGTAAAAGGTAGCACTCAATAAACTAACCGAACTGAAATTCTTACCTACAGTGCTTGCCAAACATAATATGCTTGTCATTATTGCCAAGACGGCAGGGTTTGCTAATAATCAGCCTAAAGAATATTGCTATTTAGCTTAGTAACATGATGTACATGGAAGCTTGGACTGAATGGGGTCTATTCAGTTAGCTTCACATGTGCCGTGTAAAAAAAATACCTAAATGTTTAATTATCCCTGCAGACAGATCACTATAAAAAGAATTCTATTATATTCACCTTCCATATGGGCTAGGGTCTGTCTGACATCATTGATGTTTCTTGACTACTCTAATGAAAGGAAAACTATTAATTAAAAGGTTACTTTTTTTACATATCCCACCTGTGGATGTATACTTACATTCTGTTTTACTTGCAAGTGACTAAGAGGGTTATTTAAAAAAACAGTCAGTTACAGTGGGCTGGAATGTTCATACATGCCAGTTTACCTGTATTATGCTAAGACAACTTGGACCTTTTTTCATCCCCTTGGGATGGACCCTCATAATACACAGATGGAACGTATTAAATTTCAACAGTAAAATGATATTTTAATATACGGTATATGGCTATTTATTCATATGAGTTATGGTGGCGAGAAAAAGTAAATTAATTGTAATTACCAGCATTTATGTATAAATGTGTCTTAAAATATTATGTTATCTTCATCTAAATCACAATAATGAACAAACACAATCTGTTTTATTTAATAACTAGACTTGTGCATTCATATTCAGGAGAACATGAAAATGAACATTGCAATGAATGTTATGTTTTGGTTGTTAAAACCGAATAAACTAAAATGGCAGCGGGTAAAAAAAACGCATAAAGAATCTTAATTTCTTTGTGTTCGTCTTCGGTTTCCCTTCGCGTCCACCATTTCCTCAAAGAGCAGGAGGGACATTGATTGAGTGAGTTGATCTTGGTTTGTCCAATCACATACTACCATACACAAAACATTGAACAAAAATTAAAAATGCCATGGCGGGACACTAGGGTGGAAGTCGCTGCTGTCTGAAAGCACTGGTAAATGAATTCCAAAACCCGGTATCTTAACTGGGTAGCCAGGAGCAAAATACTGCAGGGTCATGTAACCTTGGTAACTCTGCCTTCTTTACGCTCCACACCTTTTGTTTCTGAACACCTGGAGCAACAATTGACAAGGTGTTCTGAAATCAAGCGATTAATGCATGCTGCAATGGGGGCATGGCATTGTATATTGCATCTGACAAACAGGTTTGACACATGTATAAGATATTTCCATAATGTATTAAGGCATTATAATTCAAGATTTTCATAGCCCCTTGTGCCTGAAAATATAGATTTTATAAAAGACAGGAGGCGAGTATTATGCAATAGTCTTTCTTTACTACTGGACAGCAGCAAGGGTTAACCAAACAATATATGTTGAGAAAAAAACAAAGAATCAATCAAACATGCTAGGTATGCAGGTAATAACCAATCAGAGCATATCACAGGTAATATAACAGGTAACTTCCTCAGACTCCTCCTCTTTCGAGCTGTAGAAGTCATAAAACATAAGTCCAATATAAGGAACAGAAGAAACGTTCAGGAATAATAACTTGGGAAACTGTGTGAAGATGAGACCGAAGATGAGGAATCCGTGGAGATTCAAACTGAAAAATATGAGAGAAGAACCAAAGGGAGGGTTAAATGGGTGGGATAATACTCGCCTCCTGTCTTTTATAAAATCTATATTTTCAGGCACAAGGGGCTATGAAAATCTTGAATTTTATGGCAGACAGGAGGCTCGTATTATGCAAGTTTAAAGCTAAATAAGCATAATAGTTATAATATTACTGAGGAGACATGAGGTTCTGGTCTAAAATAGAAAGTTTTGAACGTGGATTCCGATGACCAGTCGGCCGCCTTAAGAATGTCTGCCAGAGAGCCACCAGATTGCAGTACTTTAGTAGACATTGCTCCCCTGGTGGAATGGGCCCCAAATTTTGAGATGTCAATGTTAGCCATGGACATGGTGAGTTTAACCCATCTCGCCAAAGTG
Source organism: Spea multiplicata (assembly GCA_009364415.1). Classification (NCBI taxonomy): domain Eukaryota; kingdom Metazoa; phylum Chordata; class Amphibia; order Anura; family Pelobatidae; genus Spea; species Spea multiplicata. The sequence continues at coordinate 29,363,786 of VKOC01000002.1, read as the reverse complement.
GGTGAAGAGACAGGAAGATGGGGTTTACGAAATGAAATGAGTAACTGATGATAGGACGGGTTTCTAAAATCCGATGTCTGGAGTTCATAAGCTTTAAGGCAACGAACTACACATAGGGAGGGATTATGAGGGAAAGCAGGATAGAAAATAGACTTCAAATTGGTTTTTGTTCGTCTATGAACAGTAAAGAGGACATAGGACATAGGGTGTATTGTCTTTGCGTCAAGTCTAGGGCTCTAACATCTGAGACCCGTTTAAAGGATATGAGACATAAGAGCATAGTAAGCTTAAAACTTAAGAGCTTGAGAGAGAGAGAATCATAATCATCCCATGAATCAAGTAGTTGTAAAACTAAATTAACATCCCAGGTAGACACGTATTTGGGTAGGGGAGGACATTTTAAACGAATGCCCCTAAGGAGCCTGCAAACTAGGGGGTGTTTGCCCAAAGGTAAGGCATCAATGGGAGAATGCTGAGCTGAAATGGCTGAGCGATAGAGATTTAATGTACGGTAAGCTTTACCAGAATCAAATTCAGAGGACAAGTAATTAAGGATGCAGGCTACAGGTGCATGAATGGGATCCAGGTCCCTTTGTGTGCACCAATTAAGCCAAAGTTTCCAGGCAGATCTGTAATTAGATCTGGTACCTGGAGCCCACGCTTCTGAGAGGATGTCTCTAGTAGATTGAGAAAACGGGATGTCTGGTTCGGGAGCCCCGAGATCAGCCAAGCTACTAGAGAAAGATTCCCCGACAGGATCAGAGGATGAGGTTCCCCTGACGGATTGGTTAATAAATCCTGAGACAAGGGAAGAATTCTTGGGACGTCTGTCAGCATTCCCAGGATTTGGGGAAACCACGACTGGGTAGGCCACCAGGGGGTTATGATGGCTACAGTGGCCTTTTGTGAGAGTGTCTGGAGTAGAACCCTGGGAATCATCATGAATGGAGGGAACGCATATAGGGTCCCTGATGGCCATATCTGGGTGAATGCGTCTGAACCCAAAGCGTCTGGATCCGGACGCCAACTGTAGAAATCGGTGACTTGCCGATTGAGACGTGACGCGAACAGGTCTAGCGTTAGAGGTCCCCAGAGATGGTTCAATTGATGGAAGACAGCTGGATCTAGCATCCAATCGCTGGAGTCGGCCAGGTAACGGGAGTTCCAGTCTGCAATTGTGTTTGAGAGGCCAGGAAGGTACTCTGCCTTTAGGACAATATGTCTGTCTAGACAAAAGTGCCAAAATCCTTTGACAAGGTTGGTCAGTTCTTGTGATTTGGTGCCCCCCAACTTGTTGACATACTGGACCGCAGATATGTTGTCCATCCGCAGGAGTACGCAGCAATGGGTTCTGTCTTTCACAAAACTCTTTAGAGCGAAAGAACCTGCCAAAAGCTCCAAACAATTTATGTGCAAGAGAGATTCTTGAGGGGACCATTTTCCTCCCGTGGAACGGGTTCCGCATCTCGCGCCCCAGCCAGCTAGACTCGCATCGGATTCTATGGTAATATCTGGGAAGGATGCGAAGATAGTCTTCCCATTCCAGGATTGGACATGGTGAAGCCACCATAGAAGTTCTTCCCTGGTTTCTGGGGTCAAAGAGATTTCGTCTGAATAACCTAAGCCTTCTCTCAAGTGTTGGGCCTTGAGGCGTTGAAGTGCTCGGTAATGCAGAGGAGCAGGAAAAATTGCTTGAATAGAGGCCGAGAGAAGGCCTACTACCCTGGCAAGGGAGCGTAAGGATATTAGATTCTTGTTTAGGATCGAATAGATTTCCCTCCGAATAGTTTTCAATTTCCGTGAGGGTAGGCTGAGAGTGGCATCCAGGGAGTTCACTAGGAAACCCAGGAACTCTATACCCTGAGAAGGGGTCAGAATAGATTTCTTGGAGTTTATAATGAATCCAAGATTGGACAACAAAGATAAGGTCCAATAGGTATGAGTGTGGATAGATTCTAGGGATTGAGACATGATCAAGATGTCGTCTAGATAGATGATTAGACGAACACCCCGGCTCCTGAGGAGGGCCACCACAGGTTTGAGAATTTTTGTAAAGCACCATGGTGCTGATGAGAGGCAAAAGGGAAGACAGGTGAACTGCCATAATTTCTGATTCCAAAGGAATTGGAGGTATTGTTGGTGAGAACGGTGTACAGGCACGGTTAGATATGCATCTTTGAGATTTATTTTTACGAGCCAATCGTTTATTAGTAAAAGATCTCTTAACAGATGGATGCCCTCCATCTTGAAATGTTGATAACGTATGAAATTGTTTAAATCTCTCAGATTTATTACAGGTCTGTGACCCCCTTCTCGTTTGTTTACGAGGAATAGATTGCTTACAAAACTGTGAGGGGATAGAAAAGCTGGGATAATAGCTCCTTTTTTCTTCAAATCTAATATCTCTAGATTTATGAGATCGTGATGAATTTGGTCGAAGACCAAAGGTTTCGGGATTTGGGTTTGGATTGGAGTGGAAAGAAATTCTATCTTGTAACCCCTGATGGCGTCTAGAACCCATTTGTCTGAGGTAATTTGGGCCCAAACATGGAAAAAATGTGTGAGTCTGCCCCCCAACTTTGTGTGGGAAGAAGGGAGAATAAACGGACTTACCAGCCGATGGTCTGGATCGTGGGTAGCCACGTTGGCCTCTAGCCCTCCAAGGTCTTCCTCGGGAAGGGAAGAAAGGATTGGCTTGATATGAACCAGAGTATTGAATTCTGTCATATTGTGAAGGGCCTTGTTGGTGTTGTCTAGATTGAAATTTGCGGCTGGGAAAGCGGCCCCTGCCTTTCCCAGCCCTGCCGAAAACCTTCGGAGTAAACACCTTTTTAAGTGAATTCTCTGCCTTGTTGAGCGTAGAGAATAGCCCCACATATTTCCCTATCTCCTTAATGAAGGGTTCTCCGAATAGTAAGCCTTCAGCGGAAGAGCCAGGTTCCTGGGTAGCCAGTTGAGTCAGTTGAGAGTCCATTTTCATAAGGACTGATCTCCGCCGCTCACTATTCAGGGCGGAATTAACATTGCCGAAAAGGCATATAGATCTTTGAATCCAACCCCTAAGATTTTCAGTGTCAACCGGTGTACCGGATTGGCACGCTTCTTCGGCCATATCGAAGATTTTGGCAAGTGGACCCAACAGGTCAAGAAGCTTGTCTTGACAAGCCTTAAAAGACCTGTCCAGGCCTTTTTTGGGGTTCTTACCAGTTTTATTGAGGTACTGAATAATTATGGGGTCCAATTCAGGGG
>VKOC01000002.1:29319826-29335986 GCA_009364415.1 Spea multiplicata | reverse complement strand
ATACCAAACCACACATATACCAAACCACACATATATACTAATCCACACATATATACTAATCCACACACATACCAATCCACTCTCACTTAATGCTTTCCTACCTTTCCTTTCTTCTTTCAGCTTCTTTTCCTCTTCTTCTGTTCATCTGTCTTCTCTTCTTCCGGGTTCAGAGGGCAGCGGTGGGCGCGGCTTCAGTGCTGTGCGCCGGGATCTGACAACAGACCCCGGCGCACAGCAGCTGTTGCCGTGCGGATCGCAAGGGAGCAGTATCGGAGGTCTTTAACAGACCTCCGGCTCCCTTGAGTGAGCCGGAGGTCTGTTAAAGACCTCTGATACCGCTCCCTTGCGATCCGCACGATCGCATGGGAGCGGTATCGGAGGTCTTTGCCGGCACCCGGCACCCCTCCAGAGACGGACAGCAATGTCCGCCGCTGGAGGAGCAGGCTCCTCCAGCGGCGGACATTACTGTCCGTCTCTGGAGGGGTGCCGGGTGCCGGCAAATTGGCACCTCCGTGATGAGCGGCACCCGGTGCGGACCGCCCCCCGCTAGGTACGCTACTGAGCTGCAGAGAATCTGGAGGCAAATCCCCCGTGTTTCCCCGAAAGTAAGACATATGTCTTACTTTCGGGGTACGGCTTATATTAGCTGACCCCTCTGAAACTCCCGATACGTCTTACAATCGGGGGTGTCTTACTATCGGGGAAACACGGTAGTACAGCACCAAAGGTAAATACATTGTTGTATACATATTTATATTTTATTAATAGAGTGCCAGCAGAAAATATATAGATGAAATGTGCTTGTATGTGAACATGTATGTATGTTTGTGTGTCAGCATGAATGTGTATGTATAAGTGTATGAGCATGGACAAGGTTAGCACTGTTAAGCTGTAAAAGGACAAAGATAGCAGAGAAAGCTGTTTGGCACAAAGATGGCACTGTTAAGCTTTTTTTGACACAAGATGGCACTGTTAAGCTTTTTGGGCACAAATATGGCACTTAAGCTCTATGCTACATAACCCTACTGGATACCTCGATTACCAGGGGTGCTGTGACCCATGGCACCCACCTTACAATGCCCGTGTGTTAACTCTTAATGGAGAGGTTTTATTAAATAAAATGTACAAACTAGTTAGGGTGGTTGTTTTTCTAATAAATACAGAATGACAAATGTTTACAGCCTTCTTTGCTCAAATATACAAAGGGTACACATATTAGTGAAGGGCACTATATATATTTCTTTTTAGTGTATTGGCACCATCACATAGGTCTATTTATTATACTGACATGCAAAAGATACCTCTTTGGTAAAGTAACAGATTTACTTTAATAAGCCAAAGCTGTTAGCTATAGTAGTATGTTTTTTTGGCACATTCATTTCATGATTTTACTCTGAAGGTTAGTCTCATGAGACTGTTTTGCTGAAGTTATACAACTTCTCTAATTAACATGCTAGAATTCTCATTAACAAATGTGTAAATATTTCTTGGCCTGGGATCTTGGCATATCAGCGATCAATGGGAATTGTAATATTAAATGTAGACTGTTATTTGTTTTTGACCACAATTACAATTAATGAATGTAGTGTATATTTTGTATTTTTTGATACAGATAACACAAATATAACACATATTTTCATTTTTTTTTAATTTATGTTTGTTTACAGACCTTAATAAAATAAAAGGACTACAACTTCTAAAACAAATTCAGCCTTATGTGGTATTTCAAACCTTAAGACTGTGTGGTTACATGATCCCAGCTCACAATATATATATATTGATGTTTGATGAATAATGGTATATATATATATAATATATATATATATATATATATATATAATAATATATATATATATATATAATATATATATTATATATATATACCATTTGACAGTTTCATGAATAAACTATCAATTTATTTATTTGCAAAGTCCTGTGAGAACTGGTTGCTGTCCTTTACCTACCACCTCTTAACCATCAGAAATAATCCAGACATCTCATTGATAAACACACACACACACACTAATGATGCATTCAATCTACACACTATACTGCTTGTCGGTGTACATATTTGTGGTAGATATGCAATAATATCACAGGAAACAATACTACGGTTTTGCGGGTGTTTTGCATATCTTTAGTAATTGTATTTTTTATTGTACAGCCAACCTTGAATATTCCAAGGATGTTGCAGAATGCTGTAATTGTAATTGCAAAAGAAGATGCATTTAGATAGTGACCTCAGCAGCCAATCTCAATTGAATTTAACAAGCAGAAATGGAATTGACCTTATGCTTATCCATCAGGGTTTATTCTAGAATCTGTCTATTTCTTGTAATGTTTGTGCCAAGCAATTCTGATTAACTCGTCTCCATGCCTCACTTTTCACAGTGAAAGGAGTTGCAATTTTAAAGGAGAGTATTACAATATTTCAATGATACAATATTCAATTTTCATGCTTTCCTCAATTGTGAACACAGTTGGATGAAGGGTTAAAAGAAATATTAACCCTTTGGGGAGGATTGTTGCTGAAACATCCCTTCCCATGTCCCCTCACACTGTGTGCTGTGGAACTAGAGTGGCAACAACAGATTCTGCATGTAGAAGCACTATCCTCTTTCCAAAATACTTTCCCCCAGTGTAGATGGACTACTGATCAGCACCTGGGGGCAGCCATGTCCCCTGTTTACAGCAAAAGTCCCACTAGGGTGACCACATTGTCCATGTTTTCCAGGACACACATGATTTTTACATATCGCTGACTTGCCCTTATAAAATGATGCCCTACAGTATGATAAATGTATAGACTTATGGAAGGGAACCAAACAGTCAGTTATACACCCCCATCTTGGAGGGCAGCAGTTTATGTAGGCTGGTCAGCAATATGTGAAAATTATATGTATGGAAAACATGGATGATGTGGTCAACCTAAGTCCTACATGCTTAACTGCACAAGACTTCCATTACAGAGCATGACTTACATTTATGTTCATTTATGTTCATCCTTTATATGTGGAGATATGCTAGAGCTTGGTCAGCCATGCAGGGATCAGTAATTGTGATGTCACAGGTGCCCCATCCACATTTAAAACCCCACTTCCCCATAATTTTTTTTAAAAAAGGATGTTTTGTGAATTACTAGGATCCTAATCTAGAAAGATAAGGGTGATGGGTCTTAAAACTCACAAAAGTGGATGTACCAAAGTTGCAAAAAGAGTTTCATATTTCTTGAAAGTGCAATATACATACAGTATGAGTGCTGTATCCCACCTAGCCAAATGCCTTATAATCACTAGGTTTGAATACTCCACAAGATGCCCCTGTCTTAGATCCCAGGTTTACCGGTGGTCATAGTTACCTTTATGCCAAAGGTCTCCCATTTTCACGTTTCCAAGCAGAATGCAGTGTTTTGCTTTATTAAAGGAGGTTGATACTTTTGCTAGCAACACATATGTCCCCCGGCAAGGAAGCAAGATTGTTAGTGGCAATAACATCCTTGTAAGAAGAGGTCAATTTATCTGTCCCTTGTTTATAAATTTAATTTTCTTCTGTGTCCACAAATATTGATATAAATAGAGCGAGCAAACTTTTACAGACATACATGAGGTAAATACATCAGCCAGCTTTTTTTTAAAGGTTTTAATTAGATGAGCTACAATTGCGTTAAAGCTGACTCTGTCCTATAAATATTTGTATTCCATGCTGATGCTCTCATACTAGATAACAATTTCCTTCCAGTCATAAATAAATAAAATATTCTCTAAATGATGCAATCATTAATCAAATACACGCATATATATATATATATATCTATATGTATATATATATATCATATGTATATGTATATATATATATATATATATACACGCACACACGCACAGTGGATGAAATTTACAGCTGCTGTTTACTTTCTAATCTTAAAAGGGAATTTTGGACAATTCATGTTTGTATTTGAATCATTTTAATATATTTAAAAGATGCCAAATGAACATCTTAATCTATTCTCTCTCTCTCTCCAATTATCATTGTAATTCAGCCTTAGAGATTTCCGATGTATTTTCCAGATACACTATATGACCAAAAGTATGTGGACACCTGACCATCTCACCTATATGAAGGATTTAAGTCTTTTGCAGAAAGAGTGTGCACACACACACTGCACACACACACATACGTATTTTTTTATCACACAAATTGTACTTTTGAATATACAGCTCCTGGTATATGTGACTGTCAAACACCCCAATAGGTGTTCAGCAACATCTCCTAAGTACAGTGATACCCCGTATGCATTAGTTTGTTGGGTTGTTTGGGAGGTAAAAGGCCACATTTGGGAAGTGCGCTTTTTTAACTTTACTAATCACATTGTGATTAGGAAGCTGGGCTCCAATTACTTGCATGGTTGAACCATGCAAGAGGAACCAGAGTTCTCAAGATGACTGGCCTGCCTAGAACCAGCCCGGAGCGGCAAACAATTTCAGACTGGCCCGGGGGCAATTGTGTGACACCCTCCTGCTTCTGAGTGGCACCCGGGGTAAACCACCCCCTTACTTACTTACACTGGTGCTGAGTGCCGGGATATGGCATTATATGTTTGACACCTGAGTTGCCTGTTGCTCCTCATTCCACATACATGCGGACAGCAGACGGAGCAGCAGCAGCGCGTTGGTTAACGGGTACTCGGGTGAGTAGGTCCGTCAGGGTCTCGGCTGCGGACCCTGACAGAGAGACAGTGAATGAGAGTGTGAGTGAATGTGGGCCCACGTACTTCGGATGAAAATTTGAGCTTTTTGCTTCCCTTTCATCTGATCCGTGAGGGGGGTCTGTCCTCCTTTTTGCGGCTTTGTACAAATTGCCGAATTTGTACGTACCCGAATACGCAGGTCTAGTAATTAGGTACGAGCTGCATGTTTTTTTTTAATTTTCTTTGCATGAACGTGGAATGAGGAGCAGCAGCTCAGTTATCAAACATAGCAAGTTGCAACCTACTGACATTAATGTTTGTGGATTATATGTATAGAAAAAAGGGAAATATATACCTTTGTGGTATTTTGCATTTATTTTTTAACTTAATGCAGATTTTTAAATACTAATTGGGACAGAAAGGCTACTATATACTTTAAAACATGACAGAGGTCCTGTATGTTTGTATATAAGCATTTTATATGCATTCATGCAGTATAATGTAACTTCTCTTTTATAGTGTGTGGTGCTAGCTTGTATTTACTTGTTTGTTAAACTAAATTTACATCACTCTTGCCATTTATAGACCTCTAGATGTAATGTTCACTTACATAGTGTAATGGATTATATCAGCTATGAACCTTGAATTCAGTCACAGTTTGAAGAAGGAATAAGAGCTATGTTAAAGTCACACTCCATTGACTGGAACCAAAAGGCACATTTTTCATTGAGTCTAATGGGACTGCATAGGTCAAACACTGTATAATTTACTTAAGGAGCAAATTGCTAATTGGTCTTTAGAAAATGCATGCCGAATAATACACGTTAACCAACTGATATCTAACACAGACAAAAACAAAACATAATGTGAAGCGCCTGATGTATTTTCATTGACTTACGTGTGTTTTTAATGTTTTTGTGTTACAGGCTTCTTATCACTCTTAGAAGAGGGAAATATGGTCTGCTTAACAATGTTTTTTTTAATTTGAAAATGATTCAAATTGTGATATTTAGGAATAGTTATTTTTCTCCTTTTTTTGGTGAGAAAATTTTTTTTTTGCCAAAGCCTAAAAAAAGAAGAACCTCATTTGGGTTCACAGCAGCCATAAATGAATGTGAACGGTGAAATGGCTTTTGTGTGATTTGTTAAAGATAGGCGAGATTGGAGTTGTTCATTCTAGTTCTGTACAATTCATTCTTGGTACCTTATATAGTTCACTGTCCTGAAAAACACCAATGTTTGTTACTGGAAATATATTGATTTGAGTAAAATATTGATTTTAAACTTACCATTTGATTTAGCTGCCTTCTCCTTTATCTTGACAGAAGATCTATTCTATCAGCTCCACCAAATTCTCTAATGAAATGTGTCAATGGTAACAAATAACTCCTATTAACATAAACTATTGTGAACAATTAGTCTTTAGCCTGGGTTTGAACGTAGCTATTTGGTTAAGTGATTGTGTCCTTTTCAAATCTTGTTTTATTTATTTATTTGTGTTTTCTTGTTTAAATGTTTCTGATGTTGGATTGCCTACTCACCATCTACTTAGTTATATAATGAAAAAGAGTTCTGTTAAACTAACTTAACTAAACTGAAGAATTTTGGATGAAGGGGGATTGTATTAAGCCATAGTATTACTATTATTATTATCTTTTATTATATCTTTTATATGCAATTTATTAAAAAAAATCTCATCCATATCTAGCCCCATAGCGCTATCTGAAATGTTAAAAACACGCCCCATTTACCTAAACTAAATCAATTCAAAAAATAGAAATATACAAAAAATACACTTTGCTGACTGCTATTTTAGAGAAAAAAGAATAAGGTGTAATGTGAATTGGGGGTAGCTAAACTAACTTGGGAGATATCACAGGGCATAAAATAGTGTTTTTTTCCCTGCAGTTACTTATTTTTTGGGCAATAAAATGGGGGTATATCAAGGTGTTTATGCACTAATACCACCACCAGCCTTTGTCTAAGTTTGTGGTAGTAATTTGTTGTGTAATTAAGTTACTACCACAAACTTTTACAGAGGCTGGTAGTAGAATTAATGCAAGGAAACATATCACCATTTGAAATACCATGTGCTGTCTGTAAATTGCATTTGTCGGCTTTAAAGATCTCCAAATTGGACACGGGGCAAGATGACCAGATGTCAAAATTCCAAGTTGAAAAACGGAATTGTACATGACCCAAATGTGGTCTTTTAGCCCCCAAACAACACGACAAATGTATGGGTGGGTTTTAAAGTGACATACCAGGAGCTGTACATTTGTGTTATAGAAATAAAGTACAATTATACTAAACAAAATTTGATAAAGGTTGGTGGTAAAATAAGTTGCAGGAAAGTGTTAAAATAGCAGCATTTGAAATACCCTGGGTGTCTAGTTTTTAAATATATATATGGTTTGATGGGGTAAATTGAATTGGCTGGCTTTGATGATTCCCAAATAACACATGGGGCAGAATGACCAGATTTGTAAAAAATGGGTTTGAAATAGCAAAACACTGATTTTTGCCCTATAAGATAAAGAACATAAAAATACTGGGTATTTTTAAACTAAGTACAAATATTAGCCTCTGGTTGGCAGGTGTTTTTGTGGTCTTTGTAGATGAGGAAAAGCTTTTTTAAATGGAAGAAGAGAGTGTTTTTTTTAACTTTTCATCATATTTTATTGTTTTTATAATAAATGATATGTTCAAATTAAATAGTATCAATCTGAAAAAATGATATATAACTTGTGTGAGTACACTAAACACAAGCACCGCAAAAATGTTAAAATAGCCTTAGTCTCTAAGGGTACAAAAAAAAAAACTGCCCGGTGCTTCAGGGATTAAAGTAAATGGTACCACCATTGTGCTTTGGAAAATGTTATTTAAAAATACGATATATGTAAGGCATATGCTTTTATACACTGCATTGAAATTTCAGTGCTGAGTTTTTCCATATAATTTAAAAAGTAGATGACTGATCGAGGCTTTCAACATGACTCAACCCAGGTCATGTCATTTTTATTTTATGTCCTTATCCTGGAAGGTGTAATCACTCATCATAGGACAGTCTCAGAAGATGTAATTGGATGCAACCAGGTTGAATGTTCAACATAATCTTCCATCAAAAACCAGTTAGTTGTACCCTGTGGTTCCATCTAGTCTCTAAAGTCAATTCACAAACTGGACAGTTGTCATAAAATAAAAGAATACCTATTGATAAATAGTGCCATGGTCAATCTAGGATATTGATTTAGCAGATAATGACCGTATTGTTTTATTATGTATCAATGAAACACAGCTAATTTACTTCAAGAAGCGAACAGCAGCTTTGGGTTCTCTACATATGGACCCTTCTGGCTCTCATCTCTGCCAATGATATGTCAGCATACTTTTAAGGCTAAAGTGCTATCAAGCAAAAACAATTCTAGCAACTCTGCAAAGCTTTTCTTATACAGCACAGGAAGATGTGTATTGGGAGTGTTTATACAGTTGTTTGCATACCCTTGGAGAATTGTTAATATTTACATTTTTTATTTTTATGGGCTTCATATTCAACTATAGGTTATAACAAAATGGCACAATCATAAAACAAAACATGATAACAAATAAAAAAATGAAATGAGCCCTGTTCTGCATGCCCTTAGTCTTTAACATTGTGTATTGTCCCCTTTAGCATCAATGGCAGTGTGCAGTCTTTTTGTAATATCTTTGGGATAGGTGTGGCGGTCGCGCCTAAGGGTATGATGGCTGTAAGGGTCTTCCAATATAACCAGGAGATGGAGATATGTAAAATGAAAAATAGTCCAGTATGTCTTATGGAGCCAAGGTGAATAATATCAGGAAACACTTACAATAGTGCTATATTTAGCTCTATATAGTGTAACAGCATGGGCAGTATAATCCCCGCCTGTGGATGTTCTTGTGGGCCTGGCTTCTTCTGATGATATACTTAGGTCACAGGTTTTCAGAGTGGAAATGCAGAGACATAAATGATACAAGGCCTAGTTTAAAAAAAAAAAGCCATTTTTTGGGGCGAAACATGTTGTGTTTTATCCACTTTTGCTTTTATTATTTAATAAAGGTTTGGATTATTTTTTATAAAGTATGGGATTTTTATTAAAAGTCTGGGATTTTATAGAAAATGTGTATTTATTTGAGATTAGGGATATACCATGTTCTTGTGTATTTATACTGTCTCTTGTATAGACGTATAAAACAGAAACAGATACTCAGAAAACAGTTTAGCGTGCTTACTTTATCTGTACAAATCAACTTTGACTTTGTGTATTTTATATATAATTTATTTATCTAGTTTTTTCTAACTGATTTGTAAGAGAAGAGGTATAAGTGCTACGAAGAACGAGAGAACAGACTCTAAATCTAAATTTCCGGTGTGTTTGAGCATGCACTCATTACAGCACATTCAGGAAAATCTCACTACATTGCTATCGTATGAAGAACGGAATTGAACTTTTTTGTTATTCGAAAGAAAACACAAAATGCACTTTGAGTATTTTGCCATTCTACTGCACTTTAAGATGCCACTTCAGGCTAATTTCACCGTTAACTGAATAGCTCGGCTTTATCTAGCACATAGTCTTTTATTCCAGAGTATTAATACAACCACTTGAACCAGAAATCTTGAGGTTTTATACATGAAGAGAGTGTCTGGCATATGGTGTCCTTACCATTCATTCAGTGGTCCCCAGGCAGGAATATAGCCTTTTAAAATGATGGAGTGATCAAGGTTCTTGCTTCTTAAAAGCTCCCTCGGGAGACATTTGTTTGACTGTTTGCTACCGTATATTTAAAGCTCAGAATTGTGGAACTTGGTAATCACTGCTCTGAGCTTTAATCTTATAATCAATAACTTGGCTGCAGATTATGTATATCTTCCATGGGCCATTAGATACCGTGGTTAATGAAAAGCACTTAGCTAAATAGTACCAAAAATTCTTCAACATATTAAATGTGTCATGGTTATATTTTATACACTTCTAGAATGTAGACAAAGCCTGAAAATTAAATAAAAAAAGACGTGAATTAGTTATGGAAGAGCAAAGGAATGACGTGAGTAAATGTTTACCCATATACTGTGTAGGAGGGCAACACAAAGCCTATCCCTCAAACTTGATAAAAAGCTGTTCCAGCAAATAATAATTTATAACTTTACAGCTAGAAGGTTTTAATCAAGAGCTAATTGAAACGATTGGTTTTGTAAATTGAAATTATCACCGATTTGGCAACTTCAGTGGAATAAAATGCCCACAATCAGTAAAATTTGGCATTTCAATTCAGTTTTCCAACATAATATGATGTAGCTAAAGTAATAAAAAATATATATATAAGAAGGTGCACATTAATAATAACATGAGCTAAATGTCATTGAACACATTGAAAATTTACATATTTTGTCATTTTGTGTTAGGATTACCATAACATGATGTGTTTGGGATTTGGTTTGATATTATTGTTTTATCGTATTATTATTATTATTGGGTTAGTAACAAGTCCATGTTCTAATTATCATTAGCTGATGAGCATATTCACAGAATCCCTGAACCCATAGCTCTCTTTGAGACCTAAAAACGCCAGTTCATTGAAATTAAGTTTAAGTTGATAATACCCTATGGAAAAAGTATTTCTTCACAATGAAAGGTCGTTGAAATAAGGTTTGACAAATACTACTAACTACTAATCATAACAAATGCGAATGAGCATGCCAGAGTTAATATTTTGTGTTGAAAATCATAAAAAAATAGATTGAAGTCGGAACTTTAATCAGCCTGCAAATATTGATTTATACCGCAGCAATTTTTCAATGCTTATACTGTAATATAGTTTATTGATTGTTTATTGTGATTTACGATGGCTCATATTTTGCCTACAGGTTAAGGTTAGCTACCAAAGAAAGTCCAGCTGCTGATGAACTCCATTTTCTGGCATATATTATGTTTATGACACTTTCTGTATGTTAGGACCATAATTTAAAAATAGACCAGATTACTTGTCTATTGCATAAACAGATGTATCTTTTTTGTTTTATGGGGATCGTATAGGAATTGGATAGAGACTAGACATTCAAGTTAGGATGACTAAGTTCTTGTTGTGTGTTTTACTGACTATTCTGTGACATACATATTATTATAAAACTAGAGCAGTTTGATTTTGTTAAAAAAAAATTTAAAATATTGTATGCTGTATTGTTATTGGGTATGTTTACTGGAAGTGCTATCTGTGAACAGGACCCTAATCTGATCAGATTTAATAAAAATATGTTTTGCCTCCATTATTGCAGTACATTTATTTATATAGTGCCAGTACAATTACTTTAACCCCTTAATGACAAAGCCCGTACATGTACAGGCTCAAAATGCATTGATTTCAATGGGTTTCGGGACCGCCCATTGTCCTTAAGGGGTTAATATGCGAATTGGCAGTAATATAATCCCACATTAAAAGGTACTGGTACAAAAGGATAGGATGGTCCTGCTCTTATAAGCATAAAATCTATTAGGATGCTGAGGCAGAATGAGACAGAAGGTAAAGGACTGCGTGGATGAGGATGATTTGGTTGTAGTAAGGGAGATGTGAAGCACTCAGTGGTGTGGAGATCTCAAAGATTTGGAGGACGGATGGTCCTTTTAACCCCTTAACGACCAATGCCATGGAAAAACAGTATGTTAACGTCCAATGACGTACCTGGTGCATCATCATGGCATTAAGTAAGCTTAGAAAGTGATCTAAAATCGCTTTCTTCACTAAAAAGTGTTGTTGTAATGCCTTGATGTCAAGGCATTCAGCAACACCTAAATCTGCAGCAGGGGCACCTTGTGACCCCTTCCCAGGGTGTCAGTGTCCTCCATATACTATATGGCGCCAGATGCCTGATTTGAAATTCTGCCTCTTGCAAGATGGCGGCTCCATTAAAAATTATGCAGTGATGGGGAACCACCCAGTTTCAAGAAAATGTTATAGTCCAAACATAATAAAACATTTATTTTTATGAGGAAGTGCTAAAATTAGTGCTGTATGTTCCCAAAGATTTCCAGGTTTGGAAAAAAAGGTTTTGAAATAGCAAAACGCTACTTGTACTTGTTGCAAAAAAAGTAAAAAAAAAAATTGGGTATTCCTAAACAAAAAGTAGCAGTTTTTTTCTTTAGTGAAAGTGAGTGAAAGATTTTTTAAACAAAAGTAAGAAAAAGTGCTTTTTCAATGGTATTATTATTTCTTGTAGGGAATTAGATGACATGCTAAAAACAAGATATCTGAAGAAAGCCATTCTTGATCTGAAAAAAACAATGTATCGCTTGTGTGGGTACAATAAATGAGAGAGAAGAAACACAAGCACCACAAAAATGTTAAAACAGCCTCAGTCACAAAGGGTACAAAGGGGTTACGATGCAGTTGAGATGTTGAATGTTTTAGGAGTCTAGGTTGAATGACTAATCTGAATAAGTGGGTTTTAGTGATTATTTAATATTAGAGTCAGTAGAGGGGAAGCTTGACCAAACAGAATAGGGAATTCCAGAAAATAGGCAAAGTACAGTAGATTATAGTCAATAAATCAGGTTAAAAATATAGCTTCTTTCTTAATATGTAATTCTATGAAGTTACAATACTAAACATGCTCTTGGGTCAGTGACTTAACATCTCATGTTGCCCCAGAGGCATATATTGTCATTTAAATGGTGCTCCCTGTTCCAACCTAACAGCTACACTGAAAAATAGAGTGCTTTTATGTATATAACTTAATAAAGGTCAACAAATTTAATAGTAATTTATATGCAAATCAGTAGTCTTTTGAGACGTGTTTGGACTGTTTTATTTATTTATTTACTCCTTTAATTATATAGGAAGCCATGTACACATACAGGTACAGTATTATATTATGCCTCCAAAGTTTGATTGCATTTCATTACTGCAAGAGCAGCAAACAGCTTTCTAGCAGCTGTGGAACTACAACAATAATAATGCTGTCATAGTCATCAGCATGGCCTGTTGGCTATTCCCACAATACGGTTTTGGGTAAAATGATGCATCCAGAATTACTGGCATCCTTGAAGTTTTAAAAGTGTACGTGACTCTCTTTGGAGCCATTTGCTAACAAAGTGAGAAATAACCAACACATTACAGGTTTTAAGATTAACAAAGAAGATTATAGGATATTGCTATACGTGGATGATGTGATTGTTTCTTTATCCAATCCTATAAATTCTATTGCTTATTTTCTTCAAGAAGTGGATACATTTAGTATTGTTTCAAACTATAAGCTAAATTTAGATAAAACCATTCTTCAGGCCAAGAATTTAAATGACTCAATAATGAAAAGTCTATTTGAGAGTTTTTCCATAACTAGTAAAACTAATTAATTTGAATATCTAGCGATCTGTATAACGGGGAAAAAGAAAAAATAAACTAGAAAAATTTTCTCCGTCTACTAAGATTCTCGAATCAAACACTAAAAGAATGGAAAAAAAGTGGATCTATCTTGGTGGGGCAGCGTGAAGATCCTATTTATTACCAAAATTGATTTATTTATTTAATTATTAATCTGGTCTACGAAAGAAAGAGCAATCCTGCTGCAAATTAAAGGCAAAAATAGCATTCTAGATAACATTATATCAGAATGGGTGAGTATTAAAAAGAGACTGGGAATCAAAAATAAATTGATAGAATCATTAGACATACAAATATTGTAAGCATCTATAGAAGATATCTCCCTATATCATTGGAGGACAGCAGGGGTGCAAAAGATTGTTGATATTACTTCTCAGGGACAAATAATTCCTTACTGTACCCTAACCGAGAAATACTATCCAATGAAATTATACATATTTACCTACTTGCGAGTGAAAAGTTTTATAAATAAACATGTTTTGCCCACTCAGAGGGAAGAACTCCCAAAATTGGCGCTGTTATTTAACCTTAACCACTCGTCAAAACTCTACTCTAAATGTGTAGCATTAACAAGAATTAAAGAAGGAGATAAAAAAATTAGACCATATATATCTAGATGGGAGAAAGACCTAAAATGCGTACTCCCAGTCAATGAATGAAAGTGCGTTTAGAAGACTGCCGCCCTAGGATCCATGATTTATCTCTGCTGGAGACCCAGTTCAAGGTCATATATAGATGGTACATGGTCCCGACCAGAGTCGCGGACATGTACCAAACCGGCTCCAGAACATGCTGGAGATGCGGTCAGATGGAGGGATCATACCTCCATGTTTGGTGGTCCTGCCCAAAAGTAATTAAACTTTGGGAAAAGACTCTAGTTTGTCTTAAAAGAGCGGCTAATATCGTTGTACCAAACTCTCCAGCCTCACTTCTGTTACATATAGGTTGGCCGGCTTTGTCCCAAGTGCAGCTAAACTTAACCATACACACATGCATAGCAGTAAAAAGAATAATCGCAAAAGAATGGAAACAAATACCAACTTACAATGGAAAAAGAAGTTTCCCAGCTTTATTCCTCTAATCTTAAAAAAACATCTATTTGGGATATATGCCTTCAAAAAATGTTCAATCTGAATACAGGCAATAGATGAACATAGAATAGACTTACCTCTTAAGCAACACGTCAATTTTACCAACAATAGCTCTCCTCCCCGCTCCTATCTCCAACAGGGACTGTTATTTTGTGATTTTTTTTTCTTTTTTTTTTCTTTCTCCTTTGTACTGTTTTGATGTCATTTTCGGCCAGTGAATCGAATAATAGAAATGTATTGTATGTGATAATACTAACGTATTTGACACAGTCCGAACGTTTGTTCAATTTTTAATGTAGATGTCATGTGTAACCTTTTTCTATTTTCTTATTATAAAATAAATAAATAAATAAAGTGTACGTGACTCTACAAGTCATGCTACTATTGTTTCCCCTACTAAACAGTGTCAGGGTCTTCTTTAGACTTTAGACTTACCTGGTTCTAGTAGCAGTATCCATTTGTACAAACCTTCATGTATTAAAACTGTGCAACATGGTGTAGCTTCTAAATACAGATCTAAATACATTGTTAGATTATAATTACAATATTATCAAGCAATATGCATTTTTGAACCTGGATTTATTCACTAAAGTTTGACGATTTGTTAATGTGAGTTGAAACATATGAACAGACTTATCTAGATTGTAAGTTCCTGCAGGAACAGGGCCCTTCATTCCTCTTGTATCTGTATGTCAATTGCTGTATTGTACTTGTTGTTGTCTGTAACATTTTCATCTTTGTACAGCCCTGCGGAATCTGTCGCGGCGCTTTATAAATAAAGTATAATAATAATAATAATAATAATAATAAAAAATGTATGTATTATGAAGGTCCACCTCTGGCCTCTCCTGGACATTATTTTTGTGCAGGAGTCAACTACTCCCCATATGTTGCCATATTCTGAGATCAACATGTTTAAAAGGTACTGCAAAATAAGAAAAATAATTATGGTCTACAGTTACCAAAATATTGCCAGATGCATAATTAATAAATGTCCATATACCAGTAGTGTTTGGTTCTCTTGTTATTCAACTACAGACAGAGTGGGGTGCTCTAGCTAGAGTACAGCCGATCACATAAGCTGATTAGGCAGCTAATAAAGTTCCCCTCAGGAGATGTGAGAGGGGTGGAACACAGATTTCACTCACAGTAAATGTATATCACTATAATGTATATTGTTTATTATTACCTTTTTCATGAAGTTGTGTTGTTGTTTTTATGCATAATAATTCATTTTCCTCAAATGTACTTAAGATAGGCCCTATAGCCAAAACGGGATAAACACTCAATGGGGCTAGGAGGTACCAAATTGGGTTCAGTTTATCCCTGCAGCACAAGTCTTTAAGTTTCAGCTCCCAGGCTTTGCTAGAGTCAGTGGGCAGTACTTGCCTGTCACACACAGAACTCTATTCTATTCTATGCATGAGCCGGTTCAAGCCAAATATTTTCTTCTAGGGGCCGTAAAAACCTATAGCCACTTCTGTTTGTAATATACCGTATTTGCTCAATTATAAGACGACCCCGATTATAAGACGACCCCCCAAAATCAAAATATTAATTTAGGAAAAAAACAAAAAGCCTGAATATAAGACTACCCTATAGGGAAAAAGTTTTACCAGTAAATATTAATTCATGTAAATTATTTTCATGTTTAATAAAAGCTATGATTGAGAAAAATATATTTTTTAAATTTCCTTTTATTTGCCAACCTGCCCCCCCCAGTTATGCCACTCTGCCCCCAGAAATGCTTTATACCCCCCTATTTGCCACTCTGCCCCATGATATGCCTTATACCCCTATATGCCACTCTGGCATATAGGGGGTTAAAAGGCATATCATGGGGCTGAGTGGCATATAGGGGGTTAAAATGCATTTCTGGAGGTATATAGGCATATCATGGGGCTGAGGTCCAGAAATGCATTTTAACCCCCTATATGCCTTGATAGGAGTGTGATTGCTGTTAGCAGTTTGATATATATATATAT
>VKOC01000002.1:29177116-29319726 GCA_009364415.1 Spea multiplicata | reverse complement strand
ATCCAAAAACACACACCAGGACAGTTAAAAAAAAAGAAATGGTTCAGCACTCAACTCCCAGGAAGCTGGGTGCTAGCAGGAAAAAAGGGCAAAACAAAAACAGAAAGCATAACAAAAATAGCAACGTTTCGGCCAAACAGGGCCTTTTGAGCTTTTTGCTTTTTTGTTTTGCTTTCTTTGAATAAAGTAGCCTAAGGACTGGAAGCTGATTGGAGTGCTGGGGTTCTTTTCTGTGTTCGTACACACAACAGGACAGGCTCTGCCTCACCAACACCCAAACACACACCCCAGGACAGGCTCTTGCCCCACTGACACCCAGACACACACATTCAATGGACATGCTTCTCGTCCCACCGACCACCCAAAACACCCTGCACCCACACACACTAGGATAGGCTCTGCCACACCGACACCCACACACCAGGACAGGCTCTGCCACACCGACACCCAAACAAACACACACACCAGACAGGCCCTGCCACACAGACATCCAAACACACACAACAGGACAGTCTCTGCCACACTGACACCCAATCACAAACACCAGGACAGGCTTTGCCGCACTGACACCCGCATCCGGAGGGTTTCCACGGAAGGTTTTCCGTGGAAACCCTCACTCCTTTTTTTTCACTCCTGACTGGGCCTATTTTAAAGTAGGGGCCTGGAGCTGCAGCTCCATCAGCCCCTAAGTCAATCCGTGGAAACCCTCACTCCTTTTTTTTCACTCCTGACTGGGCCTATTTTAAAGTAGGGGCCTGGAGCTGCAGCTCCATCAGCCCCTAAGTCAATCTGGCCCTGCCGCAGCCTGGCCCACTGGGCAAATGTTTGAGTCTGAGTTTGATCACCTGGATTTTGACCTATTTGGCAAGGATGGACCAGCCCCTTGTACCATGCAACAAACCCACTACAGACCCCCTCTACAGTCTGCAGATCTCTTGATGCCCCTAGAGATGGTACCAAAGAGAAAGGATAAGGCAGACGATCACCGCAACGCCCGTCTATCTTGAGCACAGTCCCAAGGTCGATCCTTCCCCTGCACATGGACTCCCACCTGACCTGGCACACGATCAATAATGAAAATAATTTATGATAATATTATAAATATCCTATTACTTTGATCAAAGACTGCACCAGACCATGGAAGCTTTTGTGCCATACAATGTCCCATATATATATTTGCCCTGTTTGAATGTGAATGTGCTACCAGCGTGGTTCCTTCAAGGTAAGACTATATTTTTATAGGTATTTCAGTTAATCAGATTTTGGGCTGAAGAAGTCTTCCAGAACAATGAACATCGTCACTCTGTATTCTAAGAAAGCAGAATTTACTTTGCATGCAGTTCTGTTTGACATTGCACCTAGAGGCAAATCACTAACAAATCCAACCGTGACTACAGCCAGCATTGATTCTAACTTGATTGAAAGGGAAGGATCACACATAAAATTGCAAAGCTCTAAGCACATATAAAATACAGTAAATACATTATTGTTTTTCAAGATGGTTGAAAAACTACACTTCTGTCTTACGATCATGGTTGTAATAGCAAAAGGCTGCATACATTCTTAGTTACTTTTTTGAAACATCAATTCAAATTTGTTGGTGAAGCATAGTTAAGAAGACAAATTGTCAATAAAATGTCTACATGCCATGAAATGCCTCCAGGGGGAACCGAAGGTTTACAGGTGTAACATTTATTTGTATAAGAGCAATGTACTCAAATAGTATAATAATGTGTATAAATTGAATATTGTTCAACATCAGCAAACAGAACACCAAGCAAATGTTCCATGCATCACTCTTAAGAAAAAAGATAATCTGTACATTAATTTGATGTTGTCCAAAAAAAGGCAGATGAATAAAATTAGAAGTTCACATTAATGCAATCAGAGATCTTCAATATTTACACATTAAAATGTAGTAATAGCATAGACTTTTTGTGTAATTAATTCCTTTTCGGTATTTCACCAAGTCCCCACTGTTGAAAGTGACCTTTATGATCTGTAATGCACTGGAAACGCGCAGTCGGCAATAATGTTATAGACTACATTAGCAAATAGCACACTGCTGTACTAGACTGTAGCTTGGCTTTTCTCAAGCCAACACATCCAGAAAATACTCCCAAATGTTCCAGCTTCACAGCCTGAGTGGGATTTTGCATCCAAATACTGACTTTTCATCAACCCACACACTAAAGAAACATCCACACAAGTTAGTGATATGTTTTGCTGCACTTACTGTCTTTGTAGCAAAGAAGAGAATGCAAATACTATTAATCATGTCACTGATTTTGGATACATTTCATAAGATACAAGTCCTTGTTTTAAGACCCCTACTACCAAATGCATATTAAAGTGCAGTGTGAGTAATTTAATATGCATTCTTCCAAAACAAGAAAATAAAGTACACAGATTTTATAGTCATGCAGCAAAATCTTCCTTCTTTCTCCATGATCCAAGATTTTGTGCCACTGATTAGATGCTTAAGCTATCAATCAGAGGTAGTAAGTCCTTCCACTTAAATCTATAGGGGTATGTCCTGTCACTGATTGACAGCTTAAGCAGCCAACGGGTGGCAGGAAAGTGAAAATCAATGGGAAAGAAAATCAATGGGAAAACTTTACACATGTGCACTGGGGGTCTAGACAGACCCCTGCATGCAGTGCTCCGCACAGGCATAGATGGAACTCACTAGAGGTGAGTACATGTAGGGAGATCCACTTGGCAGAATGCATCTCTTACAGGACATTTAGCTGGGGAAAGGGGCAGATGTATTTGGGGGGATTCTGCAGATTCCCGTCATGCATTTAAAAATGATAACACAAACATTTAAAGGCACCGCACAGCTATCATATGCATTAAAGTCACTGGTAACAAGGTTATTCCCCCGCCTTGCTAAATAGATATTCCCGATATCCAGTGGTATATTTAGGTCTTGTGCTGCCCTAGGCCTGACTAAACTGATCTTCCACTCATCCTCTTTAGGAACCAATTTTTCACCTACTCCAAGCGTGCACGTGACTTGGTTCTGGTGGTAAAGGGTTAAAATTCTGTCTGCCCTAGACCGGAAATAGTGATAAAAATATCCACCCTTAATACCCACCTCAATTAACTATAATCATATAACTAATATCATAACTCTGCCACCACCAAGACAATTTATAAATGGAGTGCCTTGGTCTCCCAAGCGAATTAGACTAAGAACCCACACAATAC
The DNA here is from genome assembly GCA_009364415.1 of Spea multiplicata. Lineage (NCBI taxonomy): Eukaryota > Metazoa > Chordata > Amphibia > Anura > Pelobatidae > Spea > Spea multiplicata. The sequence continues at coordinate 29,316,513 of VKOC01000002.1, read as the reverse complement.
ATTTTAACACAATAATTATGTGATTTCCATTTGCCAATAAATTGGTCTAATCAGGTAACGTGAGTCTTTATCAGACAAAGGCAGCACTATTTGGGTATGTTAATATGAGTTTCTGGGTATGTTATTGTGTGTGTATGTGGTCATTTTAGTTTGTGACCATTTGTCTTTGTCTAGGTATGTTAGTATGCGTTTGTGTATGTGTGTGTGGGTAGTTTGGTGTGTGTGTATATATGTATTTGGCTGTTGGTATGTGTGTGTGTATGTCTGGGTAAGTTATTTGAACATTTGTCTTTGTTTATGTATGTTAGTGTGTGTGCATGTGTGTTAGAGCTGAGTGTCTAGTTGTGTTAGGGTGAGTGTCTAAATGTGTGTGTTAGTGCTGACTATCTAGATTTGTGTGTTAATGCAAGTATCTGGATGTGTGTAAGTGTGAGTGCCCCTCCCGAGGTCAGGCTCTGGTTCCACTCCTGATTAATGTGAATATGATGGCTGGAGTGTCTGTTTAATAGGACAGTTGCCACTAGGGCTATGTCAGCAGCGAGCATCAGATTCTGGTCTGCTGGCTGGAAGAACATTCAAACCTTGACCAAGCACTACTGACTGGTTCTCTACTGGGAATACACCATTAGGTCGTAGAGTCCCTCACACATTTGTCTGGTTACCTCTATGTTACATCTGTCCTTGTGCTATTAGAAACAACATTGAAATTTTCACCAAAAAACATTTCCTTGTCTATTTCACAGCAGCACTTTTTGTGTAGTTTTTTTAATATGCAGTTTTTTTAATGATACTGGGGAACATAGATAGGTTCCTAGGTTTTGTAATATTTCCTGCCCTTCAATGGGTTTATCTTCGTTGAGCAAATTTGGGTTTTTCTGTGCCAAAGTACAGATAAAAGTGTAATCATTGGTTGTAATGAATATTACAAAAATACATCATTGAAATAAATTGAGGTGTGAGAATACAAATCTTTTGTTTATTTGTTCCTAGGAAAAACAGGCTTTTTGTGGTACTCATGCCAGTTGCTCATAGCAACCAACTGCGTGCACAGAAAATCAGACTACAGGATTTCATTGTGCTACCCTTTTCTTTGCTTTTCAGATGTTCGTATATGTTTGGTTTTGTGCCGCCCCTTTTCACGACACAAACCTTGAGCACAAATTTCAGAAACCAAATTATTAATAATTTTCTTTCTCAAACCATGCACTTTGTGTTAAGATACGAGACAAGGCACTTTTTTAACAGGCGTTCAATAGGGCAATCAGGCACCCAGTTATGCAAGAGAGAGGCCCAGGTTGATAATGCGCCATGGTTCAGTATACTTCATAGTAATTATGGTAATTACAGGCAAATAAATATACACAAATGAATCTACATATCTGCTAGCTACTCATGGGGAGCATGCAGGTCCTGGTATTACACAAACCAAGCTGGCGCTGAGCCAGAGCCATGGCTTGACGCATCAAGCTTTTGCACAAACCAAGGTGGAAACGTCAAGAATAAAGATGTCCTAACAAAATACCAAAACGTTAAAAGGCAGAATAGTGTAATCAAACTGGCTTGAACCTCTGCCCATTTGATGAGCCTGGCTTGAGGAATTGGCTTGCTATACTATAAAATGTAATTAGAATTTATTTAATCTTTATTTAGAGTCTCGTTTTAATACAACTCAAAGTATCCATAAGTGTTCACCTTAAAAGTGAGGACTATTCAGGCTGTATAGGTCAGTCATATCTAATATTCTCAGCTCTTGCTATATACAAGGCACAAAAAAAGAGCAGACACCCTTCAAGTATCTACTGACTGTCCTGAAGGGTACGTGAACACTGTCTACTGCCAAGCGATCACTAAATGCATTTACCGTACTGCAGTCTGCCGATAAGCAAAACTGGATGGGAACAATACACTATGTCAAGGCTAAATCTACGTGTGCAACAGTAGGTAATAATTAAACCTGAATAATTACTTGGTGGTGTGACACTGGTTAATGTAATGCTATTCGTGTGTAAAGTAATTTAAGAAAAAAACAATGTTTGAACTGTTAATGCAATATTGATTTGAAGGTTTACAATTTAAAATTTAATATGGAAACGTACAAGGTCCTATATCACTGTCCAATGTCCTTGTCTTTCCTTTTTAACCTTATGTAGCCGGTTGGATTGTTCAGTCTGCACTGGCACCAAAGCTAGTTGGTACTAATTTTATTTTATTGTAGCAAATGTTGTATGTTTGTTGGTGCTGCATCTGCAGCTTAACATAAAAGGCCCAGATTTGTATTGAATTAATTCCCATCTTTCACGTTTTGCCACACATTGGTCTCTTGTGATCCCGAACAAAAAAGAAGAATATTAAATTGTATGAGTGCCAGTTAAAATATGGGTATTCATTGGAATACAAATTATACTTATTAATTTTTGTGGCATTATTTCAAACTTGTTCCAACCCCCCAGGGAATGTAATTTCTCTGTATAATTGAAATTCTATCTTTAGTGGAAAAAACATGGGAGATGCTTCTTTTCTACCATTTTAATCTTTACAACAAAATCAGTGAATAATAGTTTGCGGTAGCATAGGTTTGAAGAAAGAAAAAATTCCATGAATTGCAATGCATTTATGACCTTAAAACTATTTTATTTTAAACCCTGCACTAAGTGAAGCGAGAAAATAATCGGAATTTAGAACTCCCCACCTCAGTTAACAGCAAAAATCCAATTTAAAACAGTATGAGGACTTATTACTGGAAATCACTAACTTAAGATAAATACTTTGTAGAATGAAACAATTATATGTCATAAAGCTTTTTTAAATTAAGTCTCTTTTGGAAATTCTAAATAGGCTTCACACACACCCTACAACCCATTAAGACCAAAGATTCTATTCATCAGAGGTCTAGTTAAGCAATTAAAGCAGTGTTTGGCATTGGGCCAGGACATATATGTGTAGAGTTGTTAAATTCTTCACTACCCCAGATGAACGATTTGGGTGTTGGGGGTAGGGTGACCACATGTCCCGGATTGCCCGTGACCTTAAGTTCCAGGCAGCCTCAATCCGGCACAATGCATGAATGAATGGAATGAGAATAATGAGTGAAGGAGGTCTCAGCTCAGAGTATAGAAGCCTCTCCTGATAGGCTGAGTCCCTCCTTCACATCGGCTCTGTGTAAGCAGCACTATGTGTGTGTGACTGTGTTTGTTTTTATGACTGTATGTGTTTTTCTGATGTGTGACTGTGTGTGTCTGTTCGTGCGACTGTATATGTAATTCTGGTGTGTGTAATTCTGAATATGCTCATTTCTGGTAATAGAGGGGTTAATTCTCTGAATCTGCTCTTGTAATAGAGGGGTTAATTGTCTGAGACTGTTCATGTCTGCAATGATTGTATGTATATTATAAATATATCATTAAATCAAAAATCAGCATGGTTCCCAAGTCTTCCTAATAATTAATATAAAATAACATAAAATGCATTTTATGTGTATTTGATGGTGTGCATATGTGAATCAGTTATGTGTACGTGATATATACTGCATACATATATATATATTGTACGCCTGTGTGTGTGATCTCATCCCCTGAACGGCAGAAATAAAATGGGGTCACCCTGGGGGAGGGGTAAAGTAGATTATGCCCATTGTTGTAAAAGACCCAAATAAATGATTTGTCTGTCACAGGCAGCTATTAAGACACAACAGTTGATGTCTTTCACTTCAAAAGAATTAGCAGCTTGCATGTTTTGTAAAGATGTCTGCTTGAGTTATAAACTAACATATGGGCTCAGGATACACTACAAAACACGTTTCCCACTTTCTCCCATGAATACTTAAAATACCTAATTTGCATGCAGCTAGAATTATGTTATGCCATTCAACCCGCTTTGCTACAAAATGAAAATGTTTCCTGTCAAGATAGTTGAGTTCTAAGAAGAGTGTCTTCATACAACAGTAAGAGTTAATGATTTCTCAACTGGTCATGGTGCCAAGGAGAAGAATGGAAAATACCATCTAAGAAACCACCTGTCCTCCACACTTTTAAGATCTCCATCCCACTGACTTCTGCATCAGCCTCACTATCATGAATCACCCTCATCCGAAGCAGTCCCTCTCCGTCTGCCTCATTGCTGTTCAACCCAATTGACCAGGGGTCGAAAAATTTGGTTTGAAAGCTCGAGCCAGCCAAACAATTTAGGAGCCATTTTTTTTCTTCTTCTTTCATGTATTTTATATCATAAAGCTCAACTTTAACACGTTTGTATGTTTAACCATTGGTCTTACACTTATAACCTCAACACCATACAATAACAGACACTGGATAACACCTTATGCTCACAAACAGTAACATCTTATACTAACACACACTAACATTTTACTTTCATGAGCACACATGCCAACATCAAACACTAATAGACACACTATATGCTGAGTTATGCTAATGCCATACTATAACATACAGAGCACCATACACGCTAACACCACATTCTTATTCACACTATCCAACAACATGCACTGGCATATAAATACATATATACAGATATACACTATAACACTCTCAACACATACCTGCTTATTTTCTGCTATCATGAATCCGGCACCGTACGCTTTCTTGCACATAATGTGCATTCCGTGATCCTGGTGGACGGCACAAAGCAGGAAAGCATGGGGTGCTGGATTCACAATGGCAGCCCAGGCCAGTTTCTACCCCTTATCTCGCCAAAACCCAGGTGCCAGGGTTAGTCAAGCCGTGTAATAGACTAAACTTGGAGGAGTGATATCACTATCAAATAGTATGTTGCCAATGTTATTGATAACTTTAGCTGTCCTCTTATGGTAACAGCACTAGGGAATCTTCTGGCGCTCTACAAATAAATATAATATATTACAATGTAAAAAGACCAAGTGAGGTACATCACGATTAACTTTACAAAAGACAACATGCTGTTCATTTAACAATGCAGAAATATAATAAATAAATATGTAAAATATGCAGCACTGTGCATTACATTCCAAAGTGTAGGTTCAATATATGGCTTATAAATGGCTATACAAGAATTGTAATTTGTTTCTTTTTAAATTATATATTTTCATCACTTGTGACAACAAGGAAAACCACACTAAACACCTTCAAATGCCTGCTATTGCAATATAATCTAACTCCAATGCATAGAACAGCCATTAAAGTTTGCCGGCCAGTTTTGATAAGCCTACAATATATTTGTCAATTTATTCATAGGTATGAGGCTTGGAGACAAGTTATAATCTCCCACACTTTACAGGCATTGCTTCTGCCTTCCTTGCATTTGGATCCGAAAAATAAATATATTTCAAGAATGTCACCCCTTTCTTGCAGTTCTCCAGCAGCCATCAGCTCTGCTTAACCCAAGAGCAAAGTATCAGCTTTCAAGGACAGAGATATAAAAAACACCCACCTTTTCGCTGTGAAGATTACAACCAATGTTGTATAATATCAATGTATCTTCTTTCTAGTTCATACAATGACTCTCTTGTGAATGTAATTAAATTGCTTTAGCGAAAGGAGTAGATTCACACCTGATGCTCCTTTCTCTGATACTAGTGGTCAGAGAATGAGAATTGTTTCCTGTAATTGCATTCGAATACGCTTTTGTGGGACTTTTTTTTCCTTAATTTTCTTGGGTAAATGCATACACCTAACAAGACACATTTGTGTTTCCCAAAGTAACTTGACAAAACTTAGATTTTCATTTACATATATAAAAGTCTGGCCATGAGTCAAACATGTTGAGATATTATCTTTATCATCTTTCCGCAGTTGAATGATGCTGTGAACCTGCAAGGAAATATGGGTTTCATTGCCCAAACTGTTGGGCATTAAAGAATGAGATTTCTCTTATATTTCTCCGTATATGGCTTATTTGCCATTGCCCCAAACCAGCCAAAAACAGGTCACTGTCAGATGACGTTTATTTAGATATTCATTGACACCAATAACCAAATAGTACATAAGGGATTATTTTTAATTTCTGCTAAACTGAAATTTTGTGGAGGAATTCAATGTTTCAACTCACAAATTTAACCATGTCTTATGTAGGGCCAACCCGAGTTTGGCTCTCCTGCAAGTAGAGCAGGGTATTGTGACATATCTTGAATGTCTTCTCCATAATCAAATCAGTCCTTCACTTGTTTAGAAGCTAATTTCAGTTTGTCTCTTTATAATGATAAGTTAAGTCAATGAATTGAAATGCTGAGCTGTCCAGCTAACTCCTACTAAAGGAAAACAATCATCTATTTTGATACGCTTAAATGATTTTACCATAGGATCAATCATGGAACCTCACTATCCATTTCAATGCCACCTACATCAATTGAAGCAAACTTCCAATAACACAAATGGTTTATGTTTATTGTTATGAACATTGGTTATGTTTTCATAAATCTTAAGAGATTGATAAATCTCATTTAAAAGCTTTTGCAACCAATCCTGAACATGTGCTGTACACTACTTTCAAAGCAGACCTAAGCCTTCTTTACTAGATTTGCCCTAGAACTTCAGACTCATTACCCCCACCTTAACCTAGCCCTGATTAAAAAGCATAAAACTTGGTGATCATTGAATTGCATGGCGTAGATGCAAAAGAAATATTACAGCACAGGCATAAGGTGTAACTACGAAATATGATAGAAATGTAATAGAAATGTTAACATAGCGCATTAAGGTTATATCTATTAAACACAAATTTGGTCTTTCTACTCCTCTTTTGCATTTTTGTAACATTGGTTTATCTATGGATGTGTTTGTGTTTATCTATGGATGTATTTAGAAAAGAAAGAAAAAATAGGTTAATAATATTAACCCTAACATTTCTGCATAGTGTAATGTGAAATGTGAAGTAGCAGAGCATTTAGTAAGAAACACAACAATTAATAGTGATGGGCATGGAAAGCAGTAAAATAATATAATCCATTCACACTCAAGCCAGTCTTGGCCACCACGCTCACTTTTAACAAGTGAGTTTTGTGCACCATAATAGTACAGACAATAGTGATAATCTGCTTGATTATCAGATACTATGTTGGTTCTGTGATGAAATTGTGATTTACATCAGCCCTGTTGCATTGAAACCATATAACTTAAGAAATGACAGAAAACTAATTAGACACTGTATAGATTTATAGAGGTATATAGATTTTGGCACACTTGTGCGATGAGCAGAGACAGAGGACGACACCATAATGTCATTTATTCTGCATGGCTGGCAGAAAGAAAATCAACGAACTTTTTTGAAACCTTGACCAGGCAGTTAGCGGTTGGTTAGTAAACCTATGGAATGATTCATTGTGCCAACAAGAAAAAAATATATACATTAATACTGCAAATAAATCTTAATTACTTTTTTAGTTAAGCTAATTAATGACTGATAGCAGTGCAGGGGTACCCGGGGTTTCTGGTTTGATGCGATCCTTTGTAAGGGCTGAGTTGGGAGAAGGAAGATAACTTAAGAACACCACCAACATAAATATAATGCTAATTTTGCCATGTGAATCACACTTATGCTAAAAAGCAGTAAAAGTGACAGTTTCCTATAGATCCCTTTTAATAAACCTCAATATATTTATGAAGGCATAACCAAAGCAATTCTTCAGAAAGTATAGCATATGAAGCATCCAGCATAAACATATTATTGGTACCTTTCATGAGTGGTTCCACATGACCTGATCTCTGTCCATGGTACTGAAACAGGTTGGCGGACAATTAAAACTCCAGTGTGACTTTGCATAAGCACTGCCATACAATTTGACAATATGCTTGTATCTACAATGGCATCTTTAAAGTATAGAAATCATATTTGTAGTGGTCCACTTATTATAAGTTCCTTTTCACATGATTACGGCTCATTCCATAAGAGCAGCAATGCACATACACTGCACTATGTGAGGCATCAGGAAATTCTCCAGCAAACGGCTTAAACTAGTTGAGACAACACAACGCGTATGTACATAATTCTGTTTCTATTGCCATATAGTTTGTAAGGTTGAAATACCCAAATAAGACTTTATTTGTATTGATCCAAGTAAATGTAAAAAAACACTTTAAGCACATGGCAAAATTGTTCAGAAGAAAAACAACATTCACGACTTCTTACAAACAATAAACCCTGATCAACTACTTTAAACTTACTATATGAAGGTATGAATACTGTTTCTTGCCCAAAAAGCAATCCAATTATTCCCTAGAGTACATTGTTCACCACTTCCACTGTTCCAGTGCATTCCAGAACTTTACGACACATATTGTGAAGAATACCCTTCTCTGTAATTAACATTTCCCTCGCAAGGGACTTATGCGGACCAAGAATGTATTGTTCTGTTAACAAGGAAAATCATTTTTAAAATACTAAGAACGGGACGTTCATACTAGAATATAAAAACATGTGCATTATTGGCATATGCCCTGTCTCACAGTGATAGACTTTTGTGTGTGTGTGTTGTATCACAGACACAATGTTCACTAACTCGAGAAAAATCTCTATATTTTGATTATCCGGGCATTGTGTAGCATCGCTATTATTGAAAATGATGGGCAAAAGATTATCTAGATCTGTGTAAATGTGATCGAATCAGCAATGCTAGGGACATAATTTATATACCAACTTGATCTGAGCGTAGAATTTAGAAAAAATTACATTTCTATTTTAGAAGAAAAAATTCTATTAACGTTAAACAATTTGTATTCCTGAAAGTTGAGAAACTATCTAACCAAAGGAAAATGTGAACACTGAAATGTGGAACTGAAGTGTTTTTCTACTCTGATGGATGAATTGAATTTGTTTTTGTGCTTTTCAGTGTTTTCAAAGGTAGATCACCTAGGGAGCACTACATTTTATGAAATACTTACATTCAGAGACCAATTAGATCAAGATAAATCACATTTCTAATACATCTCATAACACAGAGTGAGTTGTGATCATAGAATACCCACAGTTTGATTTTCCCCCTGCTTCCGTCCTGGCCCTGTTATTCTATCTAATGATCTATTTTGCTAGAACAGAGAAAGTGTACTGTCTGAACAGCAAAGCAGAGATATCTTTACAAGCTCCTCTTGTAATGATTCCTCATGAGGTCAATGCAGGTGAAATACTAATTAGTATTAATTGGCGCAAAACTACTATAAAAAGAGGCTATAGAGAAAATGTTTAAGCAGTGACAAGTTTTATAATAAATACTGCCTGCAATTTACTAACACACAGTTGTCAATACTGTGCAGAGAAAATAATAAAAATACAGCAAATCTATGCAAATAAAACCATTGCTAGAATCTTTGCCAGAAATGGTGTCATCCCCAAATTTAATTAATACTTATAGTAGTGTTGGACTTATGAGTGGATGGAGTGCCATTTTGAGAATAGATTGAGGTTAGAAATCAATTAGGATAGTCACATAAACGAAAAAAGACGGATTTTGGGCATCCTGCCCCATCATATATCCACTATATGACCAAAAGTATGTGGACACCCATCCAAATTAATCCAAAATGTTGTGGAAAGCCTTACCAGAAACGTCAAAGCTGTTATAGCTGCAAAGGGGAAGGGGGCAACTCCATATTAATTTTTATGGGATATCCAACAAGCTCATATATAGTGGTGTGAAAAATAAAGTGCATACAGTAGCGTCCCCAGCTTTCATATTTAGGGGGGGGCATGGACCAAAGTAGGGGGTCATTGTTGTGGAGTAATTTTGGCACACTGTTCTTCACAACATTACTGTGTTTATGCACAGCTCTCTTAAGGTCTCGCCCACATTTTAATCGTGTTGAGGTCAGTATTTTGACTGGGCCATTGCAGCACCTTGATTCTTTTCAGCCATTCCGTTGTAGATTTCCTGGTGTGCTTGGGATCATTGTCCTGCTGCATGACAGCCATTTTGGCCAAGCGTTAATAAAACCACTGGATCCAAAGAGGGTGTACTTTCTTTTTCACTTAACTGTAGATGGGATGACCAAGTGTCCACATACTTTTGGCCATTTAGTGTTTAAACATTCCATCCTACTGCTTATGAGATGAGAGGAAGGGGCAGGTTCTAAAAACAGGCCCCACTCCCTTGCACACAGGGTTTGCCAACAAGGGGGACACACACTGTCATTATGTGGGAGAAGGTCTTTGAGGTTCCAAACTCTGAGACGATCATTAGGAAAGCCATATTAATGATCACAGCACTATATCCGAATATGATAACAGCCAGTTAAATCACATAAGTCCAATGTCTAGTGGAGTTTTACAAATTGGAAAATAAGCCAGATTATTATTAGATCATTTATTCAAAACTAGCATATCCTGAAGCCATATATTACAGAATTGCTCTAGTCGTCTGCTGCCAGAAATTTAAACCATGCTCTGAACTCACTCATTAAAACATCATTTTTTTCAGCCCAGCTGGCATCAGTGTAAAGTAGACATTAATGCAACACAAGTCTACAGTATGCATTAGGCAAAATGCCAGTGGTTTGTAGATGTCATTGAAGATTTATGACAAAGTGTGGTACAAAATATGTCTCAATCCACTGTAGAAGTCACATACTCTGGATTACTAATACCACCTTATTTCCAAAAACAGCCCATGCATGCATTAGGACATATGAAAAAAATATATAAAAAACTGGGAAGATGGTGGTAAATGTAAGCGTGGCAGAAACAGGCACCAACTGTGAGGGGGTACAGCGTAGGTTTAGCCAGTACAAGGAGTTGGTAGAGTCAAAGATAGACCTACTGATACACTGATCAAAGATAAACCGAGAACCCTGGTAATTTGCTGTGATACCCAGAGCCACAGGGAGTGCCATGTATATCTAAATGGAAAATAATAATATTAACCATATCTGACATGTTAGGTGTAGATCAAGGCAAACAAACCCTAACTGTAGTTAGGCAGGATTCAGCAGGTATAAAGTAACACTGTCAGAAAAGCCTTCGTTGTTATATGGTTCCTAGGGTTTACAAGTGAGCTTGATAGGAACCGGGAGGCAAAAATCTTAACAAATTATGCTGTCCTTGTCAGATCACAAGAAAATTACCAATGAATTGGACTTGATTGCCTAGTCACCCCAGGGACAACTAAACACTGCCCGTAGTGGGCACAATCACAGAGACAGGTTTCCCGTGCCATTCAGGCAGATTGCAACTGTTTTATTGTAAAGTTTTTTTATGTGAAACATGGGGGCATTTTTAAAGGGACACTTCAGTCATCATATGAACTTTAATTCACATGATAGCTGCATGGATTTTTGGTGTTGGTTCCTTGCAAACGCAGTATCCCATATATGCATTTGCCCCCTCCCCCAGCTTTTTTTTTTACCATATTTAATGCTTCACCATGCCAAATAACTAATTGTTAATATTTGCTAGATTGCACAGTATGCGGTGAGCTTTAATTTAACTGAACTACATTTATTTTGTGTTGACGAATTGCTTTGGTATCATTCTTTCTTCTCACCTATAATGATATATCTGAAAAGCTTCATTTGTGCTGTATTTTGTAGCAATCTGCAAGCTACAGATACATCCCAAATTGCTTTAAAAAGCTTAATTACTGTCATTATACTAAACAACACAAAAAAACAATATGTAAATATAGCTAATGGCATGGATTTCCAAGATACATTCCACTCAAGATGCCAACTTCCCATCTGGGCACAGAGGTATATGCAGTTATTTTAGAGGGTATTCACCTACCAAATGCTTATTGTTTCCCATAAACTGCATTAATCCATTCCTCTACATCAATGAGAGGTATTTTTAATTGAGCATAACACAACTTTTAACTGAACGGTGAACGTAGACTTTTTATCTGATTTGCTTTGAAAATACCATTAAATGGTGTAACAGTTCTTAAATATTGCACTCTTCCACAGTTCCTATGAGCCATATGGTTTTAATTTGATGAAAAACAGACACGACTCAGCTGGCTGCAAATATATCAAAGTATTCAAAAAAGTCCACTTAGTGTAAAAAAATCAAATTGAAAAATGCATTAATTAAACATAAATAAACGTAAAGAACAGCTGGCAAACCAAATGTTGTTTAGTTTCTTGACACTGATAATCCAGAATAAGACCAAAACGATGGTTATTATTAATATTAGTGAAATATTTATCCAAGGCAGTGCCCACAGACACCCTCTCTGTGGCCATCGTGATTGCTGCTCCATACAATAAGGACATTTCGGAACAGCAGGCTGCGGATAAGGCACTGACTCAGTTATGAAATTTGGTCGGTTGGGGAGATCAGACATCTCTCTTGTAACTGGCCCATTGAGCACTAGCGTATTAGCGAGACTGACAGTTTATTTTTTATTTTAGTTGGCAAAGAGTTCTACTTTGCCACTGGTCGAGACAGTAGCATAAATGAATTTGAAGGTGCCAATAAATGCTTTCCAGAAACACCTTTTTCTTTATTATTTTATTTACTTGATTACGTCTTGCTCAAGAAAGCACCTAGACATTTCTACACCTGAATTGGTTTAGTGAATATTCTACTATACCGTTTTTAGGATTTTACAAATAAACACATCTGCTTTCAAGGTTAGATATCACTCAACCATTAACTTAGTTGGCACAACATATATATATATATATATATATATATATATATAAATGTTATAGGTTATGCAGAGTATTGCATCCAAGTACAGAGGACTGCTTTCCATCGAACAGAAATACACATTTCTGGCAACCAAGTTGGGTTTCAGAAAATATAAATCAAAGGCTGCTTTTATAATTCTTAGACAATCAAAAGAAATACATCTTGGCTAAAGTGTCTTTTTCATTTTCTTTTCTACCTTCTAATAGCTTAAATGACCTTCAAAACTCTCCGTGAAGTTTAATTAATGACTGATCTATAAGAAGGAAAAACAGTTATGGTTGATTGGGTACATTAGTCACTCAGCTACTCATTTTGAGTCCATACAACCCTAATTAAAATAATACAATAATATCCCAATGTATAATTTAAAAGCCTAACAAAAAAGACTTTTTAGAATAAAAACAATTTATGCAGGATTTTTTTTAAAAAAAACAAAAAACTCAATAAGGTTTAAAAGGTGTAGTGTTAACTAGATTAACTGTTTTTACATAGATACAGGTATAATGCATAGTTAAATCAGTGGCCATATAGTACTTTACCTTTCACACAAGTAACACAATTTTTTGTTTCTATGTTTTATGTAAATGTTTACTTCTAAATTAAGCGTGAACATTATACATAAGTGGAGATTTTATGGTATTGAGGAGGGTTGCATTTTCATTTTACCAGCTTCATAGCCCACAATGTAGCGTAATCACTGGCAAGTTTCATCTTCAAAAAAGCTGAGCTGGCCCTGTATCCTGCATGGTTCAACCACTGAGTATTTTTAATGATATAACTATGAATTATTCAGGGCTACGCACGTTTTTCTTGCAGGAGAAGCTCACTGGATGTGACCATTCATAATGCATAGTGATGCGAGTTGAAACTGCATGTCTACATTATTTCAAAATCTATTCCCTAGGACGTCTACCCATGTTGCAGATAATTGAAAAAAAAGTATATTTTTCAGGAGGGCTAGCCAGCGAAATGTATCAAGCTCTTACGAAGAACAGCTTGGAACATGGAAACTCCTGCCTCTGCTGTTAAAGAATTAAAACAGTAATAAATGAAATAACCTTCAGTGAACAAATTCTAAAAAGGTGATTTTATTTCCATGCCTTCAAGCCACCATTCTAGTCTACTTTAATCTTGCAAAGACTCCGCAAGGTGTTGTTATTTTAAACACGAAGAGGGACGTAACATCATAGCACCTACAGGCAACAAAAAGGCAAAAAAGTGTGATCAGTAAACGCGTATTGTAAAGTTACATGCAAGCAAGGAAATGTGTTGGAAAATAACAACTATTAGTCCTTTTTTTCCCTGTATTTTTTCTAACATCTTTTGTAAAAAAAAAAGACTTTTGTAAAATGGAAATTCACAGCCGCAATTGAGGCTCACAAATTAATTATATTATATCTGACACTTGTGGATGATCTTATTTTCACTAGGTCACTACTTAGCGATATCTGGAATATCACTATGGGATCATGTTAAAGAACATACATTATAAATATTGTTTCTCTTCTTCCGAGCAAAATAACTCACTAAACGTGAAAGTTGATAAATGTAAGCCAAAGGTTGATGTAACTTTTCTGACTGATAATTACAGCAGAAATCTAGTGGCTATTTTTTAAGGATCTCTTCAATTGGTAAAGTAACTTCAGGGATACACTGCAAAAAGCGGCTAGTCTTTTTCCACTGTCTTGCCCGCCAGTAGTATCACGGATGAACTTTATTTACTAAGCTAATGCTAGTAAACAGGCTATTACTTGAAATGTCGTTTTTTTGTGCGAAGGAATTAGAGTGTGACAGAAGTTACTGCTGCCAATATTCACAATCATACATCAATTTCAGAATGAAAACACATGCTGTAGTAAAAGTGCTACACAAATTATAAGAACGTTAACATAACCGAAACTTTACCCTGAGAGTTATAATCCTGCCAAGAAAAACACAGCTCAATTTTACCTTGCCAAGATTGGCTTCTTCTTTGCCTAATCTCTATGCCCATACGAACAAAGGGATCTGCCCCTAGCACAAATATTATAGATGTTCACACTTAAGTAAAAATGGCATTGGTATGATTTAGGTGGAGTGTGGGAAAACTAATATTTAGTTTTGGGAAGAACCAATACATATTTCCTGACCTGGATGGGACATTTGTTTAACTATTTGTCAACCACCTGTCTTTTTTAACGCTCCATTGGGGAAGAAATCCTTCCATGTACTTGAATGATTAATAGAAAATGTGTAATTTTTCAAGCTACAGAACAATGGAAGGAGAAAACATCACAACGGCAAAACAATGGAAAAAATATCACCTGAACTGGCACAGGGAAGCGAGTAGTGACAATATGTGCATTACTTTTTGGTTCAGAATCTGATTATAAGATGCCAAGGGTAGCGTTTCTGTGTAAATGTTTGCCCTGCATAATATGTTCATTCATTAATCCTCAGCAGGACTCTCTCGGTTGAAACACTCTGCAAAGAAAATACCTGCCAAAATAGTTTTTGTGTACAATTTCAATTTGAAAATCTGAAAATACAGAATATGAGCCGTTTATATGTATGTGCTGAGCAATTCAATGCTTCTAACTAAAAAATAATGAGCAATGTCAACCAAAGTGAACGTACAACGCTAAAGACATATCCGTTAACCCCACCAAAATGTGTGACAACAGCCAAACCACTCAACCAGCAATTAGACCAAAGAAAAAACAAAAGACTACCAACACTTTCTAATCTGAGTTGGCGGAGATCCCGGAATACTATTAAACAAAATACTGTTCTGGGATCTCAGCCAACTGAATAATTGGACTCCCTTTAGTATTCTGTCATCTCAGCCAACTCAAATTAGTAACATGTGTCAATTAATGGTGAATGAAGTTTTCTACTCGCAGAACTTGCACTGAGAGGGTTAAGCATCCTTGCTAAGGTTTGTTTTTGCTTGACTGCGTGTAACACAGTTGTGCACTTCTTATTTGTTGTCTAGATTTAGCATCGTCAGGTCTAGTGGAGGTTAGATGAAAGATTTGATGGCCTGAAATGCACAGGCAAAAAATACATCGATTTTAGTTGCTCTTGAAAACTGCACACCTCAATGTTTAGAATGTAGCTTTTTCTGTAGAATGTACTATCGTTCTATGACGTAAAGGCCATTGAATTGCTTATTGTGGGTTGTTTTGCACGGTTGATGCCAATTAAGATTTAGTCAGGTCATTGATGGGCAAGATACTAATTATATAATCACTGTTCTTTCAGATAACAGCTTTACTAGGATTGCAGTTTATGAATGAAGACAAGCTGCAGACTGGTCCTCTGTACAAAGCCCTGGACCTTGCTGATGAGTAGAGCTGCAACTAACGATTAGTTGGCCGATTATGTTTTCAATTAATCGGATAAAAAAATAAATGTATATTTTTCATTTATTTAAAATAATTTAATAAACAAAACAGGATGTAAAAAACAAACAGCAGAAAAAAAAACTTTTGATAAAAATGCCTTATATCCCCTTTATGCCTTATATCCCCTGATATGCCTTATACCCCAGTATGCCTTATACCCCCAGATATGCCATAGTGCCCTCAGAGATTCACAGACTCGTTCGCAGCACACTGACACAATACAGGATTAATCTTAACTGCCCCCAGGATTTAGATTCCCATTAGTTTGCCCCCCTTTACCTCTAACTGCACCTTAAGTTAACCTTATTAAATGAATTAGATTAACTCTCAGTCCTCAGCATTAAATTAACCCTAACGACCCCAATAACCATAACTGCCCCTAAATTAACCCTAACGACCCCATCAACCATAACTAGCCCCTAAATTAACCCTAAAGACCCAATCAACCATAACTGCCCCTAAAGTAACCCTAACAACCACATCAACCATAACTGCCCCTAAATTAACCCCCACCTCCCCTATTAATTTTATACTTACTGTTAGATGAGTTGCTGAGCAGTGTGTATGCTATAAGGAAAGGGGCGGAGCCAATTGTCAGAGTGACTGCAGGGAGGTAGTAACTGCTGTAAGTGATATTGAATGACCCGGATTATAAAACGAGGAGTATTTTTCAGAGCATTAATTCAACTAATCGATAATAAAATTGGTTGGCAACGATTTTCATTATCGATTATTATCGATTTTATGGATTAGTTGTTGCAGCCATACTGTTGAGTTTACTGGTCACAAATGCTACAATGTTCTTCTAGTCTGGCAGGCACTTTATGACTTTTGCCAATCCTCTCGGGGGTCGTTTTCTATGTTTTTAGCAACCTGAGTGTGTAGAGTCTGTACCCCAGATGAGGTAGTTCAGTAATCATGAAATTATTATTAGAATGGTAGCTTTTTACAAAAGTCTAAGATCTATGTTAAGCTGGTACTTTGTAATTAATTCCGCTGCCTCTCCTTAGGTATAACAGACGAGAACAACTTGGCAAGAAATTAACATCGTGCAGTATTCAATGATGGATGTCTGACCACGTGTGAACATGTGTTTTCAAAATATGTTTTTTTTTCAAACTAAGAGTTATAGGGGTAGATTCTGTGTACAAATATATGTTCTGATAATGTCTAAACATCAACAACCTGTTTTGTATGACTGCTCCACAAGAGATATGATGTTTTCAAATTCACAGACATCCCAATTATTTACGAAGTCATCAAGACACTTTCTAAGAACAGAACAACACGCAATATACTTACAAGATTAACTGTCATGTAATAAAAGTATCTTGGCTCTCTTCCCTGGGAATCTAGTTTAAGAGACGCATAAATATTTGGTCCAAGTGTTCCAATCAATGAGTTATTTTCTGTGACTTGTCTCCTGAAACCTGATCACTACCAGCTTCTTAGCTTCTAATGAACAGCTTCGAACTATCAAAAGTGTGAAGCGTAGCTTTAGGAAACTAAAATACATTATATGTGTGGTAATTCCCATTATAATGAAACATGGTTATTTTTACACAGATGTGTAAATGAATTCTGATTTATATTTTGCATGCTCCCTCACCCACAGTGCTTACATTCAATCTCATGCAAAGCGTTATATTCAATGGTCATCCAGTTACGATATAACTGCTGAGAGGGAAAAAACAGTTTCTGATCTCAGATATCTCAGAAACCAACTGGCTCAAAAAGACCCCCCTGAATATTGGGTTTATGCCATCTGTTGATTAAATGTGTGCATAGTTCTTGTCTAATGAGAGATGAAAAAGGACGCAGAAGAATTCTCAACATGCATGCAACTAATTTGTTTTTCTAGGCATTTTCTTGTGAGTTGACATGACTCATATTTTACATTCAGACATTCCACTTGGGTTAGTTCATGGCACGACTGTGCCAGTTACATGACTGTATAAAGGAACTTCCCTAGGGGTATAACAACCAATGTACCAAATCGAAGAAATGATTGCATCAAACTGAACATATATAGCATGTGGAAAAACACAAAAAAATCATACTTCCATATATTTCATAAAACATGAAAGCACAAAACAGGTGATAAATTACTTTCTCGTGCCTAGGCAGCTGATGTTATCATATTTCAGATTCACTTGCAATATTAACATGTTGAAACAACAGAAATGTTTCATTAACAGCCTAAGTACACAGTCATAAGACACTGTAATACATTGAGAATGATAAATCCCTACAAAATGGAATAATAATGAATGCAAGGTGAAATGAACCATTATGCAGGTTATGTTACACACCACAGAAAAATTCCAACTTAATGGCTTTTTGTTGTCCCTTGGGGAAGTAATATTTATTAACTGCTTCTATGATATACACAGAAACATATAATTGTTATATTAATCCAATTCAAATCTCCTAAAAATAATGCGTATGTCATACATTCTCAAAAGATCTAAAAATATCACAGAATTCAATCTAGAGCATGTCATTGTTTAGGCTTTTGTTAAGCACAAAGACAGTTATTGCCAGAAAATGGAATCAGTCAACACCCCCAGCCTTAATGAAGTATTGGATATTTGTGACATATCAACGTAATACTTGATTATAACACTCTTAAGATATGTTGTATAACATGTTCTTTTACTGTTTCCTTTTTCTCCTTCATCAAGAAAGTAACATAAATGCTATGCTTCCAACTTTGTGGGGCCCTTTTCTATTTCAGCATGACTATGCCCCAGTACACAAAGCAAGGTAACATAAAAAAATGTTAAAACAATTTTTTAAAAATACAATGAACGAAAAAAGGAAACTTCTAAAAAGGAATCACATCAGTTATGCCAATGTCTCACATTCTATTTACAGTACAAATCTATATCCACATTACAACGTATGGTACTGGTGTTTTGGTTTTTTTTACGCAAAAAAAAAATCAAATGAATATCAATTAATTATTCAAGAGAAAATTTACCCATTGGCCTTCTTGACATATGGGTGGAACAATTCTTTGTTGAGGGCCTCAGGTATGATACAATAATCCTCATCAACCAGAATCATTACGTAATAACTAAACTTGTCTTCTTGTAAATAATCCTAATGATGATATAGATTTGTTGGATATGCTTTTAGAGCTTTATATATAAGTATATATAGATATATATAATTATATATATATTTACACCTCATATTACTGTGCTCATCTTGTTGTACAATATTTAACGTATACAATATTTAACTGCTTTAATACTGCTTTTTGGGTATGGCATACCTCATTTAATATGTTAGGTTTGTAGGTGTTACATTTCTAAAATAAAAACAAAATATAATATGTTACAAAGTCAAGATCCTAACGTATTTTACATTTTAATCTGCAGAACTGTGTGGGAGCCAACTGTAAACTGAGTACAGATTTACCCACACAAATATGTTCAAGAGAGTCTCATAAATTTCAAAAAAAGATGTTTTATGTAAGAAAACCTTACAAGCTGCCAGTAAGAGATATCTTTAAAGAAAGCATACTTTGGAAGATTTTCTTCAAATGTATTGGGAGATCATGCATTCCACCTTTTATCAGGTACTCAATATATATGGACAAAAGTATTGGCCTGACCATTACACTACCAGGGACCTTTATGACATTGCATTCTAAATACATAGACATTAATATGAAGTTGGCGTGTTTGGAGTATGAAGTTTGGAGTGTTTCTGTGGGAATTTTTTCCCGTTCATCCACTACAGCATTTATGAGGTCAGGCATTGATGTTGGACGAGAAGGCCTGGCTCACAATCTCCGTTTCAGTTCATCCCAAAGGTGTTTGATGGGGTTTGATGAGGTCAGGGCTCTGTGTGGGCCAGGCAAGTTCTTCCACACAAAACGTATAGCATTGCATTGTCCAAAATGCCTTCATATGCTTCAGGGGACATACCAAGGCATTTTGGACAATTCTATGCGTCCACCTTTGTGGGGACAGTTTAAGAAAACCCCTTTTTCAGCATGACTATGCCCCAGTACACAAAGCAAGATCCATAAATACTAGTCTTGCTGAATTTGGTGTGGAAGAACTTGACTGGCCTACACAGAGCCCTGACTTTAACCCCATCAAACACCTTTGGATGAACTGGAAAAGAGATTCAGATCCAGGCCTCACATGCACTACTAGAAGAATGGGCAGAAATTCCTGCAGAAACACTGCAAAATCTCGTGGAAAGTCTTCCAAGAAGAGTAGACGCTGTTATAGCTTCAAAGGGGGGACCAACTACATATTAATATAAATGTATTTAGAATACGACGTCATGTTGGTCCCTGTTGGTGTAATGATCAATATCTATGTATGGGCCAAAGATACACACTAGCAATGCACCAGACTGTTCAGGTTTACCTAATTCCTCATAAAATAGATGACATTTTCATTTATGGTTCCATATTTTCACAACCTTTTCATAGACACAGAATGTTCTATAAAATAGTTATATTGTTCAAGGCAGAGCAGTTAGCCGTGGTATCGGTTGATAATCAGTAAATCAAATAAAAGTATACCTGAACAAGAACACATCAGTAGTGGTGGTATAACTTCATGAAAACTAACATTGTGTATCAGAAAACTATTTTATATAAGAAGTTAGTATGATTTTAGATGTAAAACTAGTATCTTGTTATTTTGCATATACACAACTTGATTAAAAGCTGAACAGAAAATTTGTTTCTACATCACTGTAATATCAGTGTTATCGTGAAGTATCAATTACTATGAGCTAAGACATTAATAAACAAGTATAGCACCTACTCTCCAAATCTGCAGTATAGACAGTGGAATACAAATTCCAGCCACTAGACCGTGCTACAGCTCTCATTAAGATGCAGTTCACTAGTGTCTCTAGTGTGTTAGTGTTAATCCAGTTTAATTATTCTTTAGTAATGAACCGCAGATGGTTCATGAGTGTGTATTTTGCACGGCCTACACAGCAGCATACCACATGTATGATCTCAATACATAATGGACTATAATGCCCGGAACAGTTCTGCAATCCATACAGCACATTTATGTCTGTTCTGTAGTTAATAGATGACTTTATTATATTAATACATTTTGTCTTTGCTGCATGCATTTCCTCATTTAGCAAAATGATGGCACTACTAAGGTGAAGATTGAGCCATTGCTTTCTTTGCTCCTCCTCGGTATGTTAATATTCAGCTTCACCTTGGTCACAATGTTTGCATTGCGATACAGTATGCAGGTCAAGTGAAATTAGTTGTAGAAGAATGGGGTTGACATGTTATGTTCAAGGTGACAGGAACTCCTCATAGCGAGGAGATGCATGACTGGAGAAGTAATGTCTGCACGGTACAGTGCATTGGATCACAACTGTGATTGACAGATTTCTACGTTTTATCAGGGGCTTCTCATGTATTTATACATTTCCAGATCTGTTCCATTCTATTTATAAGTCCCAGATACCGTCTTCAAAAATGAGACATATCACAGGTTTCCATTACACTGCTTTCTTTTTAATCTTTAATATATATTTATATACAGTATATATGTCATACCCCTAAATACCCACCTGTGCCATATATGCCCCCAAAAGCCTCTCCTGTGCCATCTTGTTTTCACCAAACAGCTTGGCTGCGCCATCTATGCCCCCAAACAGCTTCTCAGTGCCCCAAGCAGTGCACCTTTGCCATCTTTACCGCCAAACAGCCTTTGCCAAAAAAAGATGAGCAGAAAAGGAAATCTTGGTGGTGTGTTTGTGTGGGGGCATCCATGTGAATAAAACACATGTATGCATAAGTAAATTGTAGATGCTTTTGGCTAAACACATCTCTAGCAAATCAAGAAACTAGGGTCAGAGATTCTAACAAATCTCTCCATGAATTATTCACAGGGAATAAAACTTTAAAGGGAACACTCAACTATGATATGCATATGATATAAACATACTATGATCGCCTCTTGTTCCATAGCCTGCAATATATTTACAACATATAGTTGCAAGTTCTGTTTTTCATCTTTCGTTGCCCTTTCCTTGCAAACTATGATTGTAAAATTCTTGCAAGGCAAAAGAAATTCTGTTTAAAAATAAATGTTGAAAAAGTTGTATTGTCTACATGTCATTTTCACAACTCTTGTTTTCAATGTGCCAGTCTATAATTATCTCAGTCTAAGAAACACAGATGAAAAGCATTATACTTTTGCTTTGTAAAGCACAGCCTTCATAATCTACAGGAGGTATGTATGCATTATTCATAGCCAAACACCACAGCACGCGTTTAAGGAACAAAAGAATGTATATATTCCATGTGGTATACATCTTTAAAAAAGAAAAGTTTAGGCGTATTGTTGAAAATTATGCAACTGTGTTATTTAAAACAAGATTGAAATGTTTTATTTTAACGTTATAATTTCAAACATTCATTAAAAAAAAACACATCAAAGTTGTAAAAAGGCGTAATTTTGGTAGGAAAAAAAGGGACAATTGCCATAGCAATCAATGAAATGCTCTAGCTGATTGGTATAGTTTACCACTTGCACCAGTATGTACGAGTGTGTACGTATTAGCATGAGTGTGTAAATGTGTTAGATAGGGTATTATGTCAAATCCCAGTGTTTGCAGTGAGGACGACGGCTGTGAAAGTGGAGGCTTGGGGTGCTGTAGGGCAGCCAGGCCTAGGGCAGCGCCCAAGGTAAACACACATCATCAAAACTACCCCTACAGCCAACTCTAATTTCTCAGGAGGAAAACGTACCTCTTCCTATTTGTTGTGACATTTGCCATCACTACTACTGTCACCAGCGTTTTGGAGACGGATCTAGAAAGTTATAACAGCTATGGTCATATCTGTGATCCTGCTTTGGGGCATACATCCTAAATAGCACCCCTTTCAATGCTAGCATAAGTAGGTGTAGGTGTATAAATAGGCAAAAATAAATATACTTTTGTTCATTCATTTTGCATAAGTGGTCAAGTGGATTGTGCCAGCACTTTAATCTTTCTCTTTATTTATACATTTGCACGCAATTCTGGTGACATATGTTTTTTTGTCTTATGTATTCATTGTTATATGATAGGGTTTATTCAGTCTACAGGTTATCTGCAGTTTCAGCTCAGCAACTCCACATTGTATTGGCAAGTTTCTTCAGGAGGGAGGTATGAACTGACCCTACATAATGTATTGTTCTTGTGATAAAGAGAATTTCCAGAAATCATACTAAATTAACTATACGTTATAAAGGACTAACCAGGCAGATTAGCTTGTGATCAGGGCCCTCTTCACACAATATATTGGTTCATGTAGTTTTGTCATACCCTTTGAATGAATGTACTGTAAGGAGCACTGCCTAAATTGTTGGCACTATTAAAATAAAGGCTTGGAAGGTTTGAATCTCATAATGTACAATAAAGTTTTTTACTTGAACCTGTAGCCATCTTTCATACTTACCTACAAATTCCGGTTTTATCGAATAAATAAAAACGTTATGCTTCTGTAAGGTATGTTTAGCTCACAGCTCTGTGGTGCTTAGGGCATGATCACTGTCATCAAGGGTAACAAGACGGCTTTGCAATAGAAGTTGAAGATTCCTCGCCTTCAGATTCATATTTTGTCTCTCCTGTCACATAGATCTCTAGTTACAAACAATGTTACAAACATTGTATATGTTCATGTGTTTCCATCATACTGCAAAGGTATTCGTGAGACTCTAAGAGGTCATAAAAAGAGCTAAGTATAGCAGAAGCAGCTGCTGCCATGAAACAATCGCTTATGGACACTACACAGCTTTAAAGAGGCTTCGATAAGCTATGTCTTCATTGAAACATTTCTGTATACTTGGTTCTTGAGATGAACACGTCTTGCGGCATGCAAAGGCTTCTTTGCCAGGCTCCTGACCACTACTACACAAAAAAGGTGGTCTCCAAGATTCAGACAATCAGGTGACAGGGTAGTTATCAAAGCCTGGCCCCTGTGTGTCAATCTGTAAGGGGAGGACACGAGCATCCAGCAAGGTGGCGCTTCTCCCACGTTGGCCTTCAGTCACCACCTCCGCCATCTAATTATTTGCTTCCCCAACATCACTGGAGGGCAGTGTTACCAAAGAGGGGGGGGCAGCCTCGCCCCCCCTTGGACAGCAGTATCCAGCAGGAAGTTCAAAGGGAAGGGGTCTGAAGCATCATATGTGAGGTCACTCCCAGCAGCACTATTCAGCCTCCAAGTTCCCTAAATGCCCTACCTTGTTTCCCTAGGTCTGTGTTCCTGTTTCCTATGCCCCGGGACCTTGGATTGCCTCTGAATTGACCATTTGCCTGCTGCCTGCCATTCCGACCCTGTCCTGTTTACTGGATTAACCCTTGGCCTGCTGCCTGCCTTATTTATCAGATAAACCCTTTAGCTTCTGTCTGCCTTCCATTTTGAGTAATTTCCAGACTGAGTTATATGCGGTAAAAATCAATTGATCTTAAAAAATATCCTCTTCAATAAAAAGTAATGAAATCAGCGGGTGCAATTTATCCTCTCCACACCAATACATCTGTCCTTTTTTAAGGTTCTTTTGAGACTGCTGTACAAGACATTACATCCAAAACATGTATTAAAGAAATGAAATATTTATGTTAATATATATATGCTGCGAGCCTATCGCTAACTCACACTGAGGGAAGATGAAAACGCTACAAAAGGAGAAGTGCCAGCACAAGCATGTGCTTATTTCTTCCTACTTTTTCATCAGTGGTTTCAAAGTATGTGCACATCAAACAACGGAGCCTTGTGATCTGCACAGGTTTCCCCTGGAAATAAGCTCCTGTTTTTGATTTACTGCTGCACTAGACTGGGAACAGATTGAACCCTCCCTGTGGGCTGCAGTCATTGTGGTGTACAGAAGTACTATGAATAGAGATAGCTTCTCTTACCCAGAAGGCAGAACAACAGCTATAACTTTTCTGCGTTCTTCAACAATAGCTGCCCTTTTCTTGCATGAAACTTGAACTTTATAAATTGGCAAAAAAGGGGGAGTTAGTTATGATCTGCTATTATATACTGTAGTAATTTGTGACCCTGTCTTTCTTCATTGAGCTCAAATTGTCCAGAAATATTCTAAGGAAGTTTAATATATTTTTAGTAACCTTGCAGATAGCAAGAATGGGGGGGGGGGGGGCAATTTTGAATCTGCGTGTGTTTACATTATGGCCCTTTCAGCGATTTATATATTTGCGTTTTTTGTTCCTTTCTTGCACTTATTCTACAGTTTTTGATACGATCACTAGCACATCACTCGGTAAATGTCACTTTGTAGGCTTACTAGCATGTTTGTGGAATAAATCTCTTTTTTTGTATAATACTAAGTAACATTTCATTAGGTGTGTTTTTAATTGAATTTACATACATTAAACTGTTTACTGCTTGTATCCCAAGAAGGAAAGGCGTGTTGTTTATCCAGGTCATGCACAGAACTAAATGCTTGCAAATAATATGCCAGCATCCAACAATATTCATATTAACGCTGTGCTTCAAACAGATGTACAAGTTGAACCAATCATTTAACCTTATAAGTTAATGGCATGGGTTAATAAATGACACCTAAAAATTGATATATCCAAATTGGCATGGTATATCTAATAGTATGTGTCTGTGTCAATTCACAGTCAGTAATCGCATGTGTTTTTCTTCAACAACGCACAGTAAGCATGGGCCCATATATTCTAATTCGTTCTCCAAAATACATCTAGTGAACATCTTGTTCATGGTCTCATTCATCTGGTGCACATCATTACCACTGTGCTAGAGGAGTGTTATCATAGTAATATTGTCATGGGAATGTGTATGGCATTCATTAATAAACTTCTGATGAACTTTTTTCATTTACATCTTGGCACGAGCTTCATTCTGCTGACCATCTGAACAAACGTATTGCTTGTAACAATTTACATTCATAGAGATAAATGTCGTTACCTGATTCTAATTAACCATAGCTGCAAACATCAGCGGGAAAAATGTGTGCAAGACAGAAACATTTCCCAGCGTAGATGAATCATGTCCCACTGCTGTTTGAATTAAACACGTAAATATTAGTGGAAAGTTGCAAAACATCTCTGCGTGTTATGTAGAATGAAAGGTGAGCAGGACTACACCTCACGCAAAATGTCACAACCTTAATCAAACTAATTGTAACAGGTTTCTCCAAACAAGTACCCTACATACCATTCATACATGCCCCATTCTAATATTATAGCCTGGGAGGAAAGAAGGACAGAGTGATTTGGGACTGTGAGGCACGGAGACCACCTCTTCCTATCCTCGGGGACCGTCACCCTGAATCGCCACTCCCGACCGCCGGTCTCTCCACGGCACGGGTGCATTGCCACAAGGCAGGCTGCATTCCCAACCTCGCGGGAAGCACGCACCGCATCTCACACACATGTGAGTGGCTGTGGCTTAGCCTCTGTGAGTGTGGCAGCCTGGCTGGGAGACGCTATGGGGGAAGGGAGGCGGAGTCTTCTGACTTCACCTCCTATCAGGTGCCAAGGGGGAGAGGAGACCAGAGGAGAGGGGGAGTGTATCCTGCTACCTACCCCTATATAAACCCTACAGACACCTCAAACAGGGCATACTAGTTGAGCTGTGTACCTGTTTGTTACCTATTCTTTCTACATACCTTAAAGTCTTCCTGGTTTTGACCCTTGGCTTGTGACCCGTTATTGAGTTTTGCTGCCTGCCTTGACCCTGGATTGTGCCCCTGATACCGAAAGTCTGCCGCATGCCTCATCCCCTGGACCGTTGACCCTGATACCGATAATTTGCCGCCTGCCTTGACCCCTGGACTGTGCCTCTGACTTCTCTTGTGGATTTGCCCTCTGGATTAGGTGTTCTGGACTTTGCTATATTTTCCTGCGCTACGTTCCACATCCCGGCCTGACACACACACACAGACTGTTACTCCAAAAGAAAGAACCTTGAGAGGCATTACTTATCTTCTAACCCTCATAGATCACAGGGTGAGGAACTCTGGCAGAACTTGTTAAATTGTTTGATTGGCACAGAGCAATTATTAGAAGGTCTTTTTCCCCCCAAGGTCTGAATTATTTTTACATTACCATTGATTTCTAGCAAGTATAATGTGCAATAAATACCACACTATGGCAGAGTTGGCAGCAGTACTGCACTTTTTGTCAGAACTGCAATTCTGAATTAGAAATATCAGCTAGATTTAGGAAGTGGAGCTTCCTCTATAATAAATATGGCTCTTAAGATCTGATACTATCTATAACATATCCCATTATGAACATTAGCATTCTGACTGTAAAGACAGAGCTGAAATTTGCAGATTATATATGAGATACATCGTTCCGCTCATATTATGTAGGTGACACTGTGCTGTCATTATATGATCCCCCTGTGAAGGGCTCTTTGAGATTCTCTTTGCTTCCAGACGTGGACGTGACACCAGCAATGGGCACAACCTCTGATCTTGCCCAGACACTAACATCTATAGTTGTGAATACTGGCTGAGATTGGGAAAGAAGTCTATTCAGAACTATCTAGGCCAATGTAGGACTTCTGGCAACAATGTATTATTTGAAATGATTGTGGAACCTCTGCTGTGATTGTGAAACCTTAGGAGCTGACATTCAGCTGTCTACTATGTCATGGGCAGGTATCATTTAGGCAGGTTGACTTCATAAGCTAAAATAGCAATATAGCACCAAAATCCCATAATGATGAATTCTGCATTGAAACAGACAGGTCCATTCCACTGGCCTTTGTAATGACGGATTCGCTTTGCACTAGAATTGCTTTGTATACCGTACTTGACACCTTTCTTTTAAACTGTAATATTTAAAAGAAACTCGGGCTGCCTCTTTAAACTTAGCGTTCACTAGTTCACAAACTCTTCATGTGGCAGTAATATAATTTTGGAAAGTTGTATTTAGTGGTAAGTAATGGACTTTGGAAGCATTGTGAGACCTTTCCTACTCTCACCCCCTTTTATTGTAATTGTGGTATGAGATACAGGCAACCTCTTTTCAGCCAGTAGCTGAGAATGAAGAATTCCCTTTGGTGCTCCGAAGGCATGCTACTATACATCATCAATGCTAATTACCAATGTTTTTGCAAGTTGTTTGTTCAAATGTCTGAGGTTTTCCCGCAAGACAGAGGTTTCGGTGACTAAGCTGCTATTTATTTCTGTTCCCATGATCCTCTCCTTTTTAGTGTATGTTCACAAAGAATTATTATAATTACGAAATGTTTTTTTGTAAAAAACAGCATGCCACGAAGAAATGAACAAATATACTATTTCACTGTATACACACACACTATTCAGTATGTGCTTTAAAACTTTTTTAACCAAATTTGAACTAGAAACATCATTCATCATTCAAGGTTTACAAAAACCAATGGTGCTGGGATCATGAACGTTCCAACTTTCACCAGTGCTCATTTCTGCCAGGAGTTTTAAGGGGGGACATTCCAATTTCGACAACACCAGAGTCATGATCATTCTTAGGTATTATGCAGATGCTGTAACCTCTGCTTTCACTTGGATATCCCATTTCATAAAGCCAAAATGGTGCACCCCCAGGGAGAAGCATTCGGGATGACATTCTAAGTCCCTACAAGAAAACCAACAGACTTTTCTGTTTTTCAGTCTCCTTTGTCAGTCCAAGCTGGGGCCAAGCTGGGTGTTCATGTTTGGGTTCCCCTACACATCTACATCCTATATTTTACCGGTGTTCGCACTGTTTGGAAAAACATTTTTGTGAATGCATTATGCTTGTAGTCAAACCATATATAAGCATGCAAATTTCACAAAGATTTTTGGTTTGATTAAGAATGTTTACAGTGGAACAGATATCTTACCTTTGAATGGTCTAGAACAAGTATCCACTTGTGTTCTTATTAATAAAAATGATGCCAAAAAAACAGCTTTAATAATACTCAATTTTCTCTTGGGCCAATATATCACTTTATTTTTTTCTTATTAGGTCTTTACAGTGGGACCATCGTTATACATTATGTAGCAAAACATGCATTCCAAGGACCATGACAAAAAAAACTACTTGTTTTTCTAGTTAAACAATACCAGTACATATACAATTATGCATATTGTTTCTTAGATGGTGGGATTTAATCCTGAGTGAGTAGAGATAGCTATGTCATAGTTTCTGTGGTGTGACCAGAGTGTAAGCCAGTACAAAAAATGAGCAATACTTTTTAAACCCGCTGAGATCCTGTTTTCAACCATTTACTGAAATATCTAAAATTACGTTTTTTTACCCCCCACTGAGTTGAATTGCTGCCATATTAACAGAAATACTTTTTCTTAAACCTAAAGCACCTTAAATATCAAACATGTCAATGCTCTGCTGGTTTCTTTGACACTTAAATAAATAAATGCCCAGAAAGCACTGAATAACAGTGCTGCTTATAAAATGTCTTCATCTTCACAGAGCAGGCGCACATCTTTAGTGGCACTCCCAAAGGCCATTAACGCAGAATGAAGAGAACAGAATAACAATCAAAGTTGTATCATCACACCTATACAACAAAATCACTTAGTAGGTAACCCCATACAACCCATTTTTCATGGTTCACGTTACTTATCAAATGTATTACCCTTTTCTTTACCTCAAAGCACTGTACCTACGTGACATACATTTTCACTGGTTTGCCTCAGCATAATGACATTATTCAAATCCACTTTTATAACACTATATGTTTAATGATAAAATATTATAATATAAAATATTACTAATAGCTAAAATTACATCGCTTAAATTATTAAAGACGTACCACAGGACAGTATCAGTCCCCTCCGAGTCATTGAGCTATATTACTGTTTACAACTATGAGTCCAAGGAAGATGGTTTTGTTGTCTGCAACATGATGTCCCCAAATGGATTCCAGAGGCACACATCCAAGTATTTATGTCGGACATGGAAGGTGTCTTGAGGCTTTCTCCCTAAATCCCAGGGTCACTGGATACACCCTACTGTTGTACACATTTCTGAGAATCAGCTGCGCAGTCAAGTATATCTCTTTCAAGACACCAACCCTTTTTTAATTTTTAAATGTGGACAAATCTATGACCAGTGACATCTCTTCTAGCCTTCAACGGTTTACATATATGGTGGTACTCTGACTCAACATCACTGTTAACAACCCAGATCCCATGCAATACAAATGCAGTGTTCAGACTCACACGCTCATGAATATAGGTCTATGTACCAAAGTTTAGATTGTCCCAAGTATTCAAAGCACAACAATCATTTACTATGACGTGGGTGATAAATTAACCGCAACTTTAATGTTCAGACACATAGCTTGTCAATCACTAAGAATAAATGACCTGTGAAAACAGGTTAATACATACTTAAATATTTAGAAAAGGCAGCACGCCACAAAAAGGTTTACTTTGCTTAATCTCGATAATTCTTCCTGGGGTGAAGTATACTGCACTGTTAAAATTCTCACTGAAAGACATCTTTAGAGAGAATCAACCTTTCAACGGCTACTATAAACCAGTAGTAACGTTCACATTTCAAAGAGCTTTAAATCACTTCTATTGAACTTTGCTCACTTCAAACAATAAAGGTTCTATTATTTGCTTCTGCGATATGCTGCATAAAAACTAGCTTTTACATCAAATTATAATTATGATTATGATGCGCTTTAAGGTATAGCAACATTTATTAACCCCAACGTTCGGCATATTATTATTATTATTATTATTTATTGCTTTATATAGCGCCATCCAATTCCGTAGCGCTGTACAATGGGATATAACTATCCATAACGTGATGAGACCAAGGACTTTTGAGACATCAGAAAAAAAAACAGGCAGACTAGATGGGCCTAATGGTTATCTGCCATAAAATTCTGTTTCTATGTTTGAACGTCCTCAATAAAAATATTAAAGGGATCCACGCCAGCATTGTTGCCGCGATCATTTCAATGCCACCAATTCCAAACCATGCAGACAGCGTGTACGTTGTATTCCCGTCTGATATGACACTGTTATTTGGCTCTTTCTTCCCACCGCACTTGGAGCTGTTCATTATATGGCTGTTAATATGTGGAAACCACTGTGTCAAAGGCAATTAACCGATGCGTTTATAGCAAAGCTAGAATTTGTTCTTTTGTAAGCTGCCTGTTTGATACAGTTTTAATTACTGAATGTAAAACATCTAATCTAATTCTGGAATCTATAATTAAATTGTTTGAAAGACTGGAAGGTAAACTGGTTCATTATTTATCAAAGCTCTTTTTGCCCATATCAATGTTGTGCTCTGATACAAAGCAGCTCCCTTACAATCTGATTCCTTAATGCAACATGGCAGCGGCTACGCTAGGATTAAAATGTCTGGCATGTTGCGGTAGTGCTGGTCCTTCAACCCAGCATCTCTCTGGTGTCACTGAACTTAATTTCCAATGACCCTTTGCAACAAATAACTTAAAGAAACCAGGCCAGGCCAGTTTTGTGTGCATAATCAGGCAGAGGTTTAATATAAGATATGCCTTATTTCCCTAGTGCTGGAGAACACTAATTACTAAAGTCAATGTGAAAGGTGCAAACCCACAATCACTCTTTCTAATTGTCACTAATCAGCTATAATAATCATTTTATGACACTCCCTGCTGTGAAGCTGCCTCAAAGGCATATGTCATTTGATTCCCATATGGTTTCTGCTATAATGCCCTCTGCACCAAAGCAGTAGTAAACACAGTCAATAGTAACATGATAAATAACTGTCAAGAGGTAATATATTCCCTGACTTAGCTACACTTGCCTTCATGGAAATAAACCGAAGCTGCTATGTGTAAGAAGGTTGCATGGTAGTTTAGAGATGAAGACATCACTGTGACCATAACTGGATGGATTTTCTGCTAATAATCAATTTCTCAGTATTTATATGTGATGCTCATGCTTTGTATGAACATATGCTTGTCCAACTCCTCATCTGAAGCTGAGGTTGTTAATGGGCTCCGTTTTGCATAAGCCCCAGTGCGTTTTACTGCGTGTAAATTGAAGCATGAACTATTTTGCTGTTGGAGATTGGAAATGATTCTTCTATCTCACTTAATTCCTTTCTTTGCTCAATCTACTGAAATCAGGAAGCATTAGTGTACACATTTCTTGCATGCCACATTTACACGTACTCTGCACTCCGAAACAGCATCCAAACACATGCATGCAAGCAAAACAACATGCAATTTGCTGCCACTACTCCAATTGTCAAATGACATTGAATGTGCATGGGGCTATACAACACCTTTAGCAGAAAACAATGTCCTGTTGCAGTAGTACTTAAACTGTCATCTACACTCCCCCAAACAGCCTACCTGTGCCATATTTGCCCAGAACAGCATGCCTGTGCCCCTTGTGTATCTCCGTATCTCTGTGCTGTGTGTAGACTGATTAGCATGCAGTAAATGGATGTGATGTCACTTTCTGCACGCTGTATCAGTCAGACAGTGTGGAGAGAGAGAGTATGAGAGATCATTTGATGATCCGATGATCTCTGCACACTCAGTGACAATAGCTGCAGGTATTATCCGCACCTAATGACCTAAGGAATGGACAAGTGGTCTCAGTTGCAATGTTTGTTAGGCCGCTGTCCCCAGGACAGTTCCATGTGGTCCTCAGGATAAGAAAAGCAGTATAGACATGACATGCTTGGTTTTTTTTAAAACAATCTGTACATGTAAGAGCAGGAAGGAATGGTTTCTAAGCATTCAAGCAGGGTCAAGGGTTTTGTGTATAATGCAATGTCAATTGGTATTAAGCTGGTCCTAAGTGTCCACAGCCCTAATCCAGCCTTCACCTACAATTAGATTATAAGAATCATCATTATCAAGCCAATGCTTAGCAGGGAAGAGTGCTCTTTCCTTCAGCCTTCACATGAAAAGTGGATACAAGTAATGAATTAATGTTTATCTATACCAATGGCTGTGCAAAGCCAAGGCCTGAAAAAAACAGATTTCTTGCTGGGAGAAGATATACATTGGTAGCCAATCTACCAATGTATATGTATATATAATCTACCAATCTGAGCGTTTTTTCTTACTCCAAATATCATTCCCCACACATTTTTTTTCCCATTTACATTAAAAAAACAAAAACATTTTATATAGGACATATATTTTTAAATAAAGATACAGTAGAACTAGTAAAAAAAAGGAAAAAAATTAAAGTAGGAAATCAAAATAACCACAAACAAGTAGTACATGCTGGTTTCCCACTGGCATGATAATAGGGAAACAATAAATTACAACCATTATACGGTGTTCAGCTTGAGTTGTAACGCAGGCAACGTTACCTTTTGCAGTGGGATCTCTGAACCCCTTTCTAAGCACAATAGTTTGAGAGGCCTATAAAATAGACTTCAGTGAGTAATTCATCATTGAGAGAGTTCAATAATATGATGATAAAACACAACTTCGTTAGTCTAAGGTATCTCACATATAGCTTGGAGAAGAGAACAGAATGAGGGAGTATGATGGAAACATTTAAATACATAGAAATTTAACAAAGTACAGAAAGTTTTATTCTACTGAGAGGGTGGTAGATGAATGTAACAGCTTCCCAGAAAAAGTGGTAGAGATGAATAAAATATGGGGTTTAAAACATGTATGAGATAAGCTATCCTGAATATAAGATGAGACCAGGGGCTGGTTATGGTTTAAAAATGGGCAGACTAGACGGGTTGAGTGGATCTTATCTGTCTACAAATTGTATGTTTCTAGGTTTCTGCATATTCAAGAGCACTAGAAAAAGCGTATTTTGAAATAATCCAAAATCATGATAATTCATTGGCCACTAACCTGACTCTCCAGGGTTAAACTGGAGCAAAAAGTAGAAGTTAGATGTATTTGGATGTCCCCAAAATGGTAAACAAAAGTATTTGCTGTTTATAAAAGGAGAGCAGAAAACAAATCATGCACATCATTCTCTGCTTGTACGTGGTGTGCTATTATAGAAAATCACAGCCTCCTTCAGAAACGGGAGAGGAGAGACAACACAGAGACATTCTTTTTTTTTTTTACAACGCTCTATCCCAGGAGTATTTATTTTCACATCATCAGAAAAAGTGAACATGTTTCTTGGTTTACATATACTTAAATAAAAGAGACAGAAAGGCGTCCATAAACATTTTCACTCAGGGTTCCTAAGGGGATCGGGGGACCCTAAAATGTTACTGAAGAATAGCCAGTCCCCTGCGGTAACATGTAAGCTGGTGGCTTTAACGCCTGGTATTGTGTAAACCTATGGGCATCTGATGCTATGTGTTTGCTATACATTTAGTTAAACAGTGAATTTATTTTTGGGGATGGTCAGTGCGTAGAATCAAAGCTTATTTTAACTGGAAAATGAAGAGGAGGATACTTGCAAGCACAGGCAACAACCAATACAACCACACTTCACTTGTCCATTCCAGTCTGTCAGTGAGCAAAACACTTGTGATGCATCCGTAACCCCTTCACAGCTGCCCCAATTAATGTCTGGAAAAGCTGTGAAGCGCTGCTGCTACCAGTCCAGCCTGCAGACATGCGCCTTCCATATCTCTTCACACAGACAGCAATCAGAGTACCTCTTGACAGGGCATCGCAGTCCATGAAGCGTCTGCTTGCTTACAGAAGACAGGTCTGATTACTTTCAAGAGAGTCTTCAGTTCAAAACAAAGAGCTCCGAGACATGATCCGCCACCTTCTTTCACCTTAACTACTGTGTGTCCAGTTGGACTGTTAAAAATATTTTCACATATCTCTCAGAAACATTCTGTGAAGCATTTGAGATGCCTCAGTAAGTTAATTGGGTGACTCTTTGAGAGAGACAGGGTTGCGCAATGCATTTGGTTTTGAGAACTCAAGACATTACGTCAATCAGACGCCAACACAATGAAAATACAGGCATACATGCCGGTAACTGTTACAGCTCCCTCACTGGAGGGATCGGGTAGCCCAGCAGGGTCTAGATAGACCCTGCAGGGATACCCTGTCCTCCCGTGAGCTTACCGGCTTCGCGCCGGAAGCTGTTACGGGAGATTGGGCAGCAGAAAGCCAGCGACGCTGGCTTCTGCTGCCAGGGGGGAGTCCAGGCTGTCAAATGACAGCCTGGTCTCCCGTGCAGCGGCAGGGATGTGTCCCTGACGCTGCACAAAGGGCTGGACGGACCGGGACGTCCATAGGGGTTTCTTTGTGGGCGTTTTTTGGACGTCCCGGTACGTCTATAGGGGATTGAAGGGGTTAAACTCGTCTGGTAATCGGGCCTGCGAGTGTTGGATCTGGTTGGATCTGGTTATACCAGCAAACGAGTACCCCTGGGTATAGCTAAGTACTCTCCAAGAAACAAAATTGTCTGTGTATATAAAATAATAAAATACCAAATGACACGTCAATATTACAATGCTTAATCATAAAGTTGTTGACAACAGGGTAGCAATGCATAACACAGTTTTGTTATAAAAGGCATTTTTAAAATGCATGTATTTTTTTTAATGATATTTAAACAATTTCACATTACCTCTACTTACGTTAAACAGTTCCCCAGCAGAGGGCACCATTTTTTTATTTAGATTTCATTCTGACATTTCCAGGAGATTTCATAATAATATTTATCATATTTCACTATGAGATTTTTAGGTGATGATGAGGACATTACATTTTGGAAGGGATATTAATCAAGGCATCTTTAAAAAGAAAAAAAAAAGCGGCTACAATAACAACTTATTTTTGCACCATGCTGTTTATACCATATGTATAAATGCATTATTCTTAACCAAGTATGACACTTTGACATTATTCCAATAGAAAACAATGCTACACAAGAGCAAATTGGGAAAGCTTCAAAAATGTTTGTGTGCGTTCTCCTAGAACTAATTATTTGGCATCACAATAAAATCCAGACTGTTAGCCAATGTGATTAGTGGTCTTACCTTTTGGGTGAGAACTGCACTTTACATTAATGCACTTGTCAAATTGTCAAATCATGAGTTTATATAAGCTACATTTGTTCTTTAGCAGTGTTTTACCAGGATAGAAGCGCATAGAGGTATGTACAAGTATCTGAATGAACACATCACACCAAAGTTTGGTGCTTGTTTGTTATGTTTGATATTTAATCAAATCTTCAGATGGGATGATATTGCCTTTGACTAGTAAATCAACCCAATGAAAATGGTAATATAAATATGGTTGGATATTTGAATACTTTGGAAGATATTCAGACCTGATTTGGGCCAAAGCTACCAATAATAAAGCCGACTAATTGTGGCCCTTGCCATCAGACTGAAGTTCCCAGCGCACAAGGTCAAACAGCCACATCATCCGCCATTCAAAGGACATTCCTGACTACCTCCAGAAGACATATGTTTAGATTTCGTTTGGACAGGGTAACAGAGCAATTTCTCTGGAGTTTCACCGAACCAAAGCCAGAAGCAGTGTGAGAGCCATATTGTCTAAACACAGAAGGTTTGGAACAACAATGAATAATAAAGAAAAATGTATAAAATCATCTAGGCAGTCACAATGGACTCCAGTGCAACAAATGAGCAAAATAAAGTTTATGCCTTATTTACAATGACATTTTATTGGCCAACTTATCTTCAGCATCAATGAATAGTATATTTTTTAATATTTACTACCAGGGTTAGTTTTCAGGACGGCAAAGAAGAATTTATGTCCAAGGTGCCGTAGAGGTTTTTTCTCTATCACTACACAAAAGGCAACTACACGGTTTGGAGCAATTTGTCTTAGTAAAGAGACTAATGGCAATGGCAGTCATATATTATCCTCTGAGTATCAGGAAACTAAAACAAACTGATTCAAGTTATCTTATGGACACTCATCCTGGCAGCTATCTTTACCCTTAGTACAAAAAACACTCTAAATGGTCAAACTACAAAATAATTCCATATTATACACAAGTTGATATAAAATGTACTCATTTGTATAATATTGACAGTAAACAAAATGATGGAGGTTATTATCTGAACTAAAATATTCCAATATATTGTGACAGCAGCCATTGCAGCCCTAAGCTATATAAAGTGTGTCTGGTAATGCCTGCACAACATTAAAACATTCAATAGTTTTAACACACGTTTATGAAACATCTGTGCACAGTCCCATTGTGTAACCCATTCAAAATCATCAACATGTCTATTACATATCAGAAGCTATAAACACTTCTATGGACATTATATATTATGTTAAATTCATTGCAGCTACAGTGAGGACATCATTAAGCACTCATTGGGCTAGAGTTGGTGAAATGCAACCTAAATAACCCCATGTAACACCCCCAGTGTATTCGATGACAGCATATAGAGGTAGGGAGTGGGGCCAGATTGTGTGTGTGAGTCACAGCCACCATATACTAGAAGGGTTTTACATATAGATAAGCAAAAGGACCAGATGGAAAGGAGTGACTTAATCTCTTGACTTGAGCTGCCACTCATCCATTTTTTAACAGACTGTGGTCTTATCCAGGTCTGGCAGTTAAAATGAGGATCCTCGTGATGATTACATTGTACTTATACAAACTGAAAAATCTCTCCTTTCTGTTGGACCTGCAATTCCTAAATTTAAACCTCCCCCAAGCAAACAGTTCAGGTTTTCCATATCTCCTTACAACAGAACAGGCAGTTCTATCAATCACTCAAGCCTGATCTGAAAGATCAACAGGGGCATTTGTGAAAATACCCTATAAGCCTGAACATGGGCTGCTACCTTTGAGGGGCCAACACTTCCACAGAGTTAAAACACCCTGGCTAAATAGTCAAAATATACCTCTAAGTAGTAATCAGCACTAGTAATTTTAACACTTCATAATATCAGTGAGGAATCCGGCAGATATTATTTTCCAGCAATACCGACCACTGCAAATCAACATTCCTGCTTCAAAGACACCTTAATTGTTTTTACAAGACCAATGCTAAATTAACAACTAGAGAAAACACATTTAACAGAAGTGTTAATCTTATAGTAGTTGGAGATGTCAAGAGTCTACTTACAATAGCCCCCAGGCATGTGAAATATTGCTTTCCTGTAGGAACCAGACCCATTTATTTTTGCTAGACAGGCATTTTAGATTGACGATTACTTTAAAGTATGAAAATGTTTTATCTGAAAACAACGTGGACAATTTTTAGTGTTTTCCTTTTAACATTTTGAAGTTGGTATTATAGAACACATTATTTTCGAGTGACACCGTCAAGAGATGTTGTAAACATTTTATTCACTGTTCAGCCCTTTCCATTAGTAATCGTGTGTTCCTATAACTATGAATGTGTTCTAGAAAACGTGGGAGGAACAGAAGCGCAATTAGGTTACAGGCAGCAGTGAGAAATACTAATTACTTTTCATAGCCTACCTGTGATATGGTATTGCCTCCCCGAACTGACATTCAGGAACCTTGAGGATTAATTACTAGTAATGAAGCTGAGTTCTGCAATGCACGGTTAAACCTAACTCCAGTTTGCAAAAATGAGTTTGACCTTTTCTGCACGGCAGGTTATGGAATTTCTTTTCCAAGGTTATTGGCAAAGCTGCCCTGTTTCCTACTCCCGCTGAAACAATCCTAAACACTCAGCAATGCTACCACATGGATGTGTACTTTAGATGTGGGTCTGTAATGCATGCATACATATGTGTGTGTGTGTGTGCACATGAAATATACATAATGTGTGCCTTCCAAAAAAGAACTACACATGACGCACAAGTATATTGTGAGTGTATACATTTTTATATAACGTGAACACACCCACAGTAACACAATACTTAGTAAGTAACACATACTTACACGCAATTACATACTTACACACATACTCTACATTAACATACATACATATATAGACAGACATTTGGGACTACTAACATTCATATGCAAAATCGGTGTTCTCAAAGCTTTTAATATGAACACTACCATAAAGGAGCATTGTCTGATTGCATGTAATAATGTCTTTTAAGAAAACGTATGGCTTTCCCAGGTTGGATGGGCTCAAACCATAACCACTCAAGGTCTTACCTGACCTATAGAGAGCCAGCGGGAAACAAGGAAAAACGGACGGGGAGCGCCAAGACCCCGCAACCCGGAGAGTTCCCAGGTATGCCTATAATTAACATGCATACATACTAACAGGCAATCTCGCACTGCACACAGGCCCACATTATTTCTCTAGCTCCCTCTCTCAAGTGAGAAAGCCGGACGGCTAGGTCCTGAACACTAGTACCGGCCATAGCCCCTGATGGCACCCTGTATACAGTGCTGGCATACTTATCAATAACAAACACGTTTATGCGCTACACACATACACATGCTTACTCACAATGCATAGAGTTACGGACATAAAGGACATTTTTCACCCAGAATAAAAGAAATACAACATTTAGGTTAAATACCTCCCTCCATAGAGTGTAGCCTTGTCAATTTATGGACTTAATATAGCCCTGGCTGTTAGTAAAGTAGACTTCTAGAAAGCTCCTGACTTTTTTCACTAATAGTGAAAGAGAGCGCCACAGAATAAACAGTGTAATAAACAATATAATCGCATATAGGTTACTCTACACATTTGCAATCAAACAGTGAAATCCAAAATTGAAATTGTCAGAATGTCCTGTAAAAAAATCCTTGTCAGCCTACCATGTGAATTTAGCATCCGCAATGAGAGCTTGCTCATGAACAAGCGGAAACTCCTATTTTCAAGTTCACAATAGAATTTAACATAGCTTACAGTTTTTGTCTGATCTGACATCTGCTCCAGGCTACTGAAGGGTATTTGGACAGGAGACCATCATAAGAGAATATTATTATTATTATTATTATTGATTGTTTTATAGAGCACCATCATATGCCGTAGTGTTGGACAATGGGTAGACAGGACATAACAGGTAGTATGTAACATGTACTTAACAATAAAATTATCTTTACATGCTAGTTGACCAGAAAATCCTATTCTGTGTAACCACAGAAAGTTAAACCACATCACCAGAAGCACACATCAACCTGCCATGGATTATAACTTCATCATGTCACAAAAATTTTGATAGGAGACATTTTTTTCCCAATACCGCACATGAACAAACCTAAAAAGTAGATGATTGTGTTTTTAATACACAGGTAAGCTGCTTTACGAAACCATTAACCCTTTCAACTGTAAAAGACTACGGCCAAATCTGCCTGGGATTAAATGGTGCCTTGTTATTTAACTAAAGTTGCCTTCCCTGTTTCACTAGAATAACATCCACTAACATCGGTGTTTCTACTATATTTACTTGACATGATTCTGCATTTATTAATATGGAAAGCAAGTCCATTTCTTTCTATTTACGAGCAAATAAGATTCTGTTTGGGACAGAAAATTGTTTCCTTGAAATGGTTCATCGGGTAATATTTTTCCGGCAAAACACTACATTTTATCCTCATACGTGATGCCTATGCATTTTTTTTTTAAAAATAAAAGTGTATTGTTCGTCCTTCCTCTGCATGTACTTTCAAACCTAATGCAAGCCTTGAAAAAGCACTCATTGGAATTGAATTTTTAACGACAAAAGCATGCTGAGTAAAAATAGTCCTATTACCCTTTGCCTTTGTGGTATAAAATGACTTGGAGTTGTGAGATGTGACGGCAGCAAGTAACTGCTCAAGATGTGTGTGTCTAACAGAGGAATGAATATAAAATCCTTGTTCGTACTGTTCCCATGGTAACTGGCTACTCATCTTCAGGTGAGATTCGCAGAACACACACAAGAGGCAATGTAAATCAGTTGTGTGTGTTTTAGTAATCAGAAATCACAAAACCATACCTACTTAAGCTACTTCCCTGATATCCAATATATATAACGGCATAGCAGATGTTGAGAGAAACTAGAATTTATATATTGTTTGCTTTTCCATGCTTTGGCTTTTTTTATATGGCAAAGCACTTCCGAGCTAACCCTTAAGAACAAAAAAATCAACAGCATTCATCTGATGTGCTTTGGGGATTGCTTTTATTTTATAGTTTAAAAAAAAAAAACATCCCGTATGATAGAGTCCTCTGTGCATCACAGACTTGTCTTAAAAGAGCAGATGGGATTCAAGTCTGACTGAGGTGCTGTTAACATATTAATCACAGAAATTACTCTATTAAACAACAGGTGCAAACACATGATAAACAGATACTCAGACACAAAGAAAATAAGATCAAAGGCAGTCAAGCTATTACCGACTAAGCAGAAATTACAAAGTCTATGTAGACACCATCTCATTAAAGAGACTCCATCACCACAACACATTCATCAGTACAGTTCAAACAACTGTCTATATCTAAAACTATTGAACTGTATGAAAAAAAACCCCAAAAATGTGTCTTCTCCCGGTAGCGCTTCATATTATTGTTATTATTTATTGATTTATATAGTGCCATCATATTCTGAAGCACTGTACAATGGCTAAACAGTACATAACAATTTGGATTTAAAGAAACAAAAACGTTAGGAGGGCCCTGCTCAAACAATTTGATAATCTAAAAATATACACTACATACAGCGCCTGACAAAAATAACAAATGCAATCTATTGACCTTTTAAATCAAACGGTGAGTATTCCCTTACCTTGTTAATGTTTCATGTAAATTCTCAATTAGAAACATAGAATTGGACAGTAGATAAGAACCATTCGGCCCATCCAGTCTGCCCATTTTTCCTGATGTAAGACTCAGGTCTTAATCAGCCCTTGATCTTGTCTTAGATTCAGGATAACATTTCTCCTCCTTTGAAAGAAACTTCCCTCCTGTAGTTTTTTACATCCCCTTTAAGTATTTAAACAATAGAATTCTCCTTACACATCATTTGCATTATTTTAGTGCAAACATATCACTTCTTCCCAATCTGTGCACACAGCCAATAAAATGAAACAAAATTAACAAACATTCGACCTTTGTTCTAATATAAGACATAGATAATAAAAACCATGATAAGTAGTAAAATAGGATAAATATACCTAAAATCTAAGATTAAGCTATGCAATCACTGATGGAGGATAGCATGTGTTACATTAAAACAGAAATCGATAGAATGACACCATGTAAACAGATCAATATGTAGATCAAACCAAAGACTAAAGAAGCCAGCTGGCTACATATATTAAATCTAGGAGTTCCTCTAGGATTTCTCTGAAACAGATTCAGAGAATCTGGTTCTTCTCCCCCAGAATGGGTGGCTTTTGTGAGAATGACACTAATGGGAGAGAAGCCGATGTGTTGACATGTGCAACGATCCATGGAGTCTTCTTCTCCTTGCACACCTGGCTAACTAGGATGTCTCTCTGCAGCCCTTAACTATCTACTCTACAAAAAGCTTTGCCCAGACAGAAAAGTGCACAAAGTAAACATAAACAACCAGCAAATGTGACTTTGGCCAATGGCCTCTGATTTCATTTTAATTCTAAATTAAGGGTAAATGTGGACAGTCAAAAGCAGAATGGGTGCATTATATATATATATATATATATATATTAGTCTACATACTGCGTAGAATGTTTAAAACAGATTTGATTTTCTGTATGTGGACAAATGGGGCAGAGATCACCCTTTGGCATACAGCTTTATTCCCTTAGTTGGTAATTTCACATTTTTTTCTCATGTGGTTTCACTTAAAGCTCAAAATATTTAAATAATGATGAAACTTGTGCAGCTGATTTTCTGACTGTGAAGCCATGGAAAAATCAACTTTAAACATTATACTCCAACAATGTAGTTTAAGAACAACTTAAATTAACTATTGATGTATATGTACTTTCTATAGTTTTGAAGGGCCGGGATCAAAACGTATAACCAGTTCTAATTGCAACTCTCCTGCAAACACCAGTTGATAGAACCCCAAAGTGAATAGTTAGTGAACTTGATGAAGAGTAGGGTTGCTGTATGTTGACAGCAGAGTTCAGTTGAAGTGTGCTCAGTACCTAGACATTTAAAGAATAAACCCATTCCATTCCTATTGATATAAAAAGGAATCTGAAACTGCTCTGTGGACAAGTAAAGTGCCAGACAACATTAAGGGTAGCTTGTTGCTGGTTCTGACATGTCTAGCAATAAAGGATGAAACGAATCAGAGGAGGAAGTGTTACAAACAGGCCTGGACTCGCTTTCTGGCATACCGGGCAAATGCCTGGTGGGCTGCTGCCAAATATCCTGCCATATGCACTCAGATGCAGATCAGGTGCTGTAGTGTGCGGCCGCCAGATATGCCCGGGCACGCGATGAACATGAGAACGTAAAGTGTGGCCTGTCATATCTAGGCATCAGCTGCGATTACAACATTAGGCAGTCACTGGCCTTCAAGTGTAAAGGCTGCCTCGTTATCCACAGTCCAGTCCTGATTACACAGGCGCTTCAGGGCAGGAAGAAGAACCCCACTTCCTTCAGGATTATAACACAACTACAATCTCACAAAAGCTTGTATATAAAACTGCTCATCTTGCTTGATGGATATATTTAGTGGAATATTCTACAGAAGTATAGGAACATTTGTCGCACCCGCTTTCAATCATTTTGTTGTATTGTAATTAGAAGGGATACCAATGGCTATTGTTACTTGAAGAACCTTGACTGTAAATTGGCACTGTATTTTTTTTTCTTAACTGGCTCTACATCATACAAACAGCTTTATGATATTTTAACATATGCTTTATGTATACTAATCTGAGATGGCCAACAAAAGAGCTGGTTCAGAAAGTTTAATCAATACATCGAAAAAACTCTATGCTCTCACTACATAACAGTAAACTGCTACTTAATGTATTTTTTGTTGCAGGGGGCACATATGTGAAGAGTGGTGTATGTCCTCAAATAGGAGTTAATGGGAAACAAAACATTTGAAGAGTGCTTACAATGATAAACGAGCTATTAAGACCTGTTATTTCCAGGTACGGCTATTCCCTGGGTAGCCAGCCACAATCATACAAGTCTCAGCCACATCCAGCCGAGTGTGCTGTACTTACTAACCACAGGTTTTATGAGGATCTAAGACTCATCATATTCAATCATTTTGTGACCTCACTGTCCCTCTGCATACAGCCCTGTGAGGGTTAATTTTTAAAATCATCAGGAAGCATTTAATTACATGGATTAAAAAACCCCCATTAAGATACTGTTAAAACCTTATCTACAATCAAAATGGAATTCTAGGGCAAGACAAGCTGGCATGGTTTTAAGCTGAGCATGAGCCCAATACATGGCTCATCCTGGCTCATCAAGAGTGGAGGAATGACACCAAGATTGGTATTGGTATTTGGGCCTTGGTAGCAGCCAAATGGATAGATACTAAGACTTTCCTTATGGTATGGACAGGTCCAGCTCAAGGAACTTATCAGTGAGTTTACGCAATCTATGTTCAGTGACTACGTTGTTCTAAAAATCCACTTCTAACAATGTAGCAACGTGACTGCCTGATTCACAAATGTACAACGACATGGTACAGTTTGAATGTGTGTGTCAGATATCTTGTCCACCTTATCAGCAAGTCACGCCCAAGCCTTTTGTGTTATGCCAGGGTTTGGATTTAGCCTTTTGTTAGGGAAGAATTAAGTAATTACTTTGAAGCACTCATACCGAGTATTACCATGCATTAAACCTAAAAAAAAAAATGACAAGAACAAAAGTATTCAAATTATGCATTGAAAATCTTTGCCTTTTTTTCCACAAAGCTCTGCAGGTACAGAATTTGACACATTTATAAATCAATTTAT
Organism: Spea multiplicata; assembly: GCA_009364415.1. NCBI lineage: Eukaryota > Metazoa > Chordata > Amphibia > Anura > Pelobatidae > Spea > Spea multiplicata. Next base: position 29,271,794 of record VKOC01000002.1, on the reverse strand, counting down.
ATGCAGAACAATTTATTGAATTTCCTTAGCAACTTATCTCATCTTATCTAAGAAATGCAGTTAAAACTCCATCAATGTACATTACACTTGGAACATTGGATGTCAGCCTGCACGGTGTTAATATACACATAGACTGCTAATCTATTCGCATTAACTGTGAAGACGGCTTTCACTGCTGACAAAACCCTTTCATGCTACGGGAGAAAGGTGGACGTATTAAGACTGTACAAATAGCATGACGTTAATTAATCAGTTGGATCTCAACATGTGAAAAAGCATGGGCTTCTTGTTTTAATGCACATTTACAAATTATTCCTGAAGCTTTTTTTTCCCAGTAGCTATAGTAATTTTCGTTTTACCTCTAGATGAACAGTAAAACAGTAATCTCCCAATTATCAAAGATCAGGTTATTACTTAATCCTACTCATCTCATTATATGGTGTACTGCTTCAATACCAGTGTGGATAATGTTTTTTTTTTAATCCATGTTTCAAGAATAATACTGGTAATTAGTTAATTATTTATTATAAGAGATCACATTAATTCTAGGTTTTAAGGAGTACAAATGGGGTACAAATGTCTACAGTCTCTTCTTGAAGACAATGGCTTGTACTGTTATAGCTAAAGGAAAAAGGTTCTTTGTATAGACAAAGAATTGATTTTTTGGAAATAATGGAGACATTAATAGATGGGGCAAGAAACTCCCCAATGTATACTGGTTAGGGATACAATTAACGGAAAGTTACATCAACATCTCTCTGAAGCCCAAGGCTTTGCTCAGAGCTGTGGAGGCCGTGTGGGTTAATAAGACATTAGATGCTGTAACAGTTGCAGAGGCAGGAATGATTCTTTTCCATAAGGTCACAAAGTGTCAGCTGAGAACAGTAGGTCAGGCAGGTCCACCTGCTGGGAACAGCAGGCAGCTCATTTACATGCCTGAAGTTTGTACTAAATCCTCCCCTCTTCCCTTGTGACCTATGTTGGCAACCAAGCCAAAAACCCTTCATTACTTCTCTATTCACAGTATTAACATTCAAGATGTCAACCCCCCAGAGAAAGGAAAGTGGTAACAGTTTTCAAGCTGTGTATGAGTTAGACAGCACATCCCATCGTTTATTCCCAATGTCATGAGAACTTAACCCATCACCAAAATTATATGAAATCCCAAAAAGCATAAAATGGTTTCTACTAGATACTAGATGTATAAGGTATGACTTCTCAATCGGGTAAACGTTTCAGATAAACTTATATTTTTTTGTTCCGCAAGTTGTACGACTTTAATATCAATACAAATTGCCCCTTTGAATATTATTACAGGTGCAGTATGATCAAACCTAAAATAAATGTAATAATAACAAAGCCAATACCGGCAGCTAATGTAAGTTATATATTTATGGGGCACATTTTTTATTATTACATAGCTTTCGCCATAAAATAGAATAGATTATTGATATTTGTAATGATTGAAGCATTTAATCACATTCAAATATAGGTTCTGCCACTTTAATACACTAAAACAAGAGGGTTTAAGCTGCAAGTGGCCATGTAATTGACATTTATGAATTTAGGCTGTTCTATTGATTATCTATCTAAAGTATGTATGTTCCAGTATTTTTATTAGTGACAGTACTTGGACTTCTAAATAAATAGTAATAACAAGTTTATTGTGAAGGAACTGTAGTAGATGGGCCTAGGTAATACTAGAACTGCAGCTTTTCATCTGTGGTTTCTGTAGAAAATACAATTATCCACGTAAATGACACAGCTAAGACAAAACAGAACATGCACATGGTCATAACATGATATACGAGGGCAGAATATGAACCAGACACAACTGAACGTGGCTGAGCCAGAAGAAGGCACAGCTCTCGGGCTGAATAGGCAAAATATAAACATTTTGTGCAGGGGTATCATGGTTTAATTTGGGAGACCAAAAAAATTCTAAGTTTGTCTTCCTAGAGACCTGGCAATTGCCAGGCAAAGTAGTAAAGCTCATGTTATAAATACCATTACATAACAGTCGAACCAGGCAGAATGGGCTTATGCCACAAAATGTATTGCCTCTTTTAACTAACACTCCCCAAATATAGTTGTGTCATATTCTTCTATTATATTGGGTCTCTTATTGGTTTTGTACAGTTCACCATATCTCAAAAACCTGTCTTCATTCACTTATATTTCTGTACCTTAGTTAAAAAGTTACTCTCACTCCTGGAAAATAGTGTCCACTATAGTGTCCACTGACCCAAGGATCTTTTCTGAACAGAAAATCCAATACACTTCAGTCAATTCACACAATGTATACCATCAGTCCTGCTGTTTACAGACAGGAGTTAATGCATACGGTGCTTCAGTATGTAACTGGTAATGGAAAGCAAAACACACATTGATGCCACATGGGGCACATGGGCAGCAGTTATGAGCCACTGTGTGGGCCTTGCACAGCCGCTCCTCCTGCAATGTAACACAAATGGAACTGGTAAAGAACAATAATCACCAGGACTTTCTATTCTTGATAATACGAGTCTTATGGAGATGGTCCCACCTATTGATGTCAACTTATGAATGTGACACCATTTATCTGCTGTGCATCACATGTCTCTATCAGAGATAGAGATGATAGTATTATGCCTCAATGTCAAAATCTATGTATGTATGTATATATATACATATATATATAGTATAACAGCCCAAGAGTATGCTAGAAAGTGCAGTCTGCAGAACTACAGCTTGATAAGCCAAAATGACCCATCTTCCTTTCTCTGATATCTGGGCAGCTATCTTACTGTCTCTGATATAGCTGGGCAAGCTAGCATGAAACTGGATACGCCTGCTCATCTAGTGTGGAGCTGTGCAAGATGGATCCAAGCCGCCTCAAACTCATTCTCCTGGATATGCATGAAGATATTGAGTCCATGTTCGATAAGCTTCATCAGTCTAGCTTGACTTCTGAGAGGTACTGTCTGCCTCATCCACCTTTGGCATTTGACATTTAATACATGCCTAAATGTCATAATATCATACCACAATACCTACTTTACATTTGCATGTGCATACCTCTAAATGCAACGCACAAACATGTTTTGCAAATGCTCATTACGAAATAAGGACGGTAGCCACTGAAGCAAATATTGCAATTCCCGAACCCATTACAAATCACATTTTCACAGTATAATATAAATATATATATATATATATATATATTAGGTTCTTTTTTTCAAATCAGTTACTCCCACAAGAGGATCTTTGAGATAAAATGCATAATCCATCAAGTGCTACTCAGGGATGAAGCAAGCTACAAGATGATTTAGTGGCACACTGCCTGGCTGAGGTCATTCTCCACTTTTTCTTACAGCAAACTCTTTTTTATTGTACTTTCTTTCCTTGCCAAAGAAATGTACATTTTTGCAATATAGACAGACATTACATGCCTCAATTGGTATAGACCAGAAATGCCAGGTTGATAATTACCATACTAATTCTGTCTTTAAAGTGTGTGGACAAATGTATTGATTTAAGGAAAGGAACCAATATATTGAACCTACACCAACAGTGCAACAATGTTTGCAATAATATCCTCCTTAAATTGCAATTGTGCTTTTGTCTATACTTTATGGTTCTAAAAGAAGATAAATATTACTATGTCAGATCTGATAACTATGACACTTACACCCCTGAAATTACCTAAAGCTGTGTGCGTGTCTAGGCTTAGCTTGCTAACTGAAGGGTTAATGCTTTGAGAGCCATGTGAGTATGGTATGCTTTGACCCTCTTATGGCAGTATAGTGGGGTTGTGGGGGGAGGGAGTCATTAGCGGTATTCATTAATTCAAGAAAACAAAGGCATGGAAACTCCTGAATTACTACCATGGACATCAATAATGCCCTAAATAGTGTATTTACTCGATTATAAAACAACCCTGATTATAAGACAACCCCCACAAAATGTCAATATTCATTTAGGAAAAAAGAAAAAGCCTGAATATAAGACTACCCTATATGAAAAAAGTTTTATTAGTAAATGTTAATTAATGTAAACTATTTTTTTCATATTTAACAAAAACTATGATTGAGAAAAATGACTTTTTTGTTTTTATTTCCTTTAATTTGCCAACCTGCCCCCCAGTTATGCACATCTGTGCCCAGGCTTGTCACTCTGACCCCCCATATATGCCACTCTGCCTCATTGATATGTCACTTTGCCCCCATAAATGCCTTATAACCCCCTATATGCCACTCTGCCCCTGATATGCCTTATACCCCCTATATGCCACTCTGCCCCAAGAAATACCATATCCCCCCATATGCCACTCTGCCATTATGCCACCCCTATATGCCACTCTGCCCCAGGTATGCCTTTTAACCCCCTATATGCCACTCTGCCCCAGATATGCCTTTTAACCCCCTATACACTGGCAGCTGGTGGAGGTCTGTGCGATACACGTAGACAACCTCTGTGAGCCCGTTAGTCCCGGCTTTTATGACTAAGCACCGGAAGGTTACATCACACCGGTGCTCCGCCATTGATGACCTGGTGGAAGTGCCGGCAGTAGTGGAGGTTGTCTGCGCGCATCCCACAAACGTTCAGCGGCTTCCAGGGAGGAGGATCCAGGTCCCCTGCAGCGCTGCGGGGATCTTCCTCACTGGCAGCCAGTGAACTTCTCTGCGAGGCACACAGACAACCTCCGCTGCTGCTGGCCGGTACTTCCACCGGAGCTTTTTTGATGGAGCACCGAAAGGTCATTTCATTCCGGCACTGCAGCGCTGCAGGGTATCTGGATCTTAGTCTTGTAGTCAGACGTCTATTTGAGGTCTGATTATAAGACGACCTCGAACATAAAACGAGGGGTATTTTTTTGGAGCATTTGCTTTGAAAAGCTTTCCCTTATAATTCAGCAAATACGGTAAAAATAATCTGAGATTTAGAAAATCTTTCAAAAAGCCTTCCAGATTGTTTCTCTGGAGAATTTAAACATTGTATTTAGAACAGCAGCTGGTTCAGTGGTGTTAAGAATTAAAATACTAAGGAATATTTTGCAACCTTAGTACATCATGAGGCCATGACAATGGGGCAAATAACAAACACTTTCAATAATACTAAGGAAATTCAGTCATTCCAGCAGGGAAGAATGAAAGACAGGATAATAAGAACAGTCATGCATGATTACATGTTGGGAGACTACAGAACAGGGACAGCAGTAGGTAAAAATCAAGATATACTCGATATATATATCAATAATTTGTAATAATTTATTAATTTTTATATGAAGAAAAAAATGTAATGCCAAGCATCCCAACCTGGAACAAACACGTATTATGGTCCTCCCGATACCTACGCACTGATCAACCTCTGTGTTTTTTAAGCCCGCCTACCAAGAAAAATGATAGGCTAGTTAGCACAAAGAAGAACCAATCAGGACACGTCACAGAGGAGGACCAGAGCACAGGCATACCTAAGCACAGATTCTTTTTTTCAGAGGTCATAATGAACTCTCTCTTGCACTCTCGAACTATTTCCAGGATGTCTGTTGCAGTTTGAGGGATCTATGAAAATGAGGGAGACTCCTGGAACTTCTGGGAGAGTTGGGATGTCTGTGATGCTGATGCCACTAAGCTTCTTCTTGATCCTGTTTACTTTGCAGCACCTCTTTAGAAGGATTCTAATATACTGTAAAGCACACAGCATGTTTAATTCTTCTAAATGATTACTTCTGCACAATGGAATAATCTTCTAGATCTCTGGCTGTTACACTACCGTTAGTATCTTGCTGGATGACTAGAAAGACAGCTGGAGTGTTGGAGCCTGGGAACCACTCACACAAAGGCATAACTGTGCTTATTGTGCACTAGTGACTATGCCACACACACACAAGTCAAATTATTAAAACAGTGTGCTCAATTCCCTAAAATATCAGCATCCAGGCATTAAATCCAAGGATTAAGCAAAGTATGTGGATGAATATTTGTTATAAAATCTAGTGAAGTCAGGCATTCACGTGTCACAGAGCTGCCTCATAGATATGTTTCTTTTGGGCAAAAATTGGAGGAAAACAACAACTACTGGCATGCAATATGGGTTGAATGTGAGATCTGGCCTTGCATGAAAAAGCAATAGGAATTCACTGCACTGAGATGCAATGCCCCCATTTGTAATTTGGCAAGCAGCCACTACAATCTGTAACCGAAACAGTATACAGAATGTGTGAATAAAACTAACTTCCATTGATTCGCATTTTCCCCTGCAATCATAAAAACGTTTTAATACACATAGGGAACTTCCCAGTTATGTACGTTATGACCACAAAACATTCACAGTCGCTTCCATAGGGATTGCTTCTTGCCGAATCACATATTTTCAGTTTTACTCTGACACATAACTGTAATTGATATATTTTTTACTTTATCCTCGATACATATTAGCTGCAAAAGCAAAACAAAATTAATAATTTAACACAGGGGTAAAAAAACATTACATGAAATAGAAAGCACAAGTACTTATACTACTGGCTGTAGCGCATTGGTGTGGCCCGTGAAGTCTCAAGTCTCCTTCTAGACCACCAGTAATAAAGCACTCAATCTACAGCTTCCAGGACCCGGGATTCAGGGCCCTTTACAAATGCAACCACTCTTTGGACCTCGGTCTACATACGGCAAGTAGGATCCATGAGCTCTTATGTCTCGGCTAAATCTTCAGACCACCCATGTCTATATGGCCAAATATGCGAATACAAAGTTTCAGTTCACTTTCCATCTATAAGCAATATACCCTCAAGCTCATATAGCTCAAGGCATCCTGCTGACACTAGCATCGTAACAAAAATAAATCTTATTTTTTCAAATGAGAAACACATCACAACTGTTCAATTGAAATAACCTGCAAGATCTGCATGGAAGATCACGTAAATTATTCATTCACATAGTGAGAGTTAATAACTTTTATACAAGTACAAAACACATTCTTACAGCAAGGGAATAGATAACAAATGTGTGTTTCTTTCAGACAAACTAATTTGGTTCACAGGCAAACTTGCTGTTGCTGCATTTTAGTCAGCTGGCTATATGACTCTCAAGATAGGAGCAGCAGGGTACTTAAGTTTAAGGCCCACACAGCAAAAAAAAAAAACAACAACAACAAAACAGCTGCTATGCGTCTATAAGGTATATCCCAGAGCCATGATGTGGCTATCCTCCTGCACACACACAAAGGAGCATTAATTATGGCTAATCTAGGGGTTAGAGAAACCGTATCCATTTCCTGATGCTGACTAGGAACATATGTTCATATTTGTTATATATTTGTTCATATATGTTATATTCTAGGGTATTGTCTTTGCCAAGTCGACTTTGTTGGCTTGCATTAACATCATCAAGCTCATTGTACAGTGCTATGGAATTTATTATAAAACAATAAATAATAATAATTTAACAAGTGTCTTGTAAGGATAACAACTGCTTTATAGATGGAATCTAGAAATTTTATTTTTCATCTGATGAATTCATTCTCTCTTTCCTGCTTGTCCTTCTCCTTTACCTTATACATTGTCTTAATGAACATACGTCCCTAACTCCTTTTTGTCACATTATCATCTCCCTCTGTACTCCCCATCATTTTAACTACACCATTAAAATACATTTACATAGCTTATAGAACTTTTTCTATACTGTATATACACTACCCCCTTTAGAGCGGGTATTTACTACTTGCAGAGCTTTATTTACCATTAATACTTTCAGTTTTATATGCCACACTAAAAGACAGGATCTCTTGAACAAGCCACTAAATTGTTTGGGAGACTTCATAAGACACTTGCCCACCAGGAATGTTCGCCGGGTCACCCAATGGCCAGTCTGGGCCAGGTTACCTGAACGCAATACACAGAGATGAAATGGACCAACAAACACCTAGCATGTGTCACAATAAAAGTGCTTAGTAATTGGGAACATTAGAAAAGTTGTAGGATATCTCCAGTTTCTCCACCTAATACGGAATACACGTTCACGTTTGGGCTGGATTGTCATGATGAGTACCGCTGGGCCAGAGGTTGCCTCTCTACTAACATTGCAAGGAATTATGTGAGATAAAATTCATATCAGTGACACAATCTGCTTGTTCTGGACTGTTGCAGGGTTTACACAATTTTGAAACTTGTTGCACAAGTAAGAACGGATGTTTAAACTTTGTTTCAAATAAATACCGACTTTGCAAGCTCCGCAGTTAACGTGATTATTTCATACGCAGAGACAACATTAGCAAGACTGACTCATATGGAATGATTTCGAAGTTTAGACGATGAAAGAGAACTAAATAGATAGTTCAACTGAGACTCGGTGACCTCTCTTTACTATAGAAAATATGTTTTACACTTTATCGATGACATTTATTCAAATTTATGTAAGTTGGCAAGTCTGTACATGAAATTACACAACACAGAATATAGGGAGCTAGAGGTCATTAAATGAGCAACAGAGAAAATATTTTGCAATGCAAATTGATTCCGATAGCTGTTATTTATTCTCTGATTCCTTCAATTCATACCGACAGTGGGGTCCTTGCATTGGAAAAATGAAAACATCCTGAGGCTAGTTTGCTCTGTCCTTTAAGTGTACTACATCTCCCACGTTCAGTTATACATACTGTAGCAAGACTACCAAAGCCTTAACTTGAGTCTATTATCGTCTGATGAGAAGGCAAAAACTGCTTGGGCAAATAACTAGGAGTATTCTATATATTTTTTCAACACTTTTAAAAGCAAAACCATAGGGAAATATGTTAAGTATCTAAAATTATGAAACAGTAAAAACCACTCATTAAGCTACATATGGCATAGTCCAAGGGCTTCAATATGATTACGCTCATAGCATCTTTGAATTTAAAGGGATTGTCTAGTGTCCCATACAGACCCACCAATGGAAAATGCATATTAAAGTATTGTGTAAGTATTTAACAGCAGGGGTAAGCAGGAGATGTGCCAACATATGTACTGCAATCAGAGTGGGGAAAGAGGACAGAGCATGGAGGGGGGTTTCTACGGAATATCTATATGTATTTGCTAGAGGGAGACAACAGTAATTTAAAAGGAACAAATCCGCTGCTTTCTCATCTTCACTGCGACTTTAATATATGTTTTTTTTAAAGACATTGCATTTGTGTTATATAGGGATGGTCTGTACATGCCTACAGTATTTCGCTTTACAGTCCCTTTGCGGGCAGTGGGGGTTTGTAGGCTGGTTGGGGAGATCACTCAGGAAGCTGCAACATAAATGGGGTCTCCTCTGCTCCTCCATAAAGTCCCGTTATGATGTTCTCCAGCCTCATGTAAGGTGGTTCCAACCCTTGCCTCTGGTATCACCCTCTACTGCCTCCACCCCCCCACACACAAAAATGTCCCAATTTGGACTGAAATATTGTGAGCTGTGTGGTGTGTGGATGAATCACAATGAGAGGGTTAAGGATTTCATCTCTTAAATGGCAATGAATTCCAGCCAAGAAAAGTCAAGAAAACCAGGAACATAAACACAGCTGTGAACAGTTATGGGCCTTATGATGCCAGTGATCTACAATTCTATATTCCAAAAACTCTTGAAAGAATCTGAACTTGTACAATGGAGGGACTGCTAGCAAGACTCACATAGTGCCGTCTGATTACTAATACAGCTTAGAAGGGCAACACAAAACAGTTTCCAGACTAAGAGGTTTCCAGTGCTGAAATAGATGGCACTTACTGCCTATACACTTCCCAGCTGGAGACCTGCGTGCTCATCTCTTGGCAGTAAATATGTGTCATCTGCACTTAGACTTACACTCTATCAGTAACATTCACATGAAGAGATTATACAATATATCATATCTCCATGAAATCTTATAGCCATAAAGAATGTACAGAAACATAATAATACAATATAAAGGGGAAGGTTCCTACAGCTCTACAGCTGTTACAAATGACAGCTTCCAGGCTTAGACTTTTATAATATCTCTATGCCTGGAAAGTATATGTAAAATTATTTGACCAGTACTACTATTTACGTAGGATACACTTACAGTGGACAGTAATGTAATTGTAGAGGATGTGGGCCAGATTGGGATGGGTCACCCTTCCCATTACAATGAATACATGTGGCAAGCAGCAGGTTTTGCAGAGACCCCTTTCTGATTGGGATAAGGAAATCTTGTTGTATTCACTTTCATAAGAAGCCATTTACTAAAAACAACATATGCACATGCATGTGAATAAACTATAACATAACCTTTGTTTTTAGACTCTTTGAAGGCCAACCTTGTGTGGGATACATAGTTGAGAAAGTGGATCTTGTGTGCTTAAATGTAAATTCAAGAACTCCGTAGACACTGAGTTTACAGTGAAGTGTGGAGGCTTAGTCTAAGGAGGGGACAAGACTGACCAATAGGAAGCTTCTCTGAAGATTCATATAAAAAATATACAAAAATGGACAGGTGGCTGCTTAGTATTGAAGGCAGCATCCCCAGCAGACCTCAAGGACCTACCGACACAGCCACACACCAGGGAACTTGGCTGTCCAGTAAGATGACGCACCCTAATTTGTTGCAGAGGCACTGACAGCCACTTGACCTGTATACGCTGCTCGTTGAAAGTACTAATCAGCCCTGATTTAGGATGTTTTCAGACATCAATACTGGCTCCTATTAAGCTGTATGTATTAAGAACCAAACCATGACCTTGAATGTAACATCAGACATTGCAATCATATCCAGTGGACTTCATTTCTAGAACCCACAGAAAATGTAGAACAAGAGCCCTGGCAACTCTTAGTGATAAGCAAAAATAATATGAAGCTCAAAGCATTAAACGTATTTATCTTCATTCAAACCTTAACTGAGTGGTAATCATGAGCTCATTTGAGATCTCTATAAACTGTGATCAGCAGCGCGTGCTTACAGAGGTAAAATGAAAAACTTGAATGTTGAATGGCTTGTTACTCTAAATTTGCATGATTTGCATTTTGCCATTTTTAGATATGGTACAAAAAAAACTTACAAATATAGGAGATGAGGATTTTTTTCTGTTTCTTATTTTTACATTTCATTTTTCATTCCTATTTCAATCAACGTTAAATGCAGTTATCACAGAAATGTGAAGCGCTAATCAACGCACTTCAAGTATAAATGGTGTAGCTGAGATAAACTTTATCACCCCTTGCTTGTATGTAAGTGTGGTGTGCCTTGTTGACAAATGAGTTTAAAAAACCCAAATGCAAGCTATAGCTTCGTCACAACTGTTTTGTTTTTTTATAGTATCAAATATTTCTTATCCGATAAAGGAAATCATATTAATTGAAACAATATTGCCTAATATGACATAACACAGAAAATAATATTTCCTGCATGATTGCAGTCTGGGATTTAAGGTTATTTGTACTTAAATCTGAAGCGTATATGTATTAAAACGTATATGTATTTTATGTATATAATGTGCCGCCACAATGACTAGCAACTACCCAGAAATATATATTTTTTTTTTTGCTACAAGGCCTGCATTGGACATATTTGAAGTTTTTATATGCATATCAAAGCCATAAAAATATCTTCCAGACAAAACTTTTCAAATAAACATGTCATTTTTTTTAAATGTCAAATGTATTTTAAACAATGGGATTTCAGTTAATAGCTCAGCCGTTTGGACTGTGTCTCTTGTGCTTTAGCAGAGTCATCCCCGTGGGCCAAATGCAGCTCACCGTACATCGATGTGCAACCCATCTGAAGACCAGGCAGAAGTATATATATATATATATATATATATATATATGTGTTATTATAAATTGTATTTTTGCCAGTTGTTCTTGTAAGAATGGGACCGTCTTGACCAGGGGTTAGGTCCCTCTTGCCTACAGCTCTGTCCACTATCTCAACAGATTGGCACGCCATTGGCTGCACATGTGCATTGCCTATTTTACAGTTAAGCATTGTTTGCACATGTGTGGGACATAACGTGCTGTCAATGCTTAATATGAACATAATTAATAATAATGATGATATAATTAAGGAATGTAGAGAATTTTTTGGGGGTTTTTTTGCATCATGTCTTTTTTTTGTGTTGACATAGAGAAATAGTTGGTCACAAGAAAAAGGCGATCTGGCCTTATGTATAAGCGAAGATGAAATGGATAGTCACAACCCACTCTTCTTGTATCAGACAGACCATAAAATACAGATACATTTTTTTTTCCTAAAACCCTCACAAATGAAAACAGTTTACTAGTTACTCTTGGAGAAGCCGTTTCAAAATGCGCTGGGTGTAACTCAAGGAAACAAAAATAAAAATGAGGCTAATGAGCAATAAAGAGTGCTAAAAGTAATGCAGTCACATAGCAGCCAACTGAACATTTCTTCTAATTGCTCCACTTTTCATGCTTTACACCAGACAGGCTCCCTGCGTACAGTTGCTATCCGTGCCTCATTGCCTAAGTAATGTTGATTTTGAGTGATATCTGATGATAACTTGGGATTTCAAGCGTAATTGTCAGTGAATGCAATATATTTATTAAGGAGCCAAGCACAAGTCTGCTTAAGGATTACATTTTAGAGGAGTTGCCAACTGGTTAACAGCTTGCTAGTTAATGCTGCCTTCAAAAGTAATTTTTCCGACATTCACATTTGTTTTATTGAACTCAGACTGAAGCCGAAAACCCTGCCGCATCTACTGTAGGCACACCTGACGTGGCTGTTCGTGGACAGTCCAGTAATCTATTGCAGATGTATAATTTAAAAGCTCCTCTCAAATGGCTCTGTGGGCCATATTTACTCTTGCTGCTTGTGGAAGTAAAGTAACTATAAACTCTTTTGGAACTATTAAAATATGTAACTGTTTTAAAATAAAATCATTTTATTGTACACTCTCTAAGGTTGGATGATGTTGACTTGGATGATCAAAACAGACAGCGTGTACCATTACCTCAGCCATTGTTCTACTTCTTCTAGATATGTCAAGTAGACCCAAAGGGCTGATGTGATCAATGTTTAAGAAATGTGCACCCTATTACTATAGAATTATTATTTTAGTGCTTTATATTGTGCCCTACCATTGCACAGCACTATATTGGCAAACAGGACAGAAGTAATAATGCTTCGCATAACACTTTTGGACTTACAGGAAAGAAAGATGGGAAGGGGACTGCTAAAGGTAATTAAAGTAAAAAGGCTACCTAAAAGATGCAGAGGCTTCATCTCTTAATGGGTTAACGAGCAGTGAAATCAGTATCCAATTATGGCTGAAAACAAACTGTAACAAAAACGCAGAATCCATATTTCATAAGCAGTGACGTTGTTTAAAATTTCTTAACATGAGTGCTAGCTAGAGTGTAAACATTGAGACAATCTATTTATGTAACACGCTATTAAAATCACATGCAAATGGATAAACCTTTGCTTTATAAAAATGCGTGGACGAGATTCATTTGAAATTTCCTCACCACCATGATGGATCACTTTCGGTGCCCGAGTGAGATGATTTCTAAACAAAATTCTCACGTCACTTGGGTTCAGTCAGTAAACTTCAAAATTGCAAACAAATGAGTGTGATCATTAAATATTGCATTATTCATGGCATACGGGCAATTAGCAGCAATGCCTTATCTTAACTGAATTCAAACATTATTCTCAAGAGCCTTCCTTAGGATGGTTACAATCAGTGGATCTCAATGCCATTCCTTAGATATAATTAATTATGTCAAGTTTCAAAACCCAAGACCCTTCTTCAAACAGGATGCATATTGTAATTCCCAAAGCCCTCTATGATGAAGAATATTAGATCATAAAACAATGTTTTGATATACTGATGGTTAAGCTACTTGACCTGTCTTCACCGTGTATATATACACCAATCAGCCATAACATTATAACCGCTGACAGGTGAAATTAATAACATTGATAATCTTGTAATCATGGCACCTGTCAGCGGGTGGGATATATTAGGCAGCCAGTGAACATTTCGTTCTCAACATTGATGTGTTAGAAGCAGGAAAAATGGGCAAGCGTAAGCATCAGAGTGACTTTGACAAGGGCAAAATTGTGATGCTAGACAACTGGATCAGAGCATCTCCAAAACGGCAGCTCTTGTGGGGTGTTCCTGGTCTGCAGTGGTCAGTACCTATCAAAAGTGGTCCAAGGAAGGAAAAGCTGTGAACCGGCGACAGGGTTATTGATGTGCATGCGGGACGAAGGCTGGCCCGTGTGGTCAAATCCAAAACACGAGCTACTGTAGCTCAAATTACTGAAAAAGTTAATGCTGGTTCTGATAGAAAGGTGTCAGAGCACACAGTGTATCACAGTTTGTTGCATATGGGGCATCGTAGCCGCAGACCCGCCAGGGAGCCCATGCTGACCCCTGGCCACTGCCAAAATGGGCAGGTGAGCATAAGAATGGAACAATGAAAGAAGGGGGCCAGGTCTGATGAATCACGTTTTCTTTTACATCACGTGAATGGCCGGGTGCGTGTGCCATTTCAGTAACACATTCGGTAAGTCGTACTACATATAAACTATACGAATAGGCTATTACAGGGTTAATATTTAAAGATTCTCAGAGTCCGCTGATATAGAAAGTTCCCAGGTATGACTATAATCCTTCTGCACTACTAAATACTGATATACACACTTTTTGTTGTGTATGTGTTTTCCTAAGAAATAATTCTTCACCCAAAGCTTGAAACAGATCCCTCTCTTTATCCTGCTTCATTTGTTATTTGAAGTAAGGGCTTATGTAATAGTAAAAGTGAAAATGAATGTGTTGGGAGTCGGAGAACCAGACTGTAATTGCTGTAATATAATGAAGGGAAAGTGGTTTGGGAATCTGAATCAGTACAAAAAATATCTAGTGAAACCGATAGGGTTCATCTAAAGGGCTGAGAGATGAAAACTCAAAATTACTGGCTAAATGTATAGTTCAAATTAGAGCATGTCATTTACATTTTAGTGAGTATTTATTACTTTTTAAACATGAAGCAAATGCCACCGTTGTTATATGAACAATTTCCTGTTAATGAGTACTGCCTGTTAGTCTGTTATGTAATGTGATCAGTAATTCTCATACTGGAATGGGGGCCAGACTGGTAATGAAGAATTAATCTGCCCTATATCCAGCAGATTTGTACACGGAAATCCATATTCTGTCTACGGTTTATTCTGGGTGATGTCATTATCATGATTTGCAGTTTGTACCTTTTTCTCAGCAGTTAATTATTGATCGTTTCAATCAGTCCCAAAAAAACCAGAAATTTTCAGATGTGCGGAAAGGCTTATTTGGTAATAAAACACTTAGTTGTAGGTTTCCAAGAACATTCCATGGGAAACTTATGTGGTGATGCACCCTTTCTTTGCAAAAACACCAAAATTGTGTATTCACAAAGTGTATGTGTAGAGGATGAGAGCTCATTTAATTAATTGTTTTTAAAATATATGCAGGGCCGGCCCTACAATGGAGCCGACTGGGGCAATAGAAGGGCCGCCCCAAGCGCTTTTTTTTTTTGAAGCGGAGGAGAGAGAGAGAGAGCGCCGAGTGTTTTGCTTACCCACTCGGCGCCCTCTCTCTCTCCTCTGCGGCGAGTCTCTCCTGTTCGGTCTCAATGCGGCTTGTAATGCTGAGCGCCGAAGTGACGTCAATTTCCGGCGCTCAGCATTACAAGCCGGCACCGTGGCAGAGCAGGAGACTCGCCGCAGGACTCTTTAAAGGTAAGTCCCGGGGGGGGTAGATAATGGCGTCGGCAAAGTTTAAAATGCCGCCCCCCGCCTGGGGCGGCATTTTAAACTTCGCCCCAGGCGGCGTTAAGTCTTCGGCCGGCCCTGAATATATGGCACGGTTTGGTTTGAGACTCAATTAGACCAATGAAAGCATGTAACAGACCAATGTTTTCGTCAATTACCATGATTAAAAATGGTTCACTGGCTTGGACAATCACGGTAACTTTTCTGTCTTAATTGTTTCCCTGATGCTCAACATCCCACGTAAGCAATGTTGTTGTATTTGTGTGTAGAAGGCATTTTTGGACTTCCAATGCATTGTCCCCTACAGGAAGGTTTTAAGAACCATGCCACTAGCTCTCTGTTCCACTGAATCCCAGTGGAAAAGACAGCTAATGACAGGGTTCTCATGTCCCACCATCCAGGTTTTTTTGCCCATCGAAACTAACCAGAACTATCCTTGAGCCTTTTCATCAGGCTGCAATTGTCAGACACGTGGGACATGAGTTACAAACAGTAGGAATCTATGCCAATATTTTAATGTATGTACATCACAAGAAATATTAGTCTTCAGTTCATTTTCATCAAATTGGTTATGCATTGCTGCTTACACATCTCTGGCCACGCATTTTCAGGCATATAACTTTGTATATCCATGGTAGAAAAACTGTGGTATCGTTGAGTAAGTTCTGTGATTCCCAGACATCCTGTCCTATACAATGTATAGGATAATATTAATCTTTTGCATGTCTAACGTCATGGTGGTTACCTAAATGCTGGCTGGGAGGTAGAAGAGTCAGTTTCATCATATACATATCTGTCTAGTTACAAGATCTTTTCAATCCAACACAGTGTCAATAAAAATGTATATCTTTTTCTTGGCAGCTTAGACACAATTCTCTCTTTTGTCCTTCTTTCTCCCTGTGGCAGTCAGTAGATATGAAGGACAACTGTGGGTCTCAATGGATGTTTGGTCCCACAGTGCTTGTCCCTGTTTGCCCTGTGGTAAAAACCCTGTGACCGCAGCTGGGGCGTGACAGGTTGCTCGTCTATACGGTACATTCATGCTGCTGAAACTGTCTCTTGTCAAATTTTCCCAACACGTCACTGAATGCAAACAGTAAAGATTACGCTAATTGTTAAAAAGTATGCATGCCAACTCCATTCTATGGGTTATCTGCAGCTGTTTAAGTCATTCTATAAAGTGGGCTGTAACATATCCAATATGCACATTCAGCCAATCAAGAAAAAAACATCTTGGCACATTGAGACATGCACCTGTTAGCTGTTAACACATGAAATGAATTGTGTAATAGTTTCTGCTAAGGAAAACTGAACTCTACAGCCTTATTTACGTAAACCAGATTCAATGTGGCTACAGCATCTATGAATACAACTTCGATGACTCTATGCACCCACAGCACTGACACTATTTAAATCAGAAGGCATGTAATCGCATTAATGCAACCGTCACAGAGGTCCTCAATCAGACGTAAGTTCAAATATTTGGAAGCAGATGCTCGTACTCTAGCTAAGCTTTGTGTCCAGACATTCCACTGTGCTGAGCTCACAATCAAAATGAATGCTCCACTAAACCATACTTGCAATGCAGACATTCTAGTGAACAGAGGTAAGAGTGCAGATGTTTCCAGACTGAAAAGTGAGTGTCCGGTTACAGGTCGTGCCGTGCAGCCTGTGCTAGATTTCAGCGTAGCCACTAGACTGATACCTCAGGAGAGACCTCTTCTGAGACTTCCCTACCAGCTACCAATAAGCCTAGTACTTATGTAAAGGAACAGTGTGACATTGTTTGTATAAATGTATGCCAGTGAGGGGCATAAGGCCAAGCTAGATATAGGATAAGGACAAGTACTAAAGGAAAGTACTCAGAGGTTGGGCAGACTGGATGGGCCTACTGGTTCTTATCTGCCGTCACTTTCTATGTTTCTATTTGAATTAACATGTATGTGTGAGGGAATGTATGTGCTTGACCACAAGACCAAGGCTGAAGCTACATTGGAGGCACAGAAAAAATATATTTTTAGTACCACCATTCCTATGAACAAAACTTGTTGAACTGACATTGTAGCTAATAGAATGTTGAAGAAGCCATGGAGGAGTATTGTAACATTCTCCCCTCCTAAATCCTTTCGCATCGTGGGTGATCTGTTCTAAGATTTCACTTATGTTTTCCAGATTTGCAGAAAACATTAATTTTGCCACATTTGCACATTTCCAATTTCCTGAAACCTGGTTTCAACACACTATACTAGACACTTAACCATGCTTTCCCTTAGCCAGTACAGACTGTAAATATAGAAAGGGGTACGCACAACTAACCTGGAATGCACACTTAAAATACTTTAACACAACGAAGATTAAAAGAAAAAAATTACAGTATAACCCCAATCAGGGCCAGACTGGCCTACCGGGATACTGGGAGATTTCCCAGTACGCCACATCCCCTAGGACCAGTCTTGAGAATACATAGGCAATTTTCACACCAGGCTCCTGTGATTTCTAGTTACTATCTGCACCCTTGTGT
Organism: Spea multiplicata; assembly: GCA_009364415.1. Taxonomy (NCBI): domain Eukaryota; kingdom Metazoa; phylum Chordata; class Amphibia; order Anura; family Pelobatidae; genus Spea; species Spea multiplicata. Next base: position 29,253,541 of record VKOC01000002.1, on the reverse strand, counting down.
TCAATTTCATGAATTATTGAAAAGTATTGTTGAATATAGTATGAATATGAAATGGGCATGCTAAGGGAAAGGTATTAATATCATGGGGAAATAAGGGATGGATATAAAGATACGTAATGCTAGGGAGCATGAAGATTGAAGGGGATGGTTGTAGTGGGTTGATAATGGTAGGGGATGGTCATGATGGTGGGGAGGAATATGATGATGGATGCGTATACATATGGTGTTTGGGGGATAATGATTGTGGTAGGGTATTGAAATAAATAGGGATGTTGGGGCTATGATGATGGTCTGGGGAAGCTCTACACTCACATACATTTATACAGCCACTCTAATACCATAAACATACATACGTATAAACATACCCACTAACACTTTACACATACATGAATATACACACATACATACAGCCCCTGCAACACCATGCACTTATACATACACGTAGCTACTCTAACACAATGCATCATACACTTACATACACAATTATACCTTACACACAAGCCCAAACCATAACGTAAGCCTCACCTATAGTGCTCGTAGACATACATCCACATAAGAACACAACGCACAAAACTAAGATTTTCATGGAACAAGCAGCAGAGAAGTTATTCACTAAGCATGAACAATTGAACGCGCATATGTCGATTGAGGCTCCCTTTTCTCCACAGCAGTGTTCCAGCATGCTTGCCTTTTTTCTTCTTTCTGTTACTTGCACAAGTTACATTATCCTGTAGGGGGGCTTCTGGGGCGACAGTTAACTTTTTACTGCACTGTAATCAACATTAAAAAGTAACCCTCAAACTTTAGTGGTCTCCTTTCGCCCTGGGTAAAGAGTAACGCTTATTTGTAAGAATGCTGCGTCATCCCTTACATACTTCAGATCTCGTAAGCTCAACTCTAAAGGAATGGAGCCAAGTTAAAGGGACTGAAGATGCTAACATTGCTATTTTAGGCTGTGTATGACTTTGATTGAATTGAATAAGAACTGATGGAATTAATGTGTGCGCCACGAACCAAGACGATATCTTTGCGTTTGCAGCTTTTGACAGTTTAATCCTGCTGTTCCTTCTAAAACTGAATCACTTGTTTAGTTAAAAAGTATGTTTCGTATTCTGCTGGCTCAATATCAGTTGACTAGACTTGGATTAACCTCCTGAGGTCTATACGCCTGAAAGGTATCAGCGTCAAGTCTGTCATCCAAAAATAATGTGCATCGTTGTTTATTTTTTAAATACAACAAGGGACAAGCTATACAAACCATGGTTAACTTAAAACATTTTCAAAGCTCAGGCGCACCCCATAGGAGGGTAATATACACTATAAAGACTAACCATTAAAGAAACAATCAACCCAAAAGGAGGTAAATTAAAACAATTTAAACATAATAGAAAATGAAGCCAATTCTGCTTTGTGATTTCTGTGGGAAAAATGTTTTAATTGCAATAAAATCCTAAGACTAATTAAATACTAGATAGAAGAAAAATACTTGCAGTCCGCCACTGAATGTGATCAATATAAAGCCTGCAAAATCCATATCAGTCAAGTCACTCTTTGTGCATTACTCTATCCTAAACAACTCTTGGGTATATAATCGTGACTAAAAGCGGTCACTTCTGTTTACAAAGTAACAGATTAATTATGAATGTATTGTGGTGGGGATTAGCAGGCCCAGTGAAGTCAGATAACTGAATATTTAATGAATTGGTTCTGTCTACAACATTTGCTCTATTTCAGAACACTTAAACATATTTAGTCTACAATGCAAATACGTATACTTAAATCCCATTTTGCCCTGTTGTCTTATATTTTCTCCTTTTGCTACAGGACATTTCGTTGCTAAATCATATGAAATGATTACATGCATACTTTAATTAAATGTATAGAGCAAGAATAAATGTATTGAACAAAAAATAGGAAGTGTCCCATTTGTTGCTTCCATCTCCTTTGTACTGCAAAATATATTCATATATGGTGCCAGATGGTATTCTATGAAAGATTGAGGAATCGAAGATTCTCAAATTCCTTTTGTTTTGATCTAAAGATTTTATTGTAGTTCTCCTAGCAAAGGGGTGTCAAATTCCAGGCCTCAAGGGATACAACCCTTGCCAGCATTTTAGGATATCTCAGCTTGAACCCTGGTGGCATTTTCCTAACTTACCGGTATTAAATCAGTTATGTTTGAAACAAGGAACTTGAGGCCTGAAGTTTGACACTCCCGGCCTAGCACAAAGGTACCTTCAGAAACTAGCTGGTCTTCTATAGCTTTCATTGAGAGATACTTGGTTTAGCACCACAACAATATGCAACATTTAAACTATTGGAGGTAAAGCTAAAGCACAAGTGTCCTTTATTTAGAAGTCATCTGCTAGGCTGATTTCATTCTTAACAAGAAATAGTCCAACTGGGTGAGAAACCTGCTTTCAATAAAAAGAGAGTTAAGCTCAATGAAAGCATGGAGATAAGCCGTGAGCGTAAAGAAAGCATTATGTATGTTTCTGGTACCTCTATATGGTATGGCCTCTAGAGACAGCCATGTCTGCTGTAACCTATGTTGCAGAAAGCAGCAACACAGAAAATGTTTTATGTGCTAAGCTGGAGCAGCAAGAACAGTCAGAGAAAGTATGTGCGTACAAAATAATATTGTCACTTAAGGAGAAGTATATGCCCCTGTATTGTTTCATGTATCATAATAATGGTATGGGAATAGCCCAATGTGACTCTTCTGTTTCCTGTATGTATCACTTGCAGTCATATAATTTATACCCCAATGTATTTAGGTAAACCATATAACATGTATTCTAAGCTCCGGGTAGCCATTTTTGTGCTGGTACAACAAAGAACAGTGTGCAAGATCCTTTCTTTGTTATATTTCATAATAATTCCAGTACTAAACAAGCCATTTCCAGTTGTTAGAACATCCCCATGGAATATTTTTTATGCTTTGCCAAAAGTAACTTCCAGACATATTAAAAATATCATAGGACAATATAACTTGGGAGTATTTGAATAAAGTAACACCCCATTAACCATGATGACTGAGAACACATTTCAAAGGCAACCTCTCCAAAACGTGCACATTTCTTAAATCCATTCCTTTTTCTTTGGTTATTATTATTCAATTAACGCGGAGACTACTCATGTGTGAGCACTGCCTGTTATAGCAGGTGCGATTTGATTTGTAATTATATATTATTCATTCATCCTTGTTAATATTGAAGCAAGTGACTATATAGTAGCATAGTATTCTATAGGCTCCCATGTAAAGAATCGCTCGACAATGCAGCTGCAATGCCATATAGGGTTCTAGCTTTTAAGATATTTTAACAAAATGGCTATTTTATTATTAAAACATCTCCTGTGCTAAGAAGTTACTGTTTGCCAACATAAATCTTACCTGCTTTTCTGATAAGATGTTCATTTAACACCCTTTCAGAACTGAACAAGTATGTACGGTATTTATTGTTTTAAATGGCACTGCCAATCATTTTGTAATTACTTACATAATATTAAAATGAGGTCTCAAAATAGCGTACTGTTCTTTTCTAAAAAAAAAAGTTCTTGTTTGTACAGATTATAACATTTTGAGACAAACACCCCTTTTCCTTATCACACTGCCTGTGCTAAACAATAGAATGGCTCAATAACCACCCTGCCTGAGGCTATGGCGGTAACAGACTCAATAAGCATTGCCATAAAGAATCAGTTTAGTATGATGATTGGGGGGGGGGGTATCCAACATATGACAGCCTACAGGTTTGCAGATAAAGGAAGGTTACTGGAGCAAAGTTAAATAACATTTTCGTGATAATTTCATGATAATTTGCATTACCGTATATAGCAATGCATTTTATTCTCAACTATTCATTTTTCCATGGAACTTTCCTTGGATCAACTGATCCAACTGATCTATACACTATACTATATATTATAATGGGGGAGGGCATGGAATAGAAGTGTATTTCAGCCCCAACAAGTGAAAGCTTAAGAATGGGCATAGATGAACCATAGTCCTCCATTCAGTTTCTTTGTATTGTTTAGCGGTTGGTTTAATGTATGATGCCCATGAATGTGAACTGATGTATAGCGAAGCTTAGATTATAAGGCGAGTAGCGATCGCAGAATGCGTGCATAACATGGTTTTGGTTAATAAATTTGGCACACTTTGCAATGAAATTGGGACCTTACTGGAAATGTGAAAAATCCACAGCCTTACTAAATAATAACCATCGCTCTACTTGCAACTGATTAGTGGGCTTTGTGACATAATTGCCAAGATAAAATCTAAATAAATCCAGATGATTCATATTAACCCTTTACTGTAATAAATGCCTGCAGCATTCAGAAGTTATCCTTTTGATGATTAAGGACTTCAACTTGACCTAGATCTTTAAATACATTTTCCGAAGGGGATTTTCAATTCAGACTCAATTTCCTCTTCAGGGACTATTGAGCCAGTCAACAGCGTTTTGCCTGGAGAGTTTATATAGCTTGGTATCAAAGAGACAAATATAAAATACACAGTGACCTCTTCACAGTAACGGGGGGGGGTGTTTTCATAGATTTATGTGACCTTTTCAAAATGCATGTTCTAACTTGTGCAGCTGTGGATTTTGTCCAGAAAATCTAGTTTTCAAAACTGAAAGATTTGGAAGCTAAACAACTCATTACGACAGGACAATCGGCATATAATAAGCCCACAACAAGTAGGTGACAGAACACCGAAATCTCGATTAATAGCACGGAGTGCACAAATCTTTGCGTTAGACACAGCAGCTATGCCATTAATATTTCTTAATCTGCAGAACTAGACTTCATGTTTCCTCACTTCCAGGACATTAAGTTGTCTCCTCCACTTGACCTCCACCTCGATGTATTCCTTATGTTACAGTATACATACATATTTCCATTTTGCCTCGTCTTCAAAATGTTTTGGAATATATGTGTGCTTTATAAATGAAATCTAATAATAATAAGTTATAAGAGAACGGCTACTTATGTAAGATGTTGCTTTCTTCCCCAACCACCATGTATGCTCAAAGCAGATGTCTTCAAACAGACTCTCATATGTTTATTGGGGGCATGGTTTGTTTTCCTATTTTCCTGATGTGCCTTTCTCGCCTTTGGGAATCCATTGCAGTTTAGGAGTCACTGGAGCTAATTATGCTCTACCGCCCTCACAGTGAAATAAACACGTTTATTGAAATAAAGCATGCAAAGAGTATTGACTGCCCTGGTAATAATTGTCACCCTGTTGACTGTTTCTGTGTCCTAAATGAGCCTATTGTATATCCTTTCAGTTGTAATATTTTTATTAACTTTAAAATCCCCCCAAAAAAACACAACTATATAAGTTAATTTCTTAACTGAAAACAGTAACATTGTCTCTTGTTTAAAGCAGACTCGTTCATAAAGACAACATGCTAACAAAGCATGAAAAACTTCCCCTAGGATTTGTTAACATTTTAAGACACTATATTGCAGAATCACTAAATAGTAGGATAATTTGTATGAAAATCTTCAGTATCAGCTCACTTGTTGCAAAGAACTTTATGCTTTTAATGTTTATGTAAACAATGTTTATTTTTCTGCACTAAATAAAGGGTTTAAATGTTTTTAAATGAGAAGCTAGTCCAAAAGGGGGAGATGCGTGTGCTCCAATGCTGTCAGGTTTTTTCTTTAATTCTTACGTTGGACTGTACTCACAACATAGTTACATAGTTCATAAGGTTGAAAAAAGACCTAAGTCCATCAAGTTCAACCCTTCTACCTAACCTTTCTATTCTTGATCCAAAAGAAGGCAAAAAACCCCCAATTAAGCTACCTCGAATTCTGCCATCAGGGGAAAAAATTCCTTCCTGACCCCAAGAGGCAATCGGATTTCTCCTTGGATCAAGAAGCTCTAAAATATTAATATTATTCTATTTGTATCCCTGTATATCGTGCCTTTCTAAGAAAATATCGAGGCCCCTTTTGAAGGTATCTAATGTATTGGATAACACTACCTCCCTTGGAAGTGAATTCCATACCTTAATTGTCCTCACTGTGAAGAATCCCTTCCTTTGTCGTCTATGAAATCTGCGCTCTTCCAGTCTCAGAGGGTGACCTCTTGTTCTTTGTATATTTCTGTTAATGAACAGGTCACTGAAGAGCTCTTTATATTGGCCCTGCATGTATTTATATAATGTTATCATATCCCCTCTGAGACGCCGTTTCTCCAGTGTATATAATTTTAACTTTTTTAGTCTCTCTTCATAACTGGTATCTCCCAATCCCCTTATTAATTTCGTAGCCCTCCTTTGCACTTTTTCTAATTCCATAATGTCCTTTTTAAGGACCGGTGCCCAGAATTGTACCGCATATTCAAGGTGAGGTCTTACCAATGACCTGTACAGAGGCAAGATGATATCCTCCTCCCTTGAATCAATACCTCTTTTTATGCATGCTAAAACCTTATTGGCCCTTTCCATTGCATCTATGATATTGCCTATAGTATATATGTATGGGACGTGTTACCATCTAAAGCAGCGGTTCTCAACCTGTGGGTCGCGACCCCTTTGGGGGTCGATTGACCCTTTCACAGGGGTTGCCTAATACCATTGGAAAACACATATTTCACAATATATAATTACATAATTTTATGGTTGGGGGGTCACCACAACATGAGGAACTGTATTAAAGGGTTGGGCATTAGGAAGGTTGAGAACCACTGATCTAAGCGATTATTCCTAATCCTGGTGCACTTAATCCACATGTGAGCTTTCCAGAGACTATTACCCTTCCTAGTGCTGGGGAAAAAAGTTACAACGAGAACATTTTGCTGCTGGCTATATTCTTAATGAAAATTTTAAAAATTAATGGGCTCTAAATTTATGTGCATTCCAATTTTAATCGAATATTGAATAACTAGAGGGCAAATGCACTGATTAACACGTGCAGCGATTCCATGTTGATCTTATGTGCAGTAATGATATCCTTAAAAGAAAATAAAGAATAAACATGCATTAAATAAAATTATCTCTGTATAATGAGATCTATTTATTTACAATAAAAAACAGCACTTTTATATATTTGTATTATATTATGGCACTATATTAAGTCAATGAATAATATTAATAATAATAATAATAACTGCTATAATTGTTATATTATTATGTTAAGAACACAAAATACATACTTTGGGGTTTTACCCTTACCCCAGTCTCTCATAAAGAAAATATGCACTTTCCTAACCATTGCTAGATGCCACCCATTTTTGGGGGGTTGAGACAACAATGCCCTGGTTATTGTAATCAGCTAACCATCCAATTCGGTCTTTAAAGGTGAAACATTTGTGTTTCAGTGTTCATCTGTGGCCAGAGATCAAGCCATTGTTTTAACCTAGGCCAATATTCAGCATCTTACTAATGTCTGATGATGGTCCTAGATATCAGTAGAAGCCCTTAACGCGTCCAAGAAGCTACTTGGAACATATGGTGCTACCACCTATGCTTGTCTCTACCATCTCTACTTAGAACTGTGTCATCTACTTAATCCTGCCACTTATCTTGCATTCCTTCCTGGTCTCTGTTCATTTCCCTTTAATTTACTATGCATTCCATTTGTAAAATAAATGATTCAGTGCTATATACTGTGAGAACTGTTGCTATTATCAAGATCATAATGGTTTTGTTAGATAAATTGAATGATCATTTTCAGTTCATAATTGTTATAATTAATATGAAAAGCTAACAAGGGTTATTTACGGGTGTGAAGTCAATTTTTGCATAATGTATAAATTCACATATTTTATGGTTGCTTTGAAAATTTCCTACATTTTGATTGGCATATAATGAAAATTATGTAAATTGTCCCTAAGATAGCAGCTCACTTACACTGAACAAAATGTGTATCATATTTATTTAAATATTGCACACCACTTTTAAGAGATTAATTTGTTTTGTCTTTTATGTCTTTTATGTCTTTTTATTTTTCTACGGTTTCTTAATGTCACAAGTAATAGTTTCCAATAGATATTGTGTAGGTTTTGATAAAATATAATTAGTACAGATCAAATTAAGTACTGGGAGTATGAGTGTGGGTTTAAGTTAGATTTACTTGATGTATTCCCTTTAGTTTTCTCCTCTTGTCCAAAACATTCTACAGATCCAAAATACAGTTTGGAGCAATAAAATAGAGAGTCTAGTCTATTATGCCTCTCCCATAGCAGATTCCATGTCATTTAAAGTACATCAGTATCTCCACACATGTGGCCTTTATAAAAATTCATAATTCAGGTACATTTTTCAACTATGGTCAGACCAGTCCAAATAGCAAAACTAAGCTGTCTATAGTACTTATAGGGGTTCTCATCGGTGTGAGTGCAGGACTAATAGCACATTTTAAGATTAAGGGATTCGCTGTATCAGAATATCCAATTTATCCACCATTTTTGATGTACTGTATGAAGTTCACAAAATGATCATAAGGTTTTGTCAAAAAAGTATCCAAAAAATGAATTGTCAGTACATGACATAAGGGAAGGGACAAGAGCATAGGGAGAATACACAATAGAAGTGAGCATACAGAGTAGGCAGACGGGGCAAAAAAGGGTGCACATGGTGGCCTGCCTTAAGTAGGAGGAGTAGATGTAGGAACTAAAAGCCTGTTACTTAAAATCATACAATATACAAAGGAATCCATGTGAGCAATTATGCAGAGTCCATGTTTACAGATATGAACTTTTGGTTAATCAAAGAATGGCATTTACAATGGCAGAAATACAAATTTCTATGGGCACAAATGTAAAGGCTACTACTTGTGTTTAAAACGATAACATTTCTGTGAATATCTATTCCTCTGTTTCTAATATGCCTTAGGTTCATTTGATTGTACAGAAAACTTGACATGTTTCAACATTGTCACATCTGCCACAGTTTATGCCCCGCAGAATACGCTCCCGGGCCTTATAGGAAGCAAGGCACTGGAACTTGTGCAGAGTCTTTCATGGAAAAGAAACAGCTGACACTGCGAAACAGAGTGACTATCTCCCCATGGGAACTCTCTCGGAGCTAAAGTATATGTCAGCACCGTCCCCCTCCCCGTTTATTAGAGAACACCTGTCAGAAATCGGAAAGTTTCAAATCTCGACTGTTACTGACCCACACAATACAAGTGTTATTGTATGTAGATGTAAGTTATATGATATATGCATTTTTTAAATATATATATACATATCTATATATATATACATATCTATATATATATATATATATATATAGATATATATAAAATATATATCTATATATATATATAGTATGTGTGTATATGCATGTACACAATATTACAGGTATAAAAATAAGACGGAATGTTGACTGTTCTAATTATATATTTATCTATGAATCTACATATATATTTATACACATTTTGGGAAACACTTGAATTCTAGAAAATATTAAATTTCTATCATTTACTTGTTTAATTCTTAAAAAAAGATACCAAATGCTGGAAACAAAAAAAACTATTAACCCAATGCAAATGCAGGACTGTTGTCAGCTATGCTAGCATTCATTCTTAACTAACCTTATTTAAGGTTATATAAGAACAGCATCGAGTAACTTAGCACTAACCAGCATTTACAGCAAAATCACTGCTAAACTTAGGACATCAGTGAAACAACAGCTTTGCTTTTTTGAAAGACACTGAAAGGCTGAAACAAACATTAGTGGAAAGTATTGTTTATTAGTGGAAAGTATTGTGTATTAGTGGAAAGTATTGTAGTTATTGTGTATTTGTGGAAAGTAATTAGTGGGCTTATTAGTGGACAAACTGAAAGTATTAGTTAAAGTGATTGTGTATTTGTGTATTGTTTATTAGTAGTTGTATTGTGGTTTATTAGTGGAAAGTATTGTGTATTATTGTGGTATTAGTGTAAAGTATTGTGTAGTGGGAAAGTATTGTGTATTAGTGTATTTTTATTAGTGGAAGTAATTGTGTAGTTAGTGAAAGTAATTAGTGGAAAGTATTGTTGTAAGTGAAAGTATTGTTTATTAGTTATTTTATTAGTGGAAAGTATTGTTTTATTAGTGAAGTAATTAGTGGAAAGTATTGTATTAGTGGAAAGTATTGTTTATTAGTGGAAAGTATTGTGTATTTGTGGAAAGTATTGTTTATTAGTGGAAAGTATTGTGTATTAGCGGAAAGTATTGTGGTTCATTGAACATATTTTGTAAAAGAAAGCAAAAACACATAATCCAACCAATTAATGTGTTTCACTGGCCAACGTGCTGTTAAGTATTATCCTTGGCTTAGACCATGGTTTGCTCTTTTGACCCTGGAAGTTCCAAAAGCAAGTTGTAACACATACACAAGGGATACAGTGATAGAGGTGGATACTGTTATAAATTTGCTATATGAACTACAACAAGACTGACAACAGCCACAGCCTGACATCATCATCACTGTTTTCAGTTAGGGTGAATAGAAGGGGACAGAGAGAGGAGAGAAAAGTGATTGATAAGGTATTGCTGCAGGCTGGAGAAGATAACAATTAGAGGGAATAAAAAAAAAAGTGACGAAGGATAAAGAAAGAAACAAATTCAAAAAGAGCTTGTTTCTGTAGACTGGTACTAGTGTGCTTGTATATGACTTTAGTTAAAGTATTTTTTTTACAGAAAAGCCTCTTTAGGCTACTTGCTGTGTCTCCCTCCCTGAAAGCAAGGTTGATACCTCTCTGTGGAACTTACCTTTGGGGAATTCATACCAATCATGATATTACTTTTAATATGACATTTTAAATCACATGGAATCACATGGAATTGGGCAACATGAAGTGCTCACGTTGCTCTTGGATATCTGAGGATCTTGAGATCTGTAATTCAACAAGCTGAAAGGCCAAAGGTTGCACAGACCAACTGCACTTTAAATAACCACCTGACAATCTGTGTTTGTACAACCAAATCCCGTTAACATCAATATTTAGTCATCACTTACACAGACAGATTCATGAAGCATTATATACATGGATGTACAGGGAATTCCTCACAGCCATATTTAAAAGGTACTGAAGTACACCCAGACTGCGTCATATCACCATCATATCTTACTCAGGAAGCCCAAGGACAGAAACCAAATCATGTATTTATTAAACTAACTGAGGAATAAAAACAGCATGTTATAATCTGAATCCTCATCACAAAATTAATCCATGGATAGAATAGTATATTTTAAAATTGCAAGACTATAATGCCTATTGTCCTTTTGTACCAGTATATTTTATGTTTCTGTTATTGATAATTCTAAGGCTATTGTATTCTCTGTTATTATAATAGTGCTATGGAATCTGCTGAATAAATAATGTATTCATTAAAACAATGCAATGTAATAATAATAAACAGCAATTATAATGACGTAAACAAGAATTATTCTCCAAACTGGATATTGCTTCTAAAACAAAATCCCATAGTAATCTGCCCCAAACAAGAAATGATTTTAAAACAAAATGGCATCCCCTCATGTGGTTCATAGTGAGATTACTAGCTAGTCAGTGATATCCCCAGAGGGATTAGTGTTTACAATATCATTAAAAATGTAAGCAGAGTCTGAGTTTGTAGAATAAAGGCAAACAGATTTATTTTACTACGGGCAACAGCTCTGATGAGTCAACCATCGAGACCACACCAAGTACTGTAATGGAGAAATAGAGAGTATGCTCCCTTGGGCATAGGTCAATAGGAAACTCTTCCTGAATTATCATTTTAAAAAGAAGGTGTTTGACAGAAATTATTTAAGTTCACTTAAACTAATGGACAGCACATGAATTCAATTTATTCATCATGCATTTATATAAGGAGTTCCAAAACCCTTATTGCAACATTTACAAAAAAAATACATTTAAAAGAAAAATATTCTCCAAACAATATTACCATATACAGTGGCCTAACATGCTTTGTACTGTATCAAAGCACAATGTAATACATAATGACATCCCCAAATGAGCCAGCAATGGACAACTGAAGGATCTCTATGGAAACCCATACAACACTTACTGTATCTCTATATTACACAACATACCCCAAAACACATATATCCCCTTATTCTAATTCAAGCAAAACAAACACATACAGCACTTTAAATCACGCTTAGAAAAGGTACAACTTTTTTTAATAGTAATGTCCTCCATATGTCATTGTCATTGCTTAGACAAGGTAGACCATTCAAAAACTGGTCAAAGGATATTGGAAACTGTAGATCAATAACTAGACCTCTGCTACTTTCCCAAACCTTAACTCAAACATACAGTCATTTCAATAAATCCTCTTCAGTTATGGTGCATTGTATGCTTAGTTATAACATGTATGTTCTCTACTTTCCATGTAGCACCACACATCTCATTAGACTCAGCAGGTGGGGAGCATGTGTAGGAATCAAACAAACAAAAAATCTATTTTTTCTATATATGGATTGTATGACTTTATACTTTAAAAGCCCATCTGACAGTGAAACAGTTAAAGTTTTTCATCTGAACAGCAATAGTTCCCATTGCACAGACTCTATGGTGCTTCAAAGCTAAAAATAAGACCAGTTGTTACTATAGTGCTAGGCTAGTGTAGGGAAATTAAGTGCTAGACAAAACTTGTCATCACCTTAATACAAAAAATACTGGAAACAAAACCGGTTTAAACATTTAAAGGGTTGGAGAAGTGTTTTGATTGAACAAACCAATAACATTTAAGTGTCCTGGTATCATTGGTACAGTTGTTAACCTGCATACAGGAAATGGTTAACACAAGATATTTAATCCATTAATAGGGAAGAAGTTCCTATTTTGGCTGGCCTCAAAGTCACTCATAATAAGCAAAAGGTATACACTACAAAAGGGGAAATACAAACAAACAAAGATATATTGATACAATGAACCTGCAGGAGGTGCTGTCATTTTCATCCAATTATGTGTCTTTTTTTAAAATGCATTACGTGAACAATGCAAAAGCCATGAAGCTGCTGAGCCAGGTATTCAATGCTTGACAGGGATCATTTCATATTGTTTTATACCCACACCCATCTCTACCCTGTGATCAGTGAGAAGAAGAATTGCCCACAGCCACCCTCCTTACATCAGAAGCAGAAACAAAGCACATTGACAGGAGATGCATTCATGTAGCACCGGCTGATTGCACTGGAACAAGGATTATGAATGAAAGAAGGGAGAATGCAGTTGTACATTTTGACATGTTACATGGACTGGTGTGTTATTACAGGAGCCATTGTGTCAGCTTTAGTACTTCTCTAATTGCACACCTCATGCATGTTGACAACAGGATCCTTATTTTAATGTGGTTAAGAAATACAGGATAAAGGTTACTATTCTCCCAATAAGTAGTTCTAGACACGTGTCCTACAAGAATAGATTCAGACAAAGCCTTTTTTGTGTAGCTTGTGTTTTGAGACAAAAACCTTTGGTTGGGATGTCTAAGGTTTGATGATGATGACTAGACACCAAACACCTGGGTTTAGGAAGATGCCCTGAATGAGTTGTCAGCAAGATGACCTTTAATGTGATGCATATTTCAGGCTGTAGGAAGACCTGATGATACAGGTACCAAAGGTGGGGTTCGATTGCTATGCATTTAACACTTTGAGCAAGAACTGCACTTCAGCTTTGCCCTGGGATCCTCCTTCTTCAGTTAGAGTGGGATCATCTGAAAGGTCTTAAACCATAGAAGAGCTCTAATTGAGGCACAAATCACGGTCTACAAATCAACTACTCAAAGTCATCTACTGAGCTGACCTTGCCTTCCACCTCACTTGTTAGGTATTGGGCTCCAGGGTTAAGACAGGAATGTGTCCCTTTTTCATACTTATTGCCCATGTTCTGTAATGCATGGGAGGTCTCTCAGAATGTGAACGCAACCTGCACCAGAGGGAATCACACATTTAGCAAAACCAAACCAGGTTAAAAATCAAGATAGTGGAGCCCACAGCAGTGGTATTCCCACTGAAGGCAGGTGTCCTGATCTACTGTGTCTCCAGACAGGCTGACAAAGGCTGTTCCTCCCACTCACGTGCATTCCACTAGTGGGGACAGACACTCTAGATCTATGTACCTGGACAGCCGTGGAACCTGTGCAAATGCATGCGTGATTGAAAGTGTCACACCGTAACCCCAGTGCCTACCTTTGCCACTAGACCATTCTGGCTGGCAGCGGCCAGGTCCCTCAGGCTGGAGGCGCAGGAAGCATTGGCTGGGGTCGCAGAACCCCCCGAGGCTGAGCATCCCGGGCTAGCACAATTACTGCTATGGTTGTTGCTGTTATTACTACTGCTGCTGTGGTGGCCACTGGCTGTGGGGCTCCCTGTAGGGCTACCCCTGGGTCTCTGCCTGATGCCGTCCAGTAATCTGACTAGCAGGATGTTAGCGGGCAAGTCGTCCACCCCGCACTCCACCAGGATGCGGCACTCCGGGCAGCGCAGCTCGTTCCTGGAGCTCACGATGCTCTGCAGACATCTCCGGCAGAAGGTGTGCTGACACGGGAGCACCCGGGCAGTGGTATCCAACCTTTCCAGGCACACCGAGCACTCCAGCAAATCCAGCAAGGACGATTCGTCCATCTCTCCTTCACCACCTCCACCACCGCTTCCCCCTTCCCTCCTTCCTCTTCTATCCCTTCGGCTCTCCTCCTCCTCCCCCTTGGATGGTTTCTGTGGTCCTTTGGAAGTGCACAGCCAGGATGCCCCGAGGAGCATCTAGGACTACCGGCTGGGTAAGACACCCAAACAGGGTATCTACAACGGGCCGTGGAAGAGGGGGCAACCCATCCGAAATCTACTGCAAGTAGGTCCTCTGTGGTAGTGCCAGCTTTAGCGCTTCACATGGACAAGCGAAGTTCCCTTTCCATTTGAAGCAGACAAAACAATGCTCCCCTCTAGTAGTCTTATGGCCAGCGGGCGTCCTCCTCCTCTCTCGGAGCAAATGGGCTAAAACACCGTGCAAGACAAATGCCACATTGCTGAGTGTCTGCCCCAGTCCCTTAACGACTTATTAACAAGGGAGCCGTCAAAACGTTGTCCAGAAACGCTGCATGGGAATGCAACCTCCTACAGGAGATCGGAGAATAGCATGTGGTCTGCCCCAGGTCCTTCAAGAAAGAATAGATTCCAAGGAGTTACCCGCGGGTGCCGATCGCTTCTTGTGACCTGTCCCTCACCCCCTCCGCGGCTGTAGCAGTGTGCAGCTTGCTTGGCTGCTCCATAGCGAGCACTGTAACCCGATCAGCCTCTGAGGCTGGCGGAGGGAGGAGCTGCCCGTCTCTCCTCTCTGTCTCGGTGTGCGCGTGTGTGCGTGTGTGAATGTGCGTGTATGTGTGTGAATGTGCGTGTATGTGTGTGCCCAGCACAAATGGCAGGCTGCGGGAACAAGCTGCTCAGAACTGGGCAAGAGCTGTTGCGAAACACTAATCCAGACTGCCAGATGTTCCTTCTCTAGACCCTGGGGAGAATTAGTTTATGCGTTCGATAGGAAGAGGGCTGTGAGCTAAGAGATTTATAGTGGGAGACATTGACACCATACATTCTCCTTTTCATATAGATTGCAGAAGGGGTTCAAAGGGTGTAAACTGTTGTAAACACAGCAGACTTATCTGTTTCGTATGACAAATGCTTCCTTTCTCATCTTTCCATAAACTTATGGTTAGCATGATATTCTGGGGGGTGGGGGGAGTTATTTATTTACCATGCTTCAACATAAAATGCTCTATGAGCAAATTTGGTCTAAACATTTAGTCCCAAGTTGCTAAACTTTTGTTTAATCAGTTTCTATTTATTTATTTTTACAGAGATCTTGTTGTTGTCGCTGTACCGTACATACATGCACCAAATTGTATGTATGTTTGCCTATTTAAATTGTAAAATAATTATCTTATTGTAAGCCTAAGTTGTTATATAATGCACTACTTGTTATGCAGAGCGCTACGGAATCTGTTGGTTCTATATAAATACATGCAAATGATGTATATCAATAAATACTATGTCGCTACACCTACAATACTTACACACACATAATTATATACATGCCTAGGTACTGCAAATGTTCCCACAGAAACAAGAAGTGCTGTATAATATTTAAATTCAATGGTTTGCATCTATGGCATATTGTTGTGGCTCACTTAATGAGAATGAAAAAAGTAATCCTTCCCAGTGGCTTCCCAAACACAGCTGTCACTGTATGCTCCTATTTGGTTTCTGTTGTGTCTGTATCACATATAACTGTTGGTATTAGTCTTTCATCATTCTCATATTTCATCCCTTTTCTAGTTCTTTTAGCACAGGTCATGGTTCAGAGCACAGAGATATCCCAGTAGCTAGACAGAGATCTGCAGAAGTTCACAGAACTTTGGCTATGTACATGTCAGCTGTACTTTGATGCCCCCTAGAGGTGGAAAAAAGTCTCTGCAATCCTTCACACACAGTATAACAACATAAACATGTAAATTACAAAACAAAACAAATAATGAATGGAAAGCAGGCTTTATCCTATTTTGATATATTTCGCTAGAAAAAAAGTCAAGATCGGACAAAATTCACATGTCAGGGATCCTAAATGTGTCAAAATGTCTGCCATATTTTTTAAGTACCGGTATTTTATGTACAGATTCACTTTTTCTTCTGACTCCTAAGCAAATCAAGTAAGCTGCATTGTTTGTTTAGCTCCTGTATGCTACAAAAATGTTTACTGTAAATGGGACATAATATCCAGATTTATTTGGTTTTCCAATTATCAGCGTTTCATTCAGAAACATGGCTTATTAACCATAAAAGCAATGTAGTGGCGACTCTAGGAACCAGGCCCGGACTGGCCATCGGGCACACCGGGCATTTGCCCGGTGGGCCGGGCCGCGGCAGGGCCGGATTGACTTAGGGGCTGATGGAGCTGCAGCTCCAGGCCCCTACCTTAACCCTTTCACTGCTAACGACGGCATGGTGGCGTCGGTAGCAGTCCCAGTCAGGTGCTAACGACAGCACCATGCCGTCGCTAGCACTATCTTACCTTGATGGAGGTCTGTGGACCTCCATCACCACCTACCCCGGCGATCTGCCCCTCACACCGAAGGGCATCACCGGGGCCACCCGATCCGGCCGGTGACATCTCGCGCAATCATGGGGTTAAATTTAGCCAATAGTAAAGGGAAGAAATGTTTTAAATCCTGATGAACTGTAAATATTAGTAAAATCAGCCACTTAGCCTGTGCGGTACGTAAGTAACCAGCTACTTACATTTTTACTGCAAAACTTATTTTTGCTGTAAAAATGATTTTTTTCTCTCCCTTTACCATCATTTCCTGGGGATTGTAAGGGGAAAGAATGGTGTGTGCTTCTGCGAGTGAATGGAGATATAAAAGGCGTGTGAATGGTCAATAATTAGGGTTGAAGCCTTGACGTGGCATTACTGCTCACGTAAGAAGTTAAATTATGGCACAAAAAGTAACATTTGCAGAAACTACACCCCTTGACACATCAAATGAGGGGCTGCATGTGTTTTTAGTACAAACCTGGAGTGCGCAAGACACAAATGAACATGTCGTTATGGTTAGAAAAAACAATTTTCTAGCCAAAGTGACATATTCCGTCATTATTTGTGCACTCAACTTTTGTCTTAGAAATACATGTAGCCCCTCATTTGAAGCTCCAAGGGGTGTAGTTTCTTGAAATGTGTACTTTATGTACCCCAATTTAATTTTTTTTAATAGTAAATAAGATGATACGATCAAAATAATGGTATCTGAAGAAAGCCCATCTTGTCCTGAAAAAACCAATATATAACTTATGTGGGTACACTAAATGGGTGAGGAGAAAATTACAGCTGAACACAAGCACCACAAAAGGTTCAATCAGCCTCGGTCCCACAGGGTACAAAATGAAAAATGAGCCCGGTCCTTAAGGGGTTAAAGGTGAGGGGGTCATTTTCGGTTTCAGCAAAGTGAATGCTGAATTTTCGGTTTCGGTCCAGAATTTTCATTTCGGTGCATCCCTACTATATACAAAGCCAGACACTGAAGTGGTAGGTGTCCACCACATCAATGTTTGGCTTAGTATATAGTGATAGGGGTTATTCTGCATTATTGTCAATGTCTGGCTCAATGTATAGTGATAGGCATTACGCTGTACCACTGTCAATGTTTGCCTCAGTGTATAGTGATAGGTGTTATGGTGTACCACCATCAGTGCGTGCCTCAGTATATAGTGATAGGTGTAATGCTGTACCACCGTCAATATTTGCCTCAGTATATAGTGATAGGTGTTATGCTGTAACACCGTTAATGTGTGCCTCAGTATATAGTGATAGGTGTTATGCTGTATGCCACGGAAGCCTCCATGCCAGCCTCCTTCCTACAGACTATGGGCCCTGGTAAGGATTGCCACTTTATCCAAATCATACGAGACAAGAAAAAAGATTTGGGGTTCCTGCATTTTGGGACTGTGATGGTTCCTAGAGTCACCTTACCCCTCAGTTAATGTTATCCTTTTGTGTGTTATTAATAAAAAATGTATTTTATTATTGCTTTATTTCCTACACACAGCACACTAAGGTCTGGGAGATAATCTAATCAAGACAATGTGTATTCCTTATGTTAGTGGTGTCTGTGTGCTTTTGTATTGTTAATCCCTTTACTGCCCCTGTTGTCTCCAGGATGCAGATTAAGGGGACAGTTTGTATCCCAGTATCTTGTTTTATGTTAATGTGTGTTTTGCTGGATATATCCAGCCATATGTGTCTAAAATAAAGCAGTTCTCCTCTTGTTGTACCTAAAGACTAGTCTTGTCTGGTTATTTGGGTACTGGATAGCGATATCCCTTTACTTTGCTTGGGGATTGTGGGGAATTATTGTTCTGAAGGGGGAAGTCGCTCTTGGTGGAGAGGGACAACCTGAAGTCCCTGGTCGGTCTGTCACACTGTACCACCGTCAGTGCGTGTCTCAGTATATAAAACGGTAACAGTTATGTTGGACCCCCGTCAATGTCTGCCTCAGTATATAATGATAATAGTTATGCTGTACCCCTGCCAATGTGTGCCTAACGATATAAGCTATGCAGTTTTAAAGTGTGTGTGGGGGGGGTGCCACATACAGGATCCGCCCAGGTGCCAAATACTCTAGGTACGCCCCTGTGTCCATTACATGAAATCCAAATAGGTTTGTAATGCAACCAAATAATTCCAAGGAGGGTGAATACTTTTGCAAGGCACTGTAGTTTCCATGGGCGCTTCCTGTCTGGGTTGGATGTATGTTATTATATGGTACTGGTGTATGTTCCTTTCGCTAAAGAATCAGTTTTTCATATCAGTTGTCTTCTACTTGCTAATGCTAACAGTAGTAATATATTATAGGCAGGGCGATGAACAAGGATAATGGGAAATTCCATAGTGCTAACTGCAAGAGGTTTTTGCACAGGCAGAAAGATTGTTAGAACAGATGTGAAGAATAGTTCTTACCTAAAGTCGGATTGTTTGTTTCTATAGTACCATCATCCGAATCAGATTGGTATATAAAATAATCACTGGCATGTTAGGATCACCTGCCTGTAGATCATGAATATGCTGCTACCTGCTGGAATCAGTTGCTTGGTACAGTTTTAAATAAACTTAGATGTAGAAGAATAACTTGTGGTCCTAACAGTGAAGTTGGTATTGTTAGATACTCATGGGGGCCTCCGTTACACCATTGTCTCAACCGGGCTGGTGAGGTGCTGGTGACAGTGCTCCTGAAAACACTAGATGTTGGGAAGGGACTTCTGGCTCCCATATCATAGATTATTATCATATACATTATTTATCTTATAACAGTTGTATACTGTTGACATGTTTTCATAATACTCTTATAGGAAATAATATTTCTTCTTTTCCTGCCATTAGTTTTAAAGAAGTACTTCTATAGATATCATTACTACATCCTCACCACGTATTTACCCCAAAATCAGTGTTATTTCGAGTAGTTTCATTTTCAGGTAAACTACGTAACATCCATAGAACAGTAATAACCACCTTGTAGTGAATGTGCCATTACTTTGAAGTCATTAGAATATTAATCAATATTTCCAAACATTCCCTGGTTACTTCTGGTATATCAACATTATTCATTAAAGCCATAGTTGCTTCATGGAGATGCCATACATCATAACCTTCAATATTTAACATAAGCCTTATTATATGTGTTATTTTCTTTCCTATTAACCCTGCAGTTTCCAAATCAGATTTTAGTGTCTTGATGTCCATAGTATTAAGTACACTTTCTACTTTACTCACACCTGTTAAGAATCCTTGTACAATATCTCTCTCTTTTCTATTCAATATAGTGTTATCGTAGCCAAACCACTGCTTCATACTTAGTACATATTTCTTGCAATGTGGAAATCCAGATGACATTTTCCATTGTGAAATCGTAAAATTCCAAATTATCATTACAAATTTCATAACTTTGTTTTCACAAAGTTGCTACAGGGACCTGGTGCCCAGGGTTTGTCCTTTACTGCTTTAATATTTGGAGCTTCAAATGCAAAGAATGTGTGATATTAAGAAATAATCACAGAACAATATCAATTGCCAAATATAGAACTGACTAATGCTGAGCTGTGGCACAGTCCTCACAGCAGTCTACCATATTTGTTAGACAACTGAAACACAAATAGCACTGATGAGTAAAATCAGACTTAAATGCAATCTAGACTCCTCCTGCCTTTCCTAATGTTGTTGTTGTTGTTATGTAAATTTAAACCATGGCATAGGATCATAAGGCATGTTTAAAAAAATTCCAGCTTTGGCATGAGATTTTCAGGGGGCTAATGAGCCCTCTCTGGCGCTCCCACTGATTTAATTGAATTGCAACCTATGATTGTATTTGTATCCCTAACCGAGTCCCTACTACTACTAGTACTTAGACTACTACTACTTAGTAAGCTCTGCAGGGCAGGGACCTCCTTTCCTATGTATTCATACTAATTGTACCCCAATACAAAATCTGTGGACTATGTTACTTAATATTTCACAGCCCTTATTGTACCTCCCCTGTTTGATACTGTAAACTGTAAAAGCACTAAGTAAATATATTAGCAGTCAATAAATAAAAATATACATAGAGTAGGAGTGTTTTCATTCAAAATTGGCAGTAAGGTCAAAAAGCGAGAAGAGGGCTTTACAATGCAACATTCAACTACTTACCAATTACTTTATTAAACATTTATATATGATGAGGATGTTTGGCTTGCACAGGTTAACTTTTATGGGATCTGGTGAGATGTACTGTGTTCTCGTGAGATTTGATATAACATAGATTCTAATTGTTCTGCAAAAATAAGCTATATGATATGATCCTAGTAACATTAATAAGCAAAAAGTGCATTCTTAAAAGCTTTATACTATCTCAGTACGTTTTCTTTATTCAGTAGATGAAATGCAATGCTTAATGTGTTTATTCAGTTTGTCACTTACGGAACACACAGAAATTTCATGTAAGCTCAGCTTCCCCATTCAGACAGAGCTTGCTTTATACTGCAACCGGTACAATTAATCATGAGCAGTGATACATAAATCTTTACAAGGTGATTAATCCGCTAATTTGTTCGACGGATAGAAAACATTAGTCTTCAAATAAAGGTTGGGACAATGTCAAACATGCCTCACAGTTTAGGAAATTTCATTTATTAAGAGAAAGCATGATATATAATTAGAATCATCCAATATAATGTAATTATGAAGGTACCAATGTACTTTTGACCCTCAGTTTGTTTTTCAATCGACAATTAGTGCACTAATTAACCTAAGTATAGATAAAATATCATCCAAATTAATTTGGATTTATAATTGAACAGGGAGGCATATACTTTTATTCTTTAATTGAGATTTTTCACCCAAGTGCCAAACTAAAAATCTACATTTACATCTAGGAGGTATGTATTAACCCTATGGGTTCCAGGGATCAGGGCACATTTCCCCCCTGTGACAACAGGTCAATTTTAGTGGCATTAAAATAGTTAGATTAAGGTAAGAACTGTTTACACCTTACCCAGGGAAACTTTATTTTTTTGTTTAGGACAAGTTAAGTTATTTATAGAGAGTTAAGGGCAAACCATGCATCACATAACATAAAACCAAATAGGTTTTTTTATTGCTCCCAAATTCTAAACCTAATAGTAAGTGTCTGTTTTTACCTTACATGTATTTGGGTGAGGGAACACTCGTGATGTTAGGGATCAGGCTTTTTTAGCAGGCTGGCAAGCTGATCTTGCCTTAACTCTCCACTAATTAATGTTTTTATTTGATTTATTTGTTACTACTTTAGTTAGACTACTTCATACTCTGTCTCTTGTCGTTTGATCTGAGAGGATGTCTGCAGATGTATGAAAATGGTTTGTTTTAGCAAGTGTTAGACCTTGATTAATAAATGCTAACCGTTCTATGCTCTGTCATTGTAAAGAATTTAATTTATCTTGTTTTAAACAGCCTCACAGGTAAACAAAGATTATACTGTGTCTGCTTTTTCTTAATGGCAGACATTACTTTCAATTACTGTATATTCTTTCCTACTGCTATTGATTAAGTCTCAGCATAAGTGAAAAGCCTGGAAATTTGTGAAGTTCTTTAGGTTTATTTGTCAATGTAAACATTGCAAAACGAGTATGAAGGTGGTGGTAGTTGCGGGTTTGTATACAGGAGGTGATTACTTAACCCAACAGTAGGGTTGGGTGTTTATTTGTAAAGTTGCCAATTGGGATGTGTGCAAAGATCAAACTACTAAAGTGGAAGTTCCGTAAGCTTGGCTTAACCAATACAGAGTCTTCCAGCTAAACAGACAGCAGGTGCCTGTTAAGACTGTTACAGGAGCACTATAGTTCTTTTTGCATTTGCATGGACTCCAGAGTATTTTACTACATCCAACTAGGTGCAGGCATCCCCTCGTTTATGGAGTTAGAAAATTAGACGTGTCTCATTTAACTTCTCCCACCGCTGAACCTACTGAATATCTCTCATTCTAATCAATGAGATTAGCTCAATCAAGTTTATGCTATTTGAACACTCATGTTTTTCTAGCATGCATGTGATTGGCTGTTGCTGCTACTTCTGATCTCAGTGGTAGCTCAGCTCCCATCAACTTCAGTGGGAGTACCAAGCATGCATAAACACTTTAATATGCATCCTGTGTTAATGGAGCATTAGACTTTCCATTCTGTCATTCTTTTTTATTTTAAATCACAATCCAATAATTTTACAATGTTGCACTTTACATTTTGTGTCCATCTGATTCCTGGTGCCTAACAATAGTGTTGGCTAGGGCTGCAACAACTAATCGATAAAATCGATAATAATCGATAATGAAATTCGTTGCCAACGAATTTCATTAACGATTAGTTGAATCGATTATTATCGATTATAAAATGAGGGTTTTTTCAGAGCAAACGCTCTGAAAAATCCCCCTCATTATATAATCCGTTTCACTGACTCACCGTCTCACAGCAGCAGCTCCTACTTACTCCCCCTCCCTGTAATCACCGTGACAACTGGCCCCGCCCCTTCCTTCTCCAGGCCAGAACCACATGGCTGTGACACTCATCTAACTGTAAGTATATATATATATAAATAAATTATAATATTATATAATAATATGTATATAGTATATTATATATTATATAAATAATTTCGGCTACTGAATAGTGTATGGGGAGGTGGGGGTGTAATTTAGGGGCAGTTATGGTTAATGGGGTGTTTAGGGGCAGCTATGATTAATGGGGTGTTTAGGGTTAATTTAGGGTTAGTTATGGTTAATAGGGAGTTTAGGGTTAATTTAGGGGCAGCTATGGTTAATGGGGTGTTGGGTTAATTTAGGAGCAGCTGTGGTTAATGGGGTGTTTGGGGTTAATTTGAGCCAGTTGTGGTTAATGGGGAGTTTAGGGTTAATTTAGGGGATGCTGTGGTTGATGGGGTCTTTAGGGTTAATTTAGGGGATGCTGTGGTTAATGGGGAGTTTAGGGTTAATTTAGGGTAGTTGTTTTGATGGGGTATTTAGAGTTAATTTAAGGGTAGTTATGGTTAATGGGGTGTTTAGGGTTAATTTAATGATGAGAACTGAGGGTTAATTTAATTAATTTAATAAAGTTAACTTTAGGTGCAGTTAGAGATAAAGGGGGGGCAAACTAAGGGGAATCTAAATCCTAGGGGCAGTGAAGTGACATCTGGGGGTATAAGGCATATACAGTATATAAGGCATATGTGGGGAGGGCAGTGTGGCATGTCTGGGGAGGACGGAGTGGTATATCAGGGTGTATAAGGCATATCTGGGGGCCACCGTGGCATATCTGGGGGTAGAAGTGGGAGTGGCATATTTGGGATAGAGTGGAGTGGCATATGTGGGGAGGGCAGGGTGGCATGTCTGGGAAGGATGGAGTGGTGTATCAGGGGGTATAAGGCGTATCAGGCACAGTGGCATGTGGGGGGTAGAGTGGAGTGGCATATGTGGGAGGCAGCATGGAGTGGCATATGTGGGAGGCAGCGTGGCAAGCCAGGGCTCAAATGTGCATAAATTGGGGCTGGTTGGGAAATAAAGACAAGAAATGCATTTTATCAAAGTTTTTTTTATTCTGCTGTTTGTATTTAACATCATTTGTTTATTAAATTATTTTACATAAATGAAAAATTTACATTCATTTCGAAAAATAATCGCCCAACTAATCGATTATTAAAATAATCGTTAGTTGCAGCCCTAAAGGATTTACCGTTTTACTACGCTGGCTCCCTACCTGGCATTTCTTCTTTGTGTTGATTAAACAAGAACAATCCAGAGTTCCAGCTCAGGTATCGGGTGAAATATCTGGCAATGAAATTAGTTTTTTATTTTCTTTGATTAGCTATAGTGTCAAAGCTTGGACTTGTTACTTTACGGAAAGGGCCATAAGCTCATCCAAACATTTAATGTTTTAAACAATTTCTCTCCAAATTCACTATTATCCTTACAAATAGGTGGTTGTAATCTCACCCTGAGACCCTTCTGTATCCTCAATTTTAGATATTCTGCTAGAGTCATGTAATTAGTTTCTTTTGCACGTAAGGTAATCGGGCGCCCACAAACACTACATATGTCCGAAACTGGACTGTCCTACGGATTTACTAACACACGGTAAGACCATTGTGCGATTTGATACAATTATGCTACTCACAAGCAATATGGGACTGTATTTGAACTATGAGACCGTATTTAAATACTTCCTACAAAGGGCTCGTGACAAAATGAAGGTTAATGGTGTTCTTGTCCATTCGCACCAATAAAAATAAAATTAGGACATAAGGGTTTTTTTCATCCTTTGCATGTTATGATTTTTTTTCATGATGAAAAGATATTCTTTAACTGCTAAACAATATTAGCGCAGAATAAATTACTATTTGTATAGCAGCGCAAGGCAGTTTTTCTTTGAGTCCACCCCTTACGTACTTAATATTTAGTGTATTGGTAAATAATAAATCGTATTTTAATGCTAAGAAAACAAACTAAATCAATAAGAACTGTGCATGTTACTCGAAGAACGTTCTTCAAGTTTATTAAATTAAGTGAATACAAGAAACATACAGTAAAGTGGATACTTTATTCAGTATCCACATTTTCAGCCATGGACCATGTGAGGGCATTTAAAAGCCGTTGCAACAATGTTACTTTTGCCTTACAATAAGATATAGTAAAGGGGAAAGCCCTCATTCACCTATAATACCCCCCTTATAATGTTCATTGAACTTTTACTTGCCTGTAGGAGTAATGGCTATGGAGAGTTGGACTATGCCACACTTTCTCCCCCACGTTGTGAATTGCTAACATACCCAGGATCAACAAATGCTGAACTTACTGCCCCTGATTTAGAGCCCCCATGGGGGGCCAAAAATGATCCCTCTCCCCCTGGCCAGTCTACGACGCTACGTGACCGGTCGGTGATAGAGCGGCTTCTGCAGGCAACGCAGTGGTATGAGGTGTGATGGAGTGAGCATGTTTTAGTGTAAGCGTGTATGAGTGAGAGAATGTTAGTGTATGTGCGCGAGAGTGTAGGTTACAGAGGGCAAATGGCCAGTGAGCTGTACCTGCCCCCCAAGCCAGAAGGTGTCAGCCTTCCTTTGTCCCTCTCTAACTGTGACTCTTTACGGTCCAAACAAAAAATTAATAGTTCAACGTATTAATAGTTCAATAGTTCAACGATCCAGGCTCCATGAAATTAGCTAGGACTTAATATAGAGAATCTTGGGGATAGTGAATTCCTTGAACATCTCAAATAATGCAGCGAAAATAACCAATAAAGAAAAGCATAAAATACGGCAACATTCCATGAATGAGATTATTCTTTGAATGAAGTTATAAAGTAACCGACCTTTGAGTAACAACATGCTGATTTTGCCAAACTTGGCTTTGAAACACTTAATGAAGTTCTCTGTACGTCATGAGGTGACGTCAAAGTCGCAAAAAAAAGAAAAAGAAAAAAAAAAAAGCTTTCATTCTGATCCAGAATGCTTTTAAAGCTAAAAAGAAGATTATTTGTTCAGAGTATCAATGCAAGTATTTAAGTAATGGCCAGCCGAGATAATATTGCTTTCTGCGTCGCTCAGCAAATCGAAAGGCCCAAGATGTTGTAAGATTTATGTTTCTTGAAAGAATCCAGAATGATTGATGCTGCATTAAAATTTCAATGCTGTTACATTAAGGTGATTACGACACTAAACTGTCTCAAAAAGGATTGCTTTGGTGGAAATCTGCATGAAAAAGCAAAAATTCATTTAATGAAAGTGGGTTTTTACAGACACCAGAGTATTTTGTAAAAAAAAAAAAAAAACCTTTTGCAAACCTAGGTAAAAAAAACATTGATAGTTTAGAGCAAATGTCATTTTGGTGGTGTTTGTGTCAAACCGCACATAAATCCAAAAAGTTGAGCAGGTTGGCGCACCCCTCTAACCCGCTAATTCTTCCAGGTTATGTTGTTTTACCTCCATCTTACGGCTCCATGTGAAATTAGCCCATAAGTTCTTTAAAATTTACCGCAAAAAGGAATTTAGTGGACTGAAGAATATTATGGATCTTATTGCAGTCAGGCGGCGAATATCATGCTCTATTTTATTTTTTTTTACTATCCCATTGCAGCAAAAAATGAAGGAAATAGAATTAAGAATAGAGTTATGCATCCAACTTGAAATGGTGCAAGATTATATAGTCTATTCGTGCACCATTTCTTTGCTGCTCCCATAGCAGATACGTTTATTGTTCAAGTGACTGATTTTAATGTTAATATATGGGGGTACTGCAAATTTTATTCTTCCCAAATTTTTCTCTTACCTCAATCCTATCCTCGTTATCTCCCTTCAAAACAGCAGCATTTTAGGGGTTGTTTGTGAGCACAGCATTGAAACGGTAAAAAAAAAGTCTTCAACCAGTCCGGCTGTTTTAAGGTAAACAATATATAGGCAAGACTATCCATCCATTTAGGAAGTGTGTGTTAGAACATATCAAAAGCATAAAGCAATAAGATTGTGACTCCGGTCTCCAGACACGTAGCTTTATATCAGAAATAATGACTGTCTGCGCTTCTGCACTTTATATAAATTAAATATGACCCCTAGAAAAGGTGACGGGAATTGTCTACTTTTGTAACTAGAGGCTAAATGGATTTATGCTAGGAAAACTGTCTCCGTATGGCTTAAATGAGGGATTCAATTCTTAATTTATATCAACTTATTCTTTATTACGTCACAATACCTTTAAAATAACCTAGGGATGTGCTTCAAGTTATAAATAATGAGACTTGTTTTGGTATTTTTTTTATATTTAAACAAGATTATTAGGATATTTTATAAGAGTAGATTAAACAAGTACATCAGTTTAACTATTAATAGGTCTTGGCTGGCATCCGCAGGCTTTAGGTGCTTTGATGCGGTTTATGGTTTGGGCCGATTCCAAACCAGTTCCGCTTTTAATAGCCTCTTGGTCCTTGGCACCGGTTATCTAGCCTGAGGGTGTAATTTACATGATTGGACACCGGGATTCACATCCTCTAACGATTAAGACTCTGGATTGGTGGAGAATTAGGTGAATTTATTTTCCCTAGTAACTGGTGATGCAGCTAATAATACAGCTTTCTGGTTGGCCATTTGTGTTCATAGGCATGAGGTACCGAACAAAATGCCAGATCCAACCCCGACGAAGCTATTTTGGCGAAATGCGTGTCAGGAGACCCCACAGAGGCTCTACAGCGTTGCCCCCTTGTAGACTAGAACGTTACATTTGAGGGACAATTGGGTAATGAAATGTTCCAGTTTATAATGCCGTTCACAACAAGGCACTGACGTGCTGGTCGATGTTTGGGAGATATACATTTATGAGAAAAGTTGGTGTGCTAAACTAGTCCCAGGCTCAAATAATACAAATCTGTAAAATGGGGTCTACCAAACAGGTGTGAACATATGCTGCGAATACAGTGTATACAAAAAAACCTGCGCTTCTCAGCCTAAGTTGGCAAGAAATATATAAAACATAATATAAACGAGAGGTTTTGGTTCTATGAATTGGCCAGAGCATAATTAAGCTCACCTGCCACGTCAAGGCGCACTCTCAATAGGGTGAGAAGCTACTCTCACCTCCTACATGGTGGGCACACAAAGCAGTTTATACGGCTACCAAAACCTTATTAATGTGTTGGAGGTGCAATTAAACCTCCTCCCAATTAACCTCTAGACAGCAAGCTGCAACCAGACTGATGAGGAGCCATCAACCTCAGATATGTGTGCAAACAGGGGGGGGGGAAATGTCGGTGCGCTAAGCGTAGTCCCAGCTCAAATAAAAAACATTTAAAATGAGGCCTACCAAACAGTTGTGTCGTTTTTAAAAAAGTAGGTATTTTTCTTTTTTCCACATAGTTTAGGATAAATAAAGATTTGTTTCTTATAAAATATATTTTTCTTAATCACATTAAAACAACCAATGTGTTATTTTTACATATCTTGCTTTTTTCATTTTAGGTGGACCTTGTTCCTGTAAGAGCAGACCAAGGAAAAGAAACATATCTGCTGCCTGAATACGCTTGTCCTTTGATATCGCCACAATGAGTTTATCGATCCTAACAGCTTTAGTATGAGAAGTTGGTACGTAATCAAGTAAGTCAAGATCTGTGAAAATTTTTGGCACGTTTTGCTTGTACATTTGCTTTATGCGATTACATTTTTGTATTGTAAACAAACAAAAATAACTTTGACACTTTTGAATTTAAAAAAAACTTTTTTTTGCGTTTCCCAAAACCAAGCTCTAAAAATAAGATAAATTCTATTGTCTTACCTTCTACCTTGAAAACAAAAATAACTTAAATCTATATACTTATTTGATATATTATGTATGATTGCTTAATTTAAAAAATATATATATATTTTTTTTTTTTAAAAGACAAGCTATGTTGGATGCGGAAATTTTAGAACTTTCAAGTCATAGCCACATGTAGGTTTTATAACTTAAAATGATGAAACATTTTTAATATGCAGCTGCACACAATATTACTTCTCCATAGGGCAACTCTTTATATTGCAAAGTTTTATAATAGACTAGATCCACAGTGCAGTGATCTTGTAATACATGTAATCATTTTAATAATTCTCTTGGATATTAAGGAGCAATAGTTGATGTGATGTAAAAATATGTACCGACAGCTTTTTCAGGGGAAAAACAAAATAATGAATTCTCCACCATTAACTATTAACCCCTTCCGGACCGGTGATGGCAAACTGCGTCTTCCCTTGAAAAATATTTAAATTTCGTGCTCGTGATTCGCTGCAAAGTAATCCATTTAAGGTTAGATCCCCTTTTATTGTTTAACTTATAAGGGGCGCAGGCACTTTTTTGCTGTATCTTTAGGTTTATTGAGGTAATTGTGAAGTTTGTCTTGGGGGTCTTTTCCTGCACCGTACACACTATTGGTTTCACTGTGCATCACCTATTGTTATTTACATTGTATTATCCTGTTTATCCTTTTGTGGTGTTTATGTAGCTAAACATTGTTAGTATTAAAGCGCCTATTTGTTGCTGTGATCCTGTAGTAATATTTTAGTAATAGATTGTTTTGTGGCTTTGTTTCAATATATATATAATTAAAGCGCCTATTTGTTGCTGTGATCCTGTAGTAATATTTTAGTAATAGATTGTTTTGTGGCTTTGTTTCAATATATATATATATATATATATTATATGTACACCTGTGTCTGTTTTACTTATTGCACAATTTCTTACATAAATGGCGAGCCAGCCAGAAGGGATTTGTGAGATATATTCATAGGTGTATATTGTTATATATGATATTGTTTAAAGTTGGTTATTTGACTTCTGGTTATATCTTTTTATTTGGCTTGGTTGAATATCTGATTTTTTTGTGTGTAGAACTGTTTTTGAATAATGCAGGGATTACTGAAAAAAAATTTACTGAAGTGTCTAACCCCAAGGCTATAGATAGCTGCATGGAAGGAGCATGGCCCATGAATGTGTAGCTAAAGTAATTAGAGAACAAAAACTAAACTAAAACAAAAAGAAAAAAAAGTTTTGATTTTCCCCCCGCTTTATAGCAGAACACCATAAATCTCTAAAGGAGCAAAAAGAAAATTTAGAGGAAGAAGATTAAAAATGCTGTTGAAATATTTAAAACCACTGTGCAGAATGCTGCAGCCTCATCCATAGGTCACCAGGAGATACGCCAAGTTTGAGTTTGCTATCCTGGGCACGTAGTGGTGTGCTGAGAGGTGGCCGGACTCTTGGAGAGACTGGGGGCTTACAAGAAACTTGGCGTTCCTTGAGCTTTTCCCCATACTGGTGGCAGAGTTGTGGGGTGTCTTTCTCAGGGGCAGGCGGGTGACGTAACATTGTGACAATTTGGGGGTGGTTCAAGCCATCAATAATTTAACAGCGCCTGCGGTTTGAGTCCGATTGTGACCTGTAGAGCGGTGCATATACCTGGTGTTAAAAACGTGACAGCTGATGCTCTCTCTCTCGCTTTCAGTGGGCAGAGTTTTGAGCCACGGCGCCTTATGCGGAGGAGATAGAGAAAAAGAAACCTTCACCAGAACCCATGATATGCGCAAGAACATCAGAGGAATTCTAAGAAATAACCATCACTTAAAAAAGAAAACCAGGTACACTCCGCTAGCAGGATACAAAATACATTTACCCCAATATAGGAGACAGACACATGAAACAAACATTAAGTCTGACTAAAAAGAAGGATACCTAAATACCAAGTTCTGGTCTCCCTAGTTCATTCCTTTTATGAGTAACCGAGGGCTGTCTTGACTTCCCTACAGCTCTGTTGGTTTTCAGGTTTTTTTTAGCTACATATGCCCTTACTATTTGGGATAGGGACACTTACCCTGGAAATGTCTCTTTTTTTAGAGTTGATGAATAAATATGGAAAAGGAAAAGGAGGGGTAGAAAGAAAAGGATGCAAGCCAGTGCCAAAAAGTCAGTTCTATGTTTAAGACCATTGAGAGCAAACAAGTACTGGATTGTGAAGATGATTAAAATTTACACGAAGGCACGAGTGCCAGCTGTAGCACACGCAGCTGTACAGAGCACAGCGATAACTGATTTTAGTGCTAGTGAGGCCACTAAGCACACTGTAGAAGCTTGTATTGATCTACAAGGTGATGAAGAAATTTCACTTGAGTATATTGGAGAGTCCCAACAAGTGATTGAAAAAACAACATCCATTCGCGAAGGTGTGCATGACATCATTGAAGATAAAAACTGGTTCTTTAGGCCATCATCAGAAAATCTTAGTGCCTTTTTAAAGTTCCATCCTTCCCAACCAGATGTCCTCAACTTGAATTCCAAAAACACCCAACACGAGATAGGAAAAAACAGCAGTGGTTAACACATCCACGCAGTCATGGAGCTTTTTATTGCATGGTCTGTCTTGCCTTCAGTAGAGAAACAGACAACAGTGCTTTTACTGATGGGTGCTTTGATGACAAACCTATGTACCAAAGAACTGAAGAACATGAAGGAATCTTCATAATACAACTTCAGAAGCCTTCCTCATGAAGTGTAAGGGCATGGACTTATATAGTAGGGTTGATGAGAAACAAATGTCTGCCAGAAAACAAGAAGTGAAGAGAAGGTGTGCAATTCTTGAGAGTAATTGAAACGGTTAAATTTATAGGCAAAAGAGGATTGAGTTATAGAGTATCTTTACGCTATAGTTTTGGCGTTTTACAAATTGGGTAGGTGGGCTAGTGTCTAATGGCGCAACGTGTGTTCAGCGCTGAGAAGGCTTATGACTTCCTCACTCAGTCTGATGACGAAGTCACCCTGACTGCATCAGATTTTGACCCAATATCTGATAAATCTAGCTGTACGTCAGATGATGAGCCAGAGGAAGATGATGATGGCCAGGTTCCACCTGCTAAAGCCAGGCATGGAGAGGGTCCCCCAAATATGATAGACCCAGTAATCCCTACTTTTACTGGGACTCCTGGTATCAGATGTGAGATTGATGCTAGTGAGCCAAAGCCTTAAACAAACATCTATGCAGCCCAGTGTCAGGCAGCTGACCAAGGAGGCAGAAGCCAGACCTGGCACCCCACTGACCCCCATGAAATTAAAAAATTGTGGGCCCTGACCCTTATGATGGACATTGTGAAAAAGCCCACTATTCAATCATATTGGAGCACAGATCCCATATTATCCACCCGTGCTTCCCCAAACAATGCCTCGGAACAGGTACTTTGAGCTCCTAAAATGTTTACATTTTAGTGACAATTCCCAATGCCCCCATTGAAGAGTATGCAAGCCAAAAATCCAGCTCAGGCTTGGGTGTCTGATAAGGTTGGTTTGGGGTCTAATATTGTTAATGAAGCCTGTATGAAGGAGGTGATGTCTTGTGAGGTTTCACCCCTTGGTTTCCATTTGAGTAAAGCGGTTAAGGAAAAGATATGGAATAATGAGTATTTGAATATCCTATCTTTGTTACCAGCTTCAAAGGAATTCTTAATGAAAAATGATAAGGATGATGAAAGACAGACCAGTTGTGAGGTCTTTTAATAATTGGCTACGGTCGTTTTGTATTTTGGCTAGCGTTTATTGCGAGAAACAGAGAAAGTTGTACAGGTCTTTTTCAACATTTGGATACGGTATTGGAAGCCTTTAAAAATTTTGGGGGCCTTGCATGGCTTCATTACGATGAAACATGTAGACAAAAGCTGTCGGTTCATAAAAAGTGGTTCTGAAGTGGGGTATGAAAGATGTGGGTTCATGGGTTAGTATCATGTTGCCTCAAAAACACACTAACAGTTTCAGACCCGTAAGTAATGTATCTCAACATCCGAGACAAAAAAAGGTATTTGTTGGGCTTTTAACGAAAACCAATGTAAATGGCCTAACACTTGTAAATTTAGGCATGAGTGTTCGGTGTGTTCTGGTAATCGCTGTTTTTGTAAAAACGTACAGAATGGCGGTAAAGAGATTTCAAAAAGCGGTGACACCAGTAAAACCGGCAAGGCTGCTCCCTTATTTAGACAACTACCCAAACAGACGGATGGCTGAGTTAATTCGGGAAGGTTTTTTTGCATGGTTTCAGAATACCGATATATGACAAAAAAGGTTTTGTTTGGGTGGATAACCTGAAGTCTGTTCAAGAAAATAAGAAAGTGGTTCAAGCTAAAATTGATAAGTAGTTGCAGTTAGGGAGAATAGAAGCGTTTATCCCTCCTTGGTTTGGTTCCCAAGAAGGAGCCGGGATCATATAGATTAATACACCACTTATCTTTCCCGCATGGTGGTTCAGTGAACGATGAAATAGTGAAAGATGATTTTTCAGTGCATTATGCATCATTTGACAATGCGCTAAAATGGGTCAAGGTTATGGGTAGAGAGGCACTTCTAGCCAAAGTTGATATTGAAGCAGCTTTTAGGTTGCTTCCTATTCATCCTGATTGTTTTCAATCATTAGGGTTCCAATTTGAAAATGTATTTTATTTTTTGTCCCTACCCATGGGTTGTTCAGTATCTTGTTTTTATTTTGAAGCCGGTTCTGAAAGATGTGTCTGGTTTTGAAGCGATTGTGCATTATTTAGATGATTTTCTTTTCATTGGTAAAGCGGGTTCAAATGATTGTTCATTAATGTTGCAAGCTTTTTTTTAAAGTTTAACTGAGAATTTTGGTGTTCCTGTAGCAAATGATAAGACTGTGTTCCCTACCACACAGTTGCAGTTTTTAGGCATAGTTATAGATACTAAGAATGTGTTACCAGACGATAAAATATGTAAGTTAAGGTCATTCATCAGTAGAGCGTTAATTAGCGATAAGTTAAAAGTAAGAGTTCCAGTCGTTGTTAGGTATGTTTAACTTTGCTTCAAGGGTTATGCCGATGGGCAGAGTCTTTTCTAGACACATAGCTAGAGCTATATCAGGTATGAAAGTACCGCATCACAGAGTTCGTTTAACAAAACAGGTTAAGGAGGATTTAAAGGTGTGGGATTTATTTCTGAGCGACTTTAATTGGTCGGCTATTTGGCAGGATGACTTTGTTAATAGTCATGCCATGGATTTTTTTGTACAGATGCTGCTGGTGCGTCAGGTTTTGGTATTTTTTTGGAGAGGTAAATGGGCTGTGGCAGAATGGCCCATTTCATGGATCAGAGAAGGATGGCTTAAAAATTTGGTGCTTTTGGAGTTATTCCCGGTGGTAGTTGCGTTTGAATTGTGGTACAAAGAATGGGTTAATAAAAGAATTCTGCTCAATTGTGATAATATGGGTGTAGTAATTAATACTTTGAATGCAATATCCATTCCTGTAATAAATGTATAATAAAACGAAAGAGAAAAACACCTTCACGTAAAAATATATATATATAAATACCCCTACAAGTTCTGCTGCTCCCAAAAACAACACTCCTCACAAGTGTACAGCAACGAAAATGTCAAAGGTTGGGGCGCATAAACATGAAAAAAATGAGAAAAAAATAAAATACAATAGTGTAATACAATCAAATAAATAATTAGTAATTACTTCGAATCTACCTGGAGTTTATTTATTCTTTTTCTCCTGAAGAAGCCAACAGAGTTTGGCGAAACGCATTGAGACCGGTTAATTTGGACATCTTTTATCTGTTGGAGGTTTTTATCTTGCGTTTTTGCATAACATTTTCGGTTATGCCAACCTACTTGTGAGTTTATGAGCTCTTTCTATATTAAACATAGCTTCATAATACTGCACCATTTGTGGTTTCTTCATTTGCATTCCAGATTTCAAGAAGAATTATTTCCATCTGATGGGCCTCTTATACTTATTACCTTTGTGAGTGCAACATTATAATTATCACTTTTATTTATTTGATTGTATTACACTATTGTATTTTATTTTTTTCTCTACATGTTTATGCGCCCCAACCTTTGACATATTCTGAAATAAATGTATTAAGGAGATTGGTCTTTTTATGTTTAAAGGGAAATACCAGGCTTAAGGCTAAGCATATTCCGGGTAGCAAAAATGTTTTAGCTGACGCTTTGTCTCGTTTTAATTTCAAGCTTTTTCGATTGTTCGCTCCACAAGTGGACAAAGAAGGGATTGTAGTTCCAGAAGGCGTTTGGGATTTGACTTCACCCAGCTGAGAGATCTGTTGGCAAATTCGGTGTCAAGAAATGTTATTCCAAGGCTTGGAATTCTTTTGCTAAAGAGAAGGAATTGGGGGAATTGATAGGGCATTAGCTTTTGCTGTCAGCTTAATTAATAAGGGTATTGCTAGATCAAGTATTGATAGATATTTAGTCGGTGTGGCTTTTTTTTTGTATGGTTGAACAGGCGGTGGTTTTGTGGGGTAGGGCCTCAAATGGTTTATAGTTAAAATAACCATTTGAGGCGGTTGGGGTGGACTGATATTTAAAGTTATGTCAGCTGGCTTTTAGGGCGGTTGGCAATAGGTTTTGAGTTAGTATGTGCTCTGGGGCTTGTGCCAAGGGCTGAAGTTATTTGGTTTATATGTATCAGTTATAAGTTACAAGTTATATTGAAAGGGATTTGTATGTAATGGAAGCCCTGGAAACAATTAGTTGAAGGGCTGCATGACTGGGGCAGTACAGCCTGACCATGAAGAGGTTAACAATTTAATTAGCAGGATTGTTTAAAGGTGGTAAGGAGGAGAATCAGAGGTCACCAGATTTGGAAAAGGTATAAAAGGTACATGATTGAGCACATGGCATATTCATTCAGTTAACTAGCTAACCTCTTTGCTGAACACGCCCGCCCGCCCTGTTTATTGGTGGGGGTTCTTGGTGTGTTTTTTGTCACAGCCGACTATTGGCGGTGAAGGGGTGGATAAATAAGGTGGGGGAGGTCCGGCCGAGTTAATAGAATTGTTTGTTGCTAATGGGGTCACTTCAACGGCTAGCCAGCAGGTGGTGGTACTTATTGGCTTAGTACATTGGGCCCTCTGAGCTGGTGTTTTGCGGCTAGGGGGTTAGAAAATATCAGTTGGTTTAGGGCTGGTGCTTAGCCGTGGGTGACAGGGTTACCGGTCTTTCTCCCAGTTGTGGTATTATGAAAATATATGTTGATATATTTATCCACTCATGTTAATATTTTTATATTTCATGTTAATAAAGCTCTGGCCTTCTCAATCCAAAAAGGCGTCAGTGTTCTTATTGAGCAAATAAAATTATGGGAAGGAAAATTGGACTTGCCTAAGTCATGGTAAAGCTAAACAAAAGTCCACGGCCTGATTCATCCAATATACGTTGTTGCGTTTTTATTCTTTGGTTCAGACATTTATGTTCGTTACATACATATGTATTAGGTCCCCTACAGCTTCATGCTTGCTCAAGATGGCTACCTGTTTTTCCCACTTCTAAACCAACTGTCTCCCTGCAGCCTAGCGTAGAATCTGCCGTCAGTAATAGTT
This sequence comes from Spea multiplicata, assembly GCA_009364415.1. Classification (NCBI taxonomy): domain Eukaryota; kingdom Metazoa; phylum Chordata; class Amphibia; order Anura; family Pelobatidae; genus Spea; species Spea multiplicata. The sequence goes on along the minus strand of VKOC01000002.1, from coordinate 29,216,633 downwards.
TTTTTGTTTCTTAGCACAGTGATAGTAATACATCTGGATTCACGTTGTTTCAAATGTGTAGGCTGTAAGTGCACTCACTTTAGATCTATTTGTTTTAGAGATTAAGAGAGTTTAATTTCAGTTTTGTAAAATTTGCGGTGGTCCTGCTTCTAATAGTTTTTTTTTTTCTTTAAGCATTGAAACTTATTGCAGGCTCCAGAGGTATCTCTGCCTCATGACAACTCATTGATTAGAGGTATATTTTGGGTATGTGGGATTTATATGGGATTTTGTTTGGATTACATGTGGTTGGGGGGCATCTGTTGTGGGATTTTTTTGGGGGGTATATCTTGTAATTTTGAGATGGCCAGCGGATTTGTTTTGATGTTGGGAAGTGTTTTTATGATTTTGAGGGGTTCATGGACATATATGGGGCCTTGAGATCGCCTTTTTTCCAGATTTTTGGAACATTTGGAACAGTGAATATTATTTCTAAAAATGGTGATGATGTAAGGTAAGTTAATTTGATATCAGTAAAATGCATTTGCTTTGTAAGTTATTTGAATTTGATGAATCCTGATACTGGACGCTGGGATCGCGAGGGGCGGCTGCTACTGACCGCTGGGTGTCCCCAGCGATCCGTAGCAACCACTCCCCCACAATTTTTTTTAAAAAACTGCGGTCCTCAAGGGAAGACACAGTTTGCCAACGCTGGTCCTGAAGGGGTTAAAATAAATGGAATGCCTGTATCATGTTGCCAAATGATTAACAACTGCACACACAATAACATGCGGCTTCTGCATCCATCCACTGTCTTCTTCCTTTTCTGTGTGTGGATGCACATTTACAGAACTCGGTTAACTAAAAACTTTAGAGCCTCTACATTTCTAGCCTTTGTTTTGTTTTCTAGTATATTAATGTTTTTTTTACATTGATTTCTTTGCATCAATTGTAAATTATTAATAATCTTTTACATGCTTTAACTGTTTAATTGAATAGCTTAATACACTTTATTAGTTATTTAATTGGCTTAAATGATTTTTTTAAATTTACATCAATATATTTTGAAAAAATTATTCATTTTAGAAGAAAATACCGACGCATTTAATGTAGATAATCGACATTTTGTCTGGTGATTCCAATAATCAAAGAAACACTGCTAAGGAAAACAGTGAATCAATCAATATATTTCAAGTAATTTTTCAGCAACAGGAGAAAATCTTGTACAAAATTACACAATCACTCAGTCTCTGCTTGGGCTTCAAATTTTAATGAAACCCGCAACATTTTTTTGCTGCGTACTATGTAATTCCAAACAGTTCTTGTGTACCACTAACCCCAATTACATTGATATGGTTCAAACCTCTTCAGATACTACAAGGTTGCAGAATGTAAAAGAATATGAATATGAATAATGACATCTTCACAAACTGCAAATGAAACATCTGATGATTTTACTTTATCCCCATATTTTATTTAGAATCAATACATGGCGTGTTTAGAATCAGATACGCAGTCAGATATCTATATTATGTACAAATAGTCCATGTGGACTCCCAATATGTTGGAAGAACGATGTGACCACTTCATAAAAGAATCGATGAACATGTCAGAGCAATAAGGGGGGCTCAAACAAATCACACTGTACCTCTGCACTTTAAAGAATGTCACAACAGCGACCCTAAGCACCTTAAATATATAGGTATACAGATAGTCCAGAGAAATTGGAGAGGAGGAAATTTTATTAAAAAAGTTGGTCAGATTGAGATGAAGTGGGTCTATGTATTGAACACACTACACCCTATGGGATTGAATCAGGATTTTGATCTATTTAATTTTCTAGATTAATATATGAAACTAATTTATTATTAATATATATATATGTGATTTTAGATATATATATTTCTCATATATGCTTTTATATGTTTTAAATTATGTAATGTATATTTATTTATATTGGTATTTATACATGATCTTTATAAATATTCTACTTACATGTGAGAAATACTACATGCCCCATATGTATGGGTTTGATAGGTCTCTGAGCCAATTTCTAACTTATGATTTAAATGTTTTATCGTTAAGTGTGTTTTTAATTCATTCTCTTTGTGCAATATGGACATTGTTATAGATATTTTTATGGACACTTAAATATGAGTGCTGAATATGGACAAACTTTTATACATAATGCATTCTAATAATATTGGATTTAAACATCAGCTGCACATAAAGGGACTCCACCTGGCAGATCTAATGCAGCAGAGCATATAAGGATAATGAAGAGGAGGGACTGGTATGCATCTGAGGAAGCCTGATTGGGTGAAACGTGTTATGCTAATTGGCGACACGCCCACCTGGAAGTAGCACAAACCACACAGGCAAAGCATGGAACTTTGCTTGTTGCAAGCATATAGTTTTTTTAGATTTTACTACTAATTGCCATTTTTACTTTCAAATCCTCCTCTTCATTTTGACCTCCTGTATATCTTAAGCTGATGCTCATTGAGGAACATTGAGTGGAACACCACAAGCTGCTGTTTTGCAGAAACCATTGGATCCTATGATATTCCTACACAGACGCCCTATAGTTCGAGCAAACTTGGTTGCTCAAAAGATTAGTCTCATAGAAGACATCACCTCTGATTTGTGATCTGAATCTAAGTATACACTATTAATATAGAGTTATTACAAACGGAGCGCTGCACTCTCTTTTTTTTGTGTATTTATATTAATTTGGCAATTCAATCAAGTCTTCAGGATCAATACAAGTAAGTTTTATATTTGAACATGTACTAATCAGCTATATATATACTAATCAACTAATTTTACATTTATATAATTTTGAATATAACAATTCTGTTTTTTCACATTGTTGACTTAACTGAACAAAGCTCTGCTGCTGAAATCCCACAATGTAGCTGCCAAAAAATAAATATGAATACCAATAATATTGAATAAAAGTGCAATATTAATCGAAAATGCACAGGAAGGTGCTGTAAGAGGTCTGAGAAAAAAATTTTCAGTTACGTTGTCAGCAGTTACCTGAAGTCAGCTAACTAATACCTGGATATAGTCCAGGAGAAGCTAGACAAGAGCGGGCCTTAGGCAGGATAGCAGGTGCTTTTGATAATCCTTCCATTCCAGATTTCTCTATTTCGCTGCTAGGTGGGGTACGGAAGAAAGAAGCAGGAAAGTTCAGGGTAATCCAACACCTATCCTACCAAGAGGGTAGTTCAGTCAATGACGCCCTAGACAAGGATGTATACAAAGTGCCATTTGACAACAGCCGCAAAAGGTAGGTCTGCAGAATTCAGATGGGCAGATGGCGCTCCACCGCTGACATAAAAAGGACCTTCCTCGCATGCTAGACGCGGCGGAAAGGAACTGGGGTAAGCAGGATCTCGTTATTATACACACCGGGGGTAATGATTTGACATCAAAGTCAGTTGACTTGATCTTAAGATTACAAAGTGAGGCTGAGAAGCTACTTCTGAGGTGGCCCAAGGTTATACTGGTCTGGTCAGACATTATCCCTAGAAAGGTGTGGCGAGGATCCTACCACATAAAGTCAACAGAAAGGGGGAGAAAGAGGGTTAACAGAGCAATGAGATTCTGTGCTCCAGTGGTGGTTCCCATTTGCCTCACCATGACATACATCCTAGTTGTAGTGGCCTTTACAGGCAGGATGGGGTGTATTTATCCGACATAGGCCTAGACTTTAACGACTTTTATTTTTATGGAGTTGTGGCAGAAGTCAATATTAACGGCTGCATTAATGGTTAACAGTTATAGCCCCGTCTTTTGGTGCTGGTAATGCAGCCAACCCCCCCCCCCCCCAAGGTTGGCAGCAAACACCCTCTACAGTTTTGATTCAGGCCTTTATGGTTGGGCCTGACAACGGCATATAGCTGGGTATCGGTAAATGACAAGCACTGACTTTGTGGTCAGGCTTGTTTCTCAGGGGTGAATGGGGCTTTTGCCAGAGGCACGCCAGGGTGCAGATGGGGAGGGCCATTTTGATAATGCCCTGTCCATCCTCCGTCATAGAAGCTCACTTTATAAATCAGGAAGGGGTTGACTCCTGGCAATTTATTGTTTCAAAGTTAAGAACCATGCAAGGTTACATTGTGGGGCATATGCACCTTAAATTATTTTGTTTTTGTTTAAACGCAGAGAGACAAACATCAGCAACATTGGATGGAATTTTGGTTTATGCAACAGGTGCCAATCGTGTGCCTCCGCTAGGTTCTGAACCTGCTCCGAGCATTGAATTTTTACATTCTACAATCAATGAAGAATGTTGGCTTCCACTTGCAAACGCATGCATATATTGTTTGAAGCTTCAAATTCATTCAAATCTTACTAATTTCAAGTCTAATATGGACTTTGCAATTATAAATACGCAAGGCTTTAGTAGACAATAATTATTTTCATTGTTAAAGAGTCACAACACTGTGTATAAACTTCTGCCTCTTTCAACACCTTAACGACCACAGTTTTGGGGGCTACGATGAGCTGCTGTTCAAAGGGGTTCTATGCAGTCCGCACGGTCGTTTTAGAGGTTTCTGTCAGGACACCACAGGATGTCCTTTAGCATTAACAGAAGTTTAAGCACATTAAAGAAGATGTTTAAGCACTAGTGCCATTGGTTCTTGCCATTCACGCATACTGAATTTACGTGCCGTTTGCAGCCACAGATGATTAACACTGGCGGCTACAGGTGATCTCTTGCTGACGCAGCGAATGTTTTGCACTATGACATGGATTTTCTTTCACATGTAACACTAAGGTTTACGTTTATATAACACTTTTCAGAGTAATTTAGATGAAAACGTTAAGTTAATGTTGCATTTATTCGTAATGTCACTTGTCACGCACAACTACACGTATGATCTTTTACAATACTCATGATTTACATCTGTTACGTTTTCATATTTTCCTGTATCTTGTTCCAGTTCATTTTTTTTTTTACGCATTACCAAACTGTTTCATTACAACTATTAAAGAAACTAAAAAAGATCAAATGTAAGTGTACAGCAAACTTTTCTAAAAGAGTAATATATCTTGGTTTGACAGACATCATGACATCTAATCCGTCTGTCTAGTGAAGGAAGGACAATCACATCGCTAAAGGTTGGGAGCTAGACCGTTTTATTATGGGGTTTTTTAATCAGCAGTTCTTTTGCATCTGGGGCATCAAAACGGTAGTCCTTTTCATTTGGCAACACGTTCTCAAATTGTATGTAATTTTGCCCCGAAGGCTCCTTCAAAATTCACCTCAAGAACCATTTGGCCCATTATCAAGGTTATACATTAGAAGTTTGATACATTGGGGATATTGTGACATTTACTTCAAATAACCACATAAGACCTAAACCTTACTTCAAATAAATTGTGACACTACCATTACGGCCCATCACTATTGTACATTTTATACTTTTCAGTGTTGTCTTTTTACCTGACCATGTCAGGAGGGGACAAAGGGGCAAATTTCATCGCTTAGACAAATTTTTAAACTTATCCGACCGCAATTTAACATCCACAGAGAACCGTTTATTAACACATGGCTTAAAGGCTGTCTCCACCAATTCGCCATATTTTTTTAGGAAGAGGGATTTATCCAAAAACATTCTATATCTGTAAAATTAGAGTGTGATTCATATACCAACAAAAACATTTTCTCAAGTCCTGAATACTGAGATATCCCAAAGAGCAAAGGAGCATAAAACAGGCAAAGTGCATTAAACGCAGGCTTTATGAGAAACATCCTATACAACCCACTAATACATACACTTCGCTGTCATACAAACAAGACATATTCCCGGCTGCTACTTTTAGTTAAGCAGATGAGTTTGGGCTCAGGCTCTGTGTATGAAGATTTAAACAGCCATGCGCAAAATGGCCACCGCAGCTCATTAATGCTATTGCCAGTAACCATAATGGCCAGCACACATGCGCAAAACATCACATACAGACAGGGACACATTTCTGGACGGATCCGACCGAAATAATACTCAATATGGATGAACACAGCAGGCTGTATGGAGAGTGTTGGAGCAGGAAAAAGGGTATTTCTTATATCCTTGCATTAAAGATCTGATGTAAAAGAATTTAAAGAAACCCCCCCACACTACAATTGTCCATTAAGAGAAACCACCGTTAATGTGCCAGACTTATGTAAAAGGTATTATATATATTTATCAGGAATACTTTAGTTTTTAATTGTGTGATGTTTTCAGGAAAACTAAAAACATTATTCAACAAAACATAATGGCAGCAGTGAAACAAAACCACTCTCAAATCATTGTGAGCAGTAAGCTACTTTATTTCATTATAATAGTTTAGAATACATATTAACTGATGCTATACTTCAGGATCCAAGACCTGTGGGAGTGCTGGAGGAATTAAGTGTACCAAGTCCTCAGCCATCTAGGAGTTCAGATATGGCTGAAGAGACCGAGGAGTTGAAAAACGAAATCAAAGATCTAAAGGAAGATTTTAAATATGAGCAGCGCTTCAGGATAAAAGGAGAGAGAGCGGAGGGAATGGAAAGGTAATGAAATCTAGTTCTACCACAGCAATTCTTATCAATTCTCTACTGACAAATTATCACAAAAGGAATTAAAAGTTAGATTTTTGAAAATATTTTGAATAAAAGACCAAAAGGATAAAGCATGGCGATATTTGTGCTGGGCACTGTACAGCATTTAGATGCGATTATGCGTCTCTCTGCTTTGTTTTTGCAGAAATGCACGCTGTTGTACAGGAGCTAAAATGTACAGCGGGAGAAAAAGCAAAATGTGCGGTTCAAAGCAGAAGCCTGACAGTGCAGAACCCATATTCTGAGGTCATTGCTTCACAAAGTCAAGAACCAAGTACTGCTCAAGGAAGTACAGTTATTGTATCTCTGTCTGAACACTTAACTCTGCAAGGAGCTTTCACACGGTTATTGGAAGCTCCGTTGAGGCAGACAGACACTTACTGAACGCCTACAGAGGCTGGTACAGTCAGGGAACTCAGTGATCTGTGAGAACGCAGTTCAGGATACCTTCTCCGCCGTGCATCCTTACTAAAAAGCACTTCTGAGCCATTTTGTTATACATATGGTAACATAGAAATTAGTATTATTTTTAATCCCTGTTAGGTAATCGATTATATCCATTTGGGAGAGGGAGTGAGAATAAAGAAGAGTCAGTTTGAAAAGATCAGCACCCGAGATCTTAAAAAGTTGACAAATTAGCTTTTCCTTGTCACATTTGGACGAAAAACTCCTGCAACGCACTTTTTAAATGGAAGAAAGGCATCCAATGCAGAGACCGGCAAGGAGGCACTTCCAGCTCACAAAGTGCCCGTCTTAATGGGTGACTTCTAATGTATTTCTACAGACTAGCTATGCTGTGAAAAAGTATTTGGATTTTCATCCGTTGCTTTTTTTTTTTAATCTAGTTTGTTTCAATCCGTGTATAATCAATGGTTTATAGTTTGTGTGATTAGAAGTTACTCAATTAGGCCCAACCAATATAAGTTTAAAACATGTTCTTTTTGATATATTAATTGCTTTAAGAATAAGGTAATTATTAAAACAAGATTTAAATCATCTCATCCAAAAAACATGGGATGTTTTGTCATCAAATTAGATAATTAAATGACATGCAAATAAGAAAACTAACATGCTTTACATTTCAATTACACACCAATTTTGCAAAAAAAAAAATTAATACAGGAGCGGTAACTGCAAGAATAAAAAAAGGTTCCCTGATTTTGATTTTTCCAGAAAACATCCAAAAGAAGTTCAATGTTTCCAAGCGTGACATAAAGACAGTCATAAGAGCAAAGCCGAACAATGAGGACAAGCTCTTCAGAAGACGAAACCTCCATGGACAATGCGGGAAGAATGAATAATTATTATTTGTAAATAAACAGGCTGAGAGTTGGACTACATGTATTTGCAGCATTTAAAGTTAAAGAAAAGTTAAGTTACATTTATTGTTCCGATATAGGACAAAGACAACTACAACTCAGCTTGCGTTCTGAATATCCTCCTTCCTACGCCTTCTGTTATAGTTTGCATGACAACGGAATGGGAATGTTACAAGTTCCAGACTTTAGTGGTTCCCATTGGTTAAAACCCCCCACAAGTTTAGACATTTTAATTCAGATATTTACGTGTAAGCACCTTGACGTATTGGCAGCTGCAGACCTTCCTGTAGGTGCCCATCTCTTGGGAACATTTTTGAGAAAACAACCTTCATAGATCACATACTGTAATTTGTACCGTTTCACATACTTTTACAGCTCACCATGCGAACATATCTTAAGGTCTTAATGTTTGTTTCTATATTTTGTTCAATACACAAAAATGAAATTGTATTACAATGCTACTGTAATCTGTTTTTTGTACTGTCAATACTCTTTCAAATAAAAAAGGAAAGTGCGAAGCTCTAATGAAAGGAAGTGCGAGCTCTAATATTACTTACTGATACAATTCATGGTTTACTAAGTCTCAGCTTGGCACTACAGGGGAAGCGGTATATGGACAAAAAACGGGGCGCATAGATATGTGGGAAAAAAATAAAACAAATATAGTTGATTCTTGAATTTCTCCTGAGGAAGCCGAGATCGAAATCGGCGAAACGCGTTGAGAAACTTTATAATTATTGATATTTGGACTTCACAAGGACTTGCTGATTAACCATTTTTCCTTTATGAAGCACACTGCTTTTATGCATAACCCATATGTTATGCCCATCTGTTTGTAAGTTTTTTATCTTTATTTATTAAACAAATAATTATTTTTACTGCACTATTTCGTTTCCTATCTTCAACACAGAAATTCCAAGACAAGAAAGAGTCTGGATTTTTGACGAGCTATCACTTTCAAGTACACTTGTGAGTGCAATTAATATCACAATTTTTATTTTTTTGATACATTTTTTAATTTTTTTCAAATTTATTACACTATTTGTTTTATTTTTTTCCCACATATCTATGCGCCACATTTTTTGTCCATATACCGTTTACAATAACACTTGTGAGGAGTGTTTATCTACGGGAGCAGCAAGATCTGTAGGGTATTGTATATTATTTTATATTTTTAAAGATTCACCCACTTGTGAAGGTGTTCCTTTTTTGTTCTATATTGTCGCTACAGGGGAAGCATAAGGTCATTTCTGATCCTACGCAGACAATTTTCACAATAAGACATTGTTTCAGGTGTGGGGATACACTTGATACTGATGTAATACAAAAAAAGAATTATAGATATGCAAGGCTTTAGTAGACAAAACTAGAACACAGAGTTTTAAGACTGCTTGGTCATTTCATAGCTAGGTTTTCCGGACACGAGCTGAAGCTCTGCTTTTGGCTCTCTTATAAATCCACGCATGGTTGATATGAGAAAATGTTGGTTGCTCAAAATAACAGCCCTAGTTACAGAAACATCTGCTGTGGAAACATTACTCCCGGACCTGGGCCTAAAGATGATCCATAAATTCCAGTCTACAATTGAGTTATGGAAGCAAGTTCCAGAAATAAAATATCCTGAACTGAAGAAAGCCAACGTGTCAATTTTCAGGACCATAATGCGGTTAGTCAATGTATTCTGTAATAAAATCACCTTGAGCAAAATGATTTTAAAAAAACCTACACAAGATCATTTTATCCTTTAGGAATATTTCTAATTTAAATTCATGAAAACAAGTAGGTTTCAACAATCATCAAGGATCAATCATAACAAGCCTCGGCAAGTGCTTAGCTGGCCCACTCTGTATGAGACAGGATAATTTATTAAAAATTACAAACACGTAACAGGCTGAGATTCCAATCCACAAATAAAAGACACCAAGTGTCATTACTGCCATTCATACTTATTAAACACATCAAAATAGATAAATTATATCACTATTCATTCCAATTCAAAAGAGATTGAAAGGAAAATACACACATGGGAGATCAGTTATCTATTAAATAAATCAAATTATATAACAAACTATTGCAAGTTAAAACTATTTGCCAATGTCTTCTTTCGGATAGATGTACAAGAAAATCCAGTTTCTCCCCCACTCATTTTATTCCAACTGATTTGTGTTCCTATATTTCAATCACCTTTACTGCTAACCTCAGGGAAGCATAACAATCTCTGTATACTGGAAGAAGCATGACTCAGAATCGCCTCTCCTCTATGTAATAATCAGCCTGCATCGTTTGATCACAAATTTCTTTGTACAAGTCAGAACTATGTTCTCTTCTGATCCAAATCCACATCTCTAGTCAGTTTACATATAAAACATAAAAAATGGCTGGAATTTTAATAAAGACATTGAAATTCAGATTTTTATTCGATGAAAGCCACAAGGAACAAAGTCTATATTTTAGAGAGAAGAGATAACTATTAGACTTCGAGGAAAAAAATTCTTTGTATTCTAGTAATATTTTCCTGTTGTCGTGTGAGTTTTAGGAGAATATTCGCATACGTTATCCATATTTGTTTTCTAGCCTAAGTCTTCCATAGTATTGCAGGGGTTAACAGGAATCCATCATAGCCAATTTTTTGGCTGCTCCATGGAAGATATGTTGGTCAGTTTTTTATTTTTCCTATACATGTCTAGTGTTATATATATAAATAAAACGTAAATGGGTGAAGCCGTATTAGTTCAGTAGAGACAAAGTCAAACATGTATTGCAGAATATGCGGTGAAACCTTTTTTTATTGGACTAACATAATATTTAAAAGACAAGCTTTCGAGAGTTATCCTCCCTTTATCAGGTCCGAAGTAATACTGATTAACATGATAGAGGTTAGAACTTAAAACAAGTGATGGATAAAACCAGGAAACCAATAACCACAGTAAAACATGAAAGATAACAGCAATTAGACACATTGGATGTTTAGATGAAGTTCTGGTAGTGTGTGAAGGAAACCAGAACCACATGAAGCCTCTCTCTTTTATGGTATAGAAATGTGTTATTTTCATCTCAAATGTTTTTTTTTTCCCCTGAGAGTCTATGAAATTTCCTTTGAGTACTTTAATTTTTAAGGTTTTGGATGGCGTGATTATTCCGTGTGAAAAGATGTCCTAACGGGGTGCAATATTTTTCTTCCTATATACACACACTTTTTTTGTTTATTGCCAACTTGTACGAATTGTCTTTAGCAATCATTAACTCCTTCAGTCCCCTATGGACATACCGGTATGTCCAAAAAACGGGACACATTGCTCGAGCTTAAAACTGTCTGGCATTCTTGAATGACTTAAGGACTGCCACTAGCTGAGTGATCACTGTCGAATCCTCTCTATTCAATGGAGACGTAATCCCAATGTTATACTCTGCAAGATCTGCAAGATCATGGATTGCTCTCTGCTGCCCCAAAATCCTCTCCAGCATATCTAAAGTGGAGTTGCACTGCATACTGACATCTTGTCAGACAGTGTACGGGAAGGCCTGCCTTCTCTTGCTCTTCCCTCCAAAGTTGGCTACCCTTAACTCTGTGGTGGCAGTGCAGAGCAATCTTCCTGCACGTGACAGAACTACTTCTGCTAAATTACTTCAAACATTGCTGCCTTGACTAAGATAATGCGCGCTGCACAGCATGCACCAACAATTTCACCATCTCTCAGCGCTTTCACCATGTTTGCACCTCTTACCACAAACTCCACTTTAACATTGGTGCCCGCCTATGCTCAAAAAACATTTTCCTTACTGCATGTAGAATATTTTCAGGAGTGTGATTTCATCCATCACTTCTGTGTGGTCTCCTCTAATCTCTCCTCTACTAGCTCTAGCTCAGTCAATTTCTTCATTAGCCAGATAAATGGAATCCCTGCTAGGCTGGAGCCAAGACTGACGACGACCGCTACTACTAGTAGTACTAGCAGGAAAACACAGCCTAACTCTGCACTTGCCCTCTCAATCTCTCTCCTCTGGTACCTAGATGTAGTTCCACTACATGTAGCAGGGGGCTACAAAAATATTTTTAGTTGTAAGGGGAACCATTGGCACTGCTAAAGGCAACTAACTCCTGCGGTTTTGTCTAAATTTTTCCTGAGAATGTTTAGAAAACTGAAATTTTATACAGAAGAGTGCAACTCAGACCTTTTATAAGTCCTAAATTATTTTGCTTTGGAAATCTAAAGATTCCAACTTTGTTTTTGTTATATAGTCAAAAAATGTTAAAAAGTTTTTTTTTTAAAAAAAAAAAAACATTCTCTCTAGAAGAAAAAACCTGGGACCATTTTGAGAGGATAGGGAAAGCTCACGTGTCTTCACACTTGCAAATGTACAATTACATTAGCAATATATCAAAAAGTTTTTTACATTGGTATTATTGTCCACATTATTTAAAACCAAACGTTAGTAAAGTATGATTAATGAGGCAACGTCAGTATTCACAAGGCACTGTTCACAAATATAAATTTGGAATTTTACAACAAAGAAACAGAATACCAAACCAGTCACTTCTACATCACAAAGCCAAAAGCTGTAAATCATACCAGTGTCATTACAGAACATTGTCTCCTGGGTATTATTATATACACTACATTTGGACAGCGTTGATATATATTCATTTTAAAGTCTGTTTGCGTATTTTTTTCAGAATTGTAGGAAAAGTTTTAAAAGTATATTGGAGAGTATGACAAAATGTACAATTATGCCTCTAATATATATTCAATTAGTTTCAAAAGAGGATTCATTTTCATTGAAACATTTATCTGCATTAGTAAAGACTGTTTCACAACCATTAGTTATACTTACATACTAAGTTCTATAAACTAAAAAAGGCTTTTAGTACAATAGGTTATACACGTAACCAAAATTTACTCTGCAACAAGTGTTTCTTCGGTAGTTTAAAAAGTACACAAATGGCCATAAAGTCACAATTCCTTTGAGGTTCAATCTTCCTACAAGGCCCTGAAACAGGGTGGCAGAGTTTGATGGCTTCTTAATCTTCTGGCTCAAGTTGACATTCCCTTTACCTGTCCTAGTTGGTCTATTAACAATAGTTCTCAAAATTCCAACTGACAACAATACCCACCCAAGAAGCCAATGGTTTATTCTAAGAAAGCAAATAGAACATTTGTACTCCATGAGAACAGATAAATTGTGGCCTTTATCAGGTTTTTTGATGAACGCCTTAGCCAACATTTCTTTTAACTTGTGTATCAGACAGCCCATTCATGTGACGGCCAAACAGTTGCTATTTTTGGACATGTCCCCCATCCCACTAAGCAGTGTCTGCACATCTTTTTTAAATGTGATATATGCTTGGAGTTGGGCCCTAACACTTGCTATGAATTAATCAGCACCAAACATTGCAGTATTCTGGTTGTATTTAGTAATACTACCGTGCAAAGCACAGCAACATCGCGCAGGGACAAGGTTTTTTGGACATGGCAAAATGGGATCATTAATGTTTTTTTTTTTAAAAAAAATCACTGATTTCACAATATGTTGCAAGGTCAAAACTATTAGTTTTTACTCCTCCATTTCTTATTAGGGTGCAGTATTTCAAATTAATCCCCACGAACTATGTTTTACAAAATTAAAAGAAATAAGGGTATTTTGCAAGGGATCTATGCACACGTTTCATAATGCCATATAGTAACCAATGCATACCTGGCAAACAGTAGTAGCTGGGATCAGTGAAAGAAGCAAAGGATGTAATATGTCCTGTGTACTAAATCGGGTTATGTTTGGAAACATTTATCCCAAGTTATGTAAATCTAGGGCCTGTGAGGGCCTGCCAATTTATATGACTTTACATCATCTAATGTTTTGTGGAACTAAAAAAGAGACGTTAAAGAATTTTAAGATTGTGATCACAAATAAAAAAGCTTCTCTGTAGTGGGACACCAGTATATCATGAATATCAGGGCTGCTACGTACAGCTATTGCTAGCAAGGCAAGCTACACAAGAAACGGGGGGGAGTGCACATCCCTGTCTAGCTCTAGTACATTAAAAAAAAAGCAACATGTCCAGTCACTATAGGCATATTTACAACGGTTAACTAAAAGCCTTTTTCAATGCATATATACTTGGTTTTACTCTGTCCATTAATGTTATATTTTTTTAAAAAAAGGCAGGGTGTAATATCTGGCATTGTGAATAGGTCATGTTACTTTATGAAGGGCCTCTTAATAAAGACTTTATATTGCAGCACAGGTAAGAAAGTACTTTATTCTATCAAAGTACCCCTCTGTATCCATAGAAGTAGCAATCAGCTTTAGCCCCAGCTTACACAGTGCTCTAGAATGCAATGAAGCTTGATGTATAGGCAGTTACCTAGCACGTCTGATCATTTCATAAAATGCGCCCATCGAAGGTCCTAAAATATGATGAATAACTCTCCACAAAAAGGTCGGCATCACCATGACCCGAAACTATTAGCTTTGGAGGTATTTAATTTATAGGATAACCAGGACGAATTCATGCAACAATTACATTCTAGTGACCAGCATACAAATGGTTAATTTTCCTAATTTATGGTCTACCTTTTTCTATCAGACATTAAACAATACCCCTCCCCTTACACAATAACTGTGCTTGTATAAGGTATAGATTGCATTTGCAGCCTATACAGGCTCCAGTGCAGAAAACACAGTATACACACACAAGTAGTTAAATCACATAATTTTAAACAATGCAAGAAAATCCACATGTATGGACATTGCTTTTGCTACCCTTGTTTACCAGCTTCCGAGGACTACAACTCCCATCACCCCAGCTAAAATAGAAGTTGCAAACCACAAAGGATCAGTCTTTTTAAAAATGAAGGGGTTTATGTGCAACATCACACTAACCGATCCCCGCATATCAGCAAGGATCAGGCTAGCCACATCGAACAAAACACCTTAATAGAAACTTAAAGTTGAAACCAGCGGCTTTGCCAAGTCTCGCACGTACTTTTAAAACATTCTAGACATCTGCTGCAGAAGGCTTCCCACTTCGCTTACGAGTGGATTAGCAGCCTCACTACGCACAAATCATACGTTTATATCACTATATAATTCATACAACCTCCCACCATATAGGGCAAATGTTTGGCATTCCGAGCCCAGTTAAGTTCTAAAGTACAAGTTTATTAACTATGACAAATTAATAAAATGATCATAAAACACTTGGCCAAATTTGTTAAGGCATTAATGACTGCTGAAACTACACATAGTAAAAAGCTGGGGGAGCCAATGACAATCACAGGAGTCTATATAAAAGACGGCATACCAGCACTAATTCCCTTATATATTTTGTACGGCATGTATCATGATATATGTATGTAATTAAAACTGGAGAAGTCATTAGGCTCTGCTCATGCCTCAATATTTTAACCCAGGCTGAATACATAAAAGGTTACATCAGAAAAATAACTTGCTGTATATAGAAAAATCTGAATTTTAAACAGAATAAACTTCCTTTAAAACATCCCTTAAAAATCCATAATTTCACAAGTTGTTTTTTTTTTCTTTGAAATTCAGCTTTTTTCTACCTTCCATTTATTTACAACTTACATTTTAATTCTAATTGCCCAAACAAACTGTGGTAATACTAGCCAAATTTAAAGGGGATTATTATATATATTATATATATAATTTCCTGGGGAAAAGGCTGCAGTGACCTGCATTTGCCTTAACTAAATAAAATTTTGAGACCACTCCATAAACATCACTGCGAGGTTATTTTTTATTCTAACTGAACTAGATGATAAAGCATTTAATTTAGCATTTAAATGAGCTTTTAATTTTAATGGTTTTATCAAATAAAAACAGCTCTCCTAACAGCAGCTTCCGCAGAAAACACAAGACATCCCTCCCCAGTTAATCTCAGTGTCAAAATGGCAGCCTCAACCCCAAACACCTGAGGTAAAAAGCCCCCACAGCAAAGGGCGACGGATGATTGGGTTCACCACATCACGTGTCAAGGTCTCGCTTGACGGGCGTCTTCATTGGTCATACGATGTAAGTACCCGCCTCTGCAGAGGACTATTTCACCTTCACTGATTGGTTGATTGGTTACACACAGCTCTGGGGGGACTACAGCTCCCAACAGGCTATAGTCTGCTGAGCATGCTGGGAGCTGTAGTACACAACATACATTTAGTTACAACGAAATCCCAATAATTAAACGAATTAAATAAACACTCTATCTATGGTGGGAAAGGGAATAACAGCAGCCTTTTCCATTACTAGGTTCACAAACTTAAAAATGACACACAGACATGGATTTTTTACACTTATTTACTAAAGTATACACATAGCCTGAGGGAGAAAAAAATTAGAAAAATCTACATTATAATACTAAAATATACATTAAAAATATAAATGGGTAAACAAAAAAAGTATATGAACTACGTCTGTCTGCCATTATACAGATGTTCCCAGATTGAGGAAATCTCCCAAATTTGCATTCCCTTTTTAAGTAAAAATGAACACTACTACTAAAAATGTGTATTAATCATAAGAAATGTGTATTTTTGTTCCTTTATTGCATACATTGGTTTTATCCCCCCAAATGTAGCGTACACTTCCGGCTCCTGTTGGAATCATATAAATGATGACAATAAAAAAATGTCCTCAAGTCTCATTTAAAAATCTTGTCAGCTTATTAAAGAGGGATACTATAAATAATGACCGCGATCTCTAACGAGAAACGCTTATGACAGGGGTATCTGTAAATCTTTGCTTATATAGCTGACAATTTTTGAAGACCATAAAAACTCTAATTATCTCTAGTGAAACACATATCTATATCGAGAAGAATATTTCATGGCGTCAGCTTCTCCATTAGGCGATTGATGTTTTTCAGTCCCGAAATATGTTTATGTAGATCTTTATTCTAAATCACATAACAATTTGTTTTTATCCTATTTTGCCTTTGTAATCTTCCTGCAAAAGGTTGATGTGAATGGTAAAAAATGTAAAATTATTCTTATTATTAATAAATATAGCGGCCTCCACCAGTGTCTCTACCACAGACGTAAAGGTGTTCATGGGTTCCACCGTCGGTGTCCTCCAAGCACATTTAAATAGCCTTTTTACATGAGCATTGACCAAGCACCCATAATTTCTCAACCTATGGTACATATACCTCTTTGAAACTGAATGTTTCAACTTTCAAGGGATAATTCAGAACCTTTGTAATTTACATTTTTAATGGAAATTTGGAGTATTTATTGGATAGAAGGTTGATGGTGGGAGTAGGTGGTTGACTGAATTTCTTGATGAACATATAGCTGGATGGTGGTGGTGAAACCCAACACTTGCCATTTGGAGATGGCTTTTAATAGAACGCACATGACGCTGTGCAAACCAAATTTCAAGATGTGGTGGAGATAGCTGAAAAACCGTCATCCTCACGGCATATCAATAAATTAATATATCTTGCGCATTAATTATTTTAGTGACATTTAGTTTTAATAGCTTACTTTGTGGAATCTGCGAATATCATCTAATGATTTAAATGAAGTTCTCTCTCTCGCCTGACCCTTACAGAGGTTGTCTGAACCGATTTTATAATTTTACGCTATTTTATTATTTTTTTCTTTCTACTGTAATGAAACAAGAAATGTTGGATTTGTGAAAAATAATGATATTTAGTATGTGTCTGTAGTGCGAGTGCGCAATAGTATCCATGATCCATGATACTATTGATAGTGGTTCCATGAGTGGACAGGGCTCTCCATCAGCGGAGGCTGAACCGTTGTGTGGTGCGGATGGGGTATCTGTACTTGTGTAGGGGCTATACCCAGATAGCCGTAAGTAGGTGGGAAGTAAGAGGGCAAGTCGTATTGAGTGTGGGCATGGCTAGACGCCACTCCCATGCCCAGAAAAAATGTACGTGACCTGGAGACTTCTGGACAAACCCGGACAGTTCCGAGGTATGGTCATTAGCATCCCATCAGATGCCTTGTGGGCATCACCCAGTTCATAAAAGTGTTTCACTTCAAAAACTCAATCAACAGAGTTATTAAATGCAACCCTGTAACAAGAGTACAGACTTGTTTCTGTGGGCTGCCTCTGGAAAGCAGAGACAGAATAAAAGCCACTGATATGTATTGCCCTGTCATAACCTTGACCTCTGAACTCCTCCAAGTCCGATCATTTTCCTTTAAAGCTTTTAAAAATTGCTTTTTCACAACATGCAGTAATTTAATCAGTTACTATGAGAAGCCCTAATAAACTCTCATTGATTCGGACATTAGTTACTGTATTATACTCGGCGGCTGCTCTCAGATAAGGGAACGTCTGACTTAAAAGAATCAGCCAGGTAACTCCAGGGCACACGATATCAGGCTTATCTAGTTGTGATTTCACAGAACATGTTTACATTCCGTTCTTTATATGATCATTTCATCAGTTTCTCACTAGCCAAGTCATATTAGGAATAGCAAATTTCCAGAATCTTTGGGGAAAAAAGGCAAAGCAGATTTTTTTAGGTATCATCTTTATCAAATTTGCAAGTTTTCTTTTACGGTTAAAAACAGATCTATACCTCTTTTGCAGAACATCAGCAAGCCCAGAGAGCGATGTCCACCTACCTCTTACCTGTAATTAATCCGCCACTGGCCAGGGCTGATTTTTACCATGCCAACCTCACCAAACTACGAAAGTAAACTAAGGGCTTATTACAATTCTTGGGAACTCTCCGGGTGAATTGCTGCCTCTCCGGTTCTCCATGCTCTGTCTCCGGGTCACAGAAGGGGTATTTAGGCACATACTCCCCACCATCTTCCCTTCCCACTCCCATACAGATTTAAGCAATCTAGGGCTAGTTTTGCCAATATAGATTTTTGACCCCCTTCCCTTGCATTGCTAGCCCTGCTCCTTGCTAAGCCATGAACCCGCAAAGTGGGAGAGGTCCTGGTCGCCTGTCCCGGGAAGTTCCAGGTATGCTTATTGCTATCATTGAATGCCACAGTAACACGATAATCTTATTTATGACATCAGATGTTTTTGTATTATTTATTTTTTCATTTTAATTATTTCCCTGCCTTTGCATCAAAATAAGAGGGAATATGGGTCACAGTAAATGCAATTTAACTAGAGAGAATATCTTTATAGAAAATTCTGAAAAAAATATTTTTAATAATTATCTTTTGGGGTAAATTATGTGCTTTATGTGAAAAATATTCAGCAGCTTTCTTATGTTTCAAAACTTTAGAAAACTAGAGTCTCAAATTTTATCCCACTTGTGTCATTAGAGAGTCATAAATCTCTAAACATTTTAGACTAATCCCACCCCACAAGGGCAGTTTACCCGACGCTCAAGGGAATATCTGGCGTTATTATCCAAGCCATTCCCATGTTTCCAGTTTGGACTATCTTTTTCGCCTTGGTTCATAGAAGGGAGGGTAGGAAGAGGTGGACTAATGTCCCACAAACGAACATCAATACAACATTTTTAAATGTATTAGGCTAAAACGGTAATCGGTAGACCAAGACCACATCTCTTTGGGCCAGATGTGTCCAGCTTCTCACTGAGAAATCCTCCGCAGGACGGCATGAGCCTCGGGGAGCTCGTATTGTTAAACAAAAAGTATCAGCCGTGCATAAAAAGAATGTTAAGCCGCAGAATAAGTCATCTCATTTGAGATATGGATATATGACCGCACACACCACAAGTGAATCAAGCAGTCTCTTGAGTAAAACATATCCCTTTAAATTATCTCTTCTATACTTGACTTAGATCGGAAAAGTGTTCACGCTGCCAAAAAAGTGTCTTTGTGGTTTATAAGATATGCAGCATTAAGCTTGGTAATATCATTAAATATATTTCATCCCTCCAAAAAAAACCTCTCAGAATAAAAGAAGGCTTTGTAGCATGGAGAACGATCGGGGGACCGGCTGTCAAGATGTCTAATTACCGTTAAAAAAGATATAGTACCAGTAATAGTTATGCATTGTCATGTTACTGGGAACGAATTCAATTATTCCCATTTTGCAGGCAGCGGTCCCTAATGTGCTTTCTGTTATAGCAAATACAATGGGCTGAGGCTGAGGCTTATTTGTTAAAAAGCCAGATTACCGCAAAGTCTGCATATAGTTTTTTTCCTTTTTGTGGAATTTTGTAAAGGAACAAACATGGCTCTAAATCCACCCCTGAAGCCAATCAGATAATATCTGGTCATATGGCAGGTGCTTTAAATGGAAATGCCCCCTCTGGCCACGGGGTAGGTTCTTGTAATTCTTCATTGACGATTGCCAATCAGGTATGGTCAGCCATTATTACATAAGTAACTAACTTCCATCATATGTACAATCTTTATTTTTATGTCTGTATGATACGGATCATTTTAAATAAGATATCGGTTACAGGAGGTATGTCGGCACACCTTGACAGCGTTCTTCACCATAACTCCGTTTGTTATACATAATGCTCTTCTAGTACTGAAACTGAAACCTGTTTTTTTCATGTTAATTGGGAGTCTTGACACTTGCTCGTGTGATCAGATTACTTAAGTGGTCCTTGGGTGTACTTACACCAGCTAAACAAATCACATCTTGGGGTCTTTGCTTGTCCTCTCTTCAGAAGTTAATTACTGTTTTCATTTGTGGTGCCCTGCTCTTTCCATAATTTATTTATCAAGGACTGTGGTCACTCTGTTTCTAGGTGAAATGTTTTACTTTCACACCCTCCGCATGGCGCGGTCTGACATTCATCTAATTACCGTTAATATTTTGTTTGCTTTCATGGCAGCCTCTTGACATTGGGTTTCATTGCAAAGTAACTAGCAGGTTATTCATTCGTACATCTAAATAAAAATTAAGCTTCCTGAGTGTGTCTGTGTCCCAATGGGGTTATACTCAAAGTTCTGTGCTGGCAACTCAAGTTCCTCCATAACAAATGCATCAAACCAAGTCTTTATGGACCTTGTGTTGCGCGCGGACATGCTGAAACTGGAAAGGTCCTTTCCCAAACTGGTGCCACGAAGTTGGAAGCATACAATTGTCTATTCTGAAGCATTAATACCCTTCACTGGAATTAAGGTGCTCAAATCTGTAAAAACAGTCCCAGACCATTATCCATCCTCCACCAAACTTTACAGCGGGCAAATATGCGTTCCGGTAAGTAGCGTTCTGCTGGCATCTGCCAAACTTAGATTCATCCATCAGACTTCCAGATGGTGAAGCGTCATTCATCACTCCAGAGAAGACGTGTCCCCTGCTCCAGAGCCCACTAATGAACTGATTGCTTCCAGAGGCAGTTTGGATCTCTATAGTAAGTGATGTTACAGGGGAGATGTGTTTTTATACAGTCTTCAGCACTCGGCAGCCCCGCTCGGTGATTATGTGTGCTGTAGTGCTTCGTGGCTGAGCTGTTATTATTCCTAGACGCTTCCGCTTCATAATAATATCACTTAGAGTGGACCGGGGGAGATTTAGCAGACTTGTGGCAAAGGTGGCATCCTATGACAGCGTCATGTTTAAAGTCACTGAGCTCTTCTGTGCGACCCATTCTACTGCCAATGTTTGCCTATGGAAATGTTTATGTGCATTGGGTGAGGCTGAAACACCAACCCTTTTCCTTCTCTGGTGTTCAATATGTTGGAAAACTGGAACATTGCTAATCCAAACAATGGGTCAAAAATGAGACAGAAAAGACATTTCGGTTCTATTCATTTACTGTCGAAAAAAGAACAGTAATACGAGGAATGCATGCTGAATGACTTATACCGGAGTACATTCTGATGTAGAACTCTTTGTCTTTCTGTCAAGGCGACTAACGCAATGGAATGTCAACCTCATGTTATAGCTACATAGTTACAAAAATAAAGAGAATAATATCTGGGGGGGGTAAAAACCATATGATGGCTGGAGTGTCCCTTTAAACGTTTTATTCTCTCTATATATGCTGTCCTCATTGCTTCAAATGTCCTTTAACAAGGAAATTATATAAAAAAGATGGATCTACTACCCGAGGAGGACCCCGTCGTTTGTAGCACTTCTGCCTCGGTAAAATAAACAGAGAGGAAAGAAATACCACTGCCTTAAATGATAAAAAAGATAATGTGTCATCTGATGACATCAAAGTATATTTTGCTTCCTAGCAGTCCCAGCGTGCGTACGTTAGCATCACTAATGCCTGTAGAGTGTTGTTCAGTGAAATTCATTTATGGTGCATGTTTGATTAATGTACAGCACTGAACATCCTTCCCCCCCCTGAACAGGAACTGGTTTATAAGGTTTATCACACCAGGGATATGTATATATCACATCAATCCTTAGTGCCAGTTTAACTGTATTTCTCCATCGACCCAACATCGAGGGTGTAAATCGCTCGAGGCGACACACAAGGTCTTTGATGTCACACTCCCCTTCTATGTACATGATTTACTTTCTTCTTTAATCTCCGCTCTGCGACGCGATGGAATTAATTTCCTTGCTTTATTGGCAGATCTTATTTTTTATGCGTTCCCAAGTTCTTTGTATAAATAGATAGTAATACATTTTCAATCGACACCAGGCGAGACTTTTTTATATTAATAGTTTATGGCTAAAGATTTAATAAATAGAGGAGTGCGCCTTTCAGAAATACCTACTTCGCTTAAATAATGATTTGTTTTATTAGTTTAATGATTTAATTTATTCTTTATAATTTCGTTCTTACAGCAGAACATGGAATAATATTGTTTCTTATTACATAAGAAAATATCGCTGTATTGTGTGACGGAATCCTCAATACTTACACTTGAGATATACAAACAGCTTTTGTACTGCGCTTCTGTTCCATAAGACTACTATCCTAAAGGGACCTAAGCTTCTAGGTGATCCCCGAAATGTCTATGCGACAGAACTGACGCATAATTGTTGCACAGCACAAACTTATCGATATACATTAGATGGATCCATAATGCATGGGATGCTCTGACATGACTCAAACGGATTACTCAGCATTCTGAGGGGTTTATTTGTTGGTAAGTTGAGTGTTTGGCCTTCCTGACTTCACTATGTAATGTGAGTCCCAGCCACCTTCTCCTACACCATTGGCTGAGCTGGGGTTTGGCTCTTTGAAATGCAGAATTAAAGTCGGGAACTTGAAATGTTCTGTTCTTCTACAAACTTCGAAATGAACGTTTGGTGCTTTCATGCAATGCTCCAGTGGTTCTAAATTACATCATACCCCCACATTTTGGTATCCAAAGCCCTTTTTTGAGGTATGTGGCTAGAAGTAGTAATGGAGGGGTCTGCGCGTGGAGGCTTGTGTATTGCCACTGTCATACCCAACGAGTCATCTCGGGTGCTTAGATGGAGAGAGTGGCTAGGTGGCTATGTGGGAGCTGCAAAGAAGGTCTGTGGTTTTGGTCTATTGGTTTTAAAGCTTCTTAAGTCGGTCAACCAAGATCACAAGATCTCCCCAAGTGCCCCATAATCCCCACTGGCCACAAAAGATGGATAGTGGTGCTGCTATGTGGGGCAGTGAGACAGTGTCGGGAGATAAGGACTGCCCTTCAAAACTGACTTGATAGATCTCTACAAGGCTTCTATCTTGATCACCCTTGAAGAATACCTCTGTGTCAAAATGTTGGGGATCTCTTCCGCTTTTCTGCCATGCATGTATCAATAAATTATTCTTCTTTTTTTGGATTATATAGTTTCTGTGTCTATTTGAGTGCACCTCAATATCACTCAATTTGTATATGTTTATAGCTAGTGGGCACAGGTTGGAGTGTTGCTTCTAAAACACATTTATTTATTTAATAATTTATTTTACTGGTCCGCATTTTTCTGTATCTGTAGATTTGGTTCTATCTGGATTCCAATCTTGCTTCGTTGAAACATTTACCACTTAAATACTTGATGTCTTACTTTTTTACTTTAACAGTAGCGCTATTAACAGTGGTACCATTGCCAAGGCTAAAAAACACAGAAGCATGCTCCAGATAGGGCAGTTGGAAGGACTTCTTAGGCAAAAACCCCCCAAACATTTTCACCCATCCCATTTACCAAACAATTTCTGAACCCCTGTGCTTGGGATTTCTATGTGTGTCGAAATCTACATCGGATTTACTTTATCCCCAGCTAATGATTTCATGTGAAAACGGAATTTTAAGAACTGCCCAAATTGATGTTCTGTCTTCAATGTTCTGTGTTTCTAAAGCATGTTAGTTAACCTTGATGTGACCTCCACGCATTAAAAGGGGTCTTTATAGATACAGGCAAGGGTCAGATCAATCCCACTGCCTTAAGTGGGATTTCAATCAAGGTTACGCTGTAGATGCCCTTTTTGTGATGAAAGATGTTTATTCCATCTGGTCGCTCGTATGAATTTTTGCAGTCCTTGAGTGTCAGAAGTGAAATAGAACAGGGAAAAACAGTATATTAAACAGGCGATCTTCTCATTACAATATTGCCTATAACATTCTTACATCCAAAAAAATATTGCCAAGTTCTTCGCAAAGAACCCTAAGAGGGGTTAAACCACCAATTTTGTACAAATGTATGAAAGGTGAAATGCAAGTATTTGAACGATTGGGATTATTGTATGTCCTCGTCATCCACCCTGTGTGTGTCACCTACCGGACAGTTCGCCACTGGGGTAGACCACTCAGTGGTGCCATGGGGTACTTGTCCTCCATTCAGTCAACTGGGCCATTCATGAACCGGTGTCCCTTGCCGCCAAAGGGGCTGCTCCTCAGCCAGATCCTCAGATGGTTCCAGCCCCTCTGCTGCTGCTCCAGCTCCTCCATTTGGTGGCACATCTGATTTTGGTGCTTTTCCTCTCCTCCAGCCCTAGATAAAGCCATGTATATACAACTAACCTGATCTCCGGCTTCCTTGGCTAACACACAAGGCTCAACCCGAGGGGGAACCGGTTGGAGGGTGAAGAGCTCTTCTGAGAACGACAGGCTCTCTCCTTTGGGGACACAGTGTCCTCCTTCAGCAGCGCCTCCTCTGCACCACTGTCTTATACACCTTTTGCCACATCTTGGCTTCCTTAAATTATATGTCTAACGCAATTACCTTTTTTAAAAACAAAATGGCGTCCATGGTAGCTTTTATAAATTACCGGTAATTAAAACATGTTGGGACGACGTCTGTGCCACATTAAGCATCATGCTGTCACACGACTGGCGATACAGTTGGGCAAATACAACAATGACCACTCGCTTTATGTCCGAGTTATCGCGTTGGTAGTGGTTTCTCAGGAGTCCATGTTCTCATACAGAAATTAAATTTACGAATTTAACAGAAATTCTGTTTTGAAAAGAGTCCAGGAGGGACAGTAATGTTTGTTTGTTGGTAGTACCTTCATGATGAAGATGTGCATAGGAAGGTGGGACACCGAAAAAAATCGTATTAGAAAGTCACAGCGGACACCGATGGAATGTTTCCACAAGATTGCTTTTATTTTGCCCCAAATAAATATGCCTGATCACTTCTCCCTCGCATCTTTTTATATTTGCTCGTCTGTATGATTTTTCTTTTCTTTTTTTTTAGCTTTCCCTTTTTACCTTTTTTTTTTGTTCTTGACAATAATTCCGAGCAATTTGCATCAAATGCATAAAACTGAAAAGAAATTCCTTTCTGCCGAGGTACTCATCAGAAACAAGATAGCGGAGTAGAATGTTCCCTAATAATGATATTCATCCATTTATAGCCTGCAAATAAATTGCGATTCTGAATTATTCCAGCAAATTGTTAATACGCTGACCTTTCTTGACCTCGCACTTGAATTGGAGACGGAATATGAAGTGCTGCCGCGTGTTACCGTGTTACCATTAATGCAGAATAAGGTCGCAGCCCAAGGTTAACCCTGTGAATCCTCTAATAACAGACAAAGCTGTAAATGCGGGGCCACAGAAGGTAATTATTTGCTTATATTCTCCAGGCAGTAGAGACCCTTTGATCAAATATCCAGAACTTGTTCTATAACAATTGTACTCAGGTCTTTTCTCTCCTATTTCGACTGTGACCTGATTAATTAGGTTTCTGTGAATTTCTTTTTTATGTCTTAGAACGCCTACTTAACTCTTAAAGGGTCTCCTTTATCCAATCTTTACTTTTTTGTCAATTAGTGTAATTATTTTAAAAATATTTGTTTTCGTATTTTACCTAGTGCTGAGGTCATTGGCAGCCTGTGGCATAACTAGCATAACGCGATGGGTTTCCTGTCCTGGAGTTCTCTCCCTTTATCCCTTTTATTAACTAATCAGCAACAAAAGGTGAGAGATGACTTAATTGGGGAGGAATAATCGTGCAGATCTAGAATGGTTACTGCCATAGTATACACATAACTCAAACTTTTAATAGACATATTTATTTTTAATTAAATATTTAATACACCAATGACAGGCTTGTGAAATATATATGAAATGTATAGAACTGTACGACATAGATTTAAGTCGCTCTAGTCATATTAGCACTCAACTTTGTGACCTCTTTCACAGTATTTATGGATGTGTGCTTAAGGGAATTTGTGTGTTTTTTCTTGTGTGGATTTTACGCTGCCGTAACACCGATCCTTTTATGTGTTTTCTTATTGTCCTTAGTGACTGAACAAGGTACAAGGAATCTCAGAGCCTCGACTAATGTAAATAGACAGGCGGATCGCTCTCTATGAAATGTTAATGTATTCCAGGCTAATTGCACACTCGGCAGAAGTGGCGCAGGCTGCACGTAGATGCACATCTTCGTTTCCGACTTGTGTGTCTCCATTATGTTGGCGAATAATAAATTAAACCTGCTGGGTGTACAGGCTGCATTCTGATTCTCTGCGCGGTTTTCAGCAGCCGTGAAACAGCTAGAACCCCCTTCTCTCCTTATAATCCATATTTATTTTCCTTCTGCTCCCAGTGTAACCATGTAACGTGGCTTTCTTATACACATATATATTGCTTATTTTATTCTGTAAGCACTTTAATGCATATGATACACGCATGGTACATTTTCATGATGTGCCCATTGCAAATGGATTAAGGGGTCGGCAGAATCCCCCCATGAACGTACGCCCCCTTTCCCCCACCACCCACCTAAACGCTGTGTGAAGCAGCCAATCAGTGGCAAGAATTTTGGGACCACAAAGTAGAATTCATGTTAAAGTACTCACAGAGAGTTAAGGTTACTCGCAGAGTACTTTAATATACAGTCTTCTATAGTGGGGTGTCAGGGGCAGTAAACTGCCCCTTTAAATTTGTTTAGTGTATTTTACCAGGGGGAGGGCTGTTAATTTTAACATTGTGGGTCACCACCACCACACCTTTTATAAGTGTGTTGCTTGCAGTTCAACACAAAAGGGTCTAAAGTTATAAAGGATTTTATGCAGCACTTACACCCTTTCTGGATCCTTTTTATGATCATATTATGAGACCTTCTATTCTCAGCAGCTGAACGTGTCCAAATACATTCAGATCAGAGGCTTTGTTAATACGCCTCTTGGTAGGATCTAACCCCAGGGGCCAGTCCTACCCCGTATGGGCAAATGTTTTATATGGACGTCTCTATGTTCAGGAGTTACTTTGTCTCCTTATAGTGAGCGCTTAACGTAAATACTGCATAGAGACTGGAAAGATAATATTCATGAATTCCAGTTTGGATCACAGACTGTGCTTCGTGCTTATCGTACCCAGAACGTGAAATTTAATCACACAGATAACGTTTGTAAAGATCAAAATGCGTAAACAGAATTTGCTCGGCACAGAGAATGATCTCATCCGCCGCGGGCAAATATAATAATTGATCTTCGAAAGCTGTGAAGACAAAGAGCGCGTGGATTCCTTGCAGCTGGAGCGGGGATATGGAGAACGTTCTAAACAAAGTCGTATAATGAGCGAAAATGTTTCCTAAAAATAAAAAAACAACAAAAAAACCTTTTCACTGATCTCTCCAAGCCTTGCTGTTACTGTGAACCGGTTCTCTGCTTAGCAATTCATAGTAACATATTAATTACGGTTAAAAAAAGACCCAAGTCTATCAACTTCAACCCTTTCACCTCTTCTTCCTGCTTTTCACGCACAAGAAGGCAAAAAGGGTTTTATACTATGTCGTGGGGCTATACGTTAGCTGCCATTTTGTGGGCATAACCCCTAATATTTCAGGTGACCAAATCGGGATACCTATAATGGTGTGGGATGAGTTGGGGAGGGGCAAGACTCTGGATGGGGCAGAAAGGTGGCCACTATACCTTGGAACTTTCCTTGTTTGACCAGGAGTCTTAGGGTGAGGCTCCTGGTCTCCTGGTCACCACTCTGGGTCTCGGGAATGACGTTGAATCATGCCTCTCCCCGTCCACTTTCCCTCTGACTCCGGCCAGTTTTTCTGTGTGTGGCTCTAGCCCTGCACACTACATCAGCGTGACGGCCCACTGATGCCAGCAGACCACCCGTGGATATCGGCGGGACCACCCACCAACATTAGCAGACCACCTACTAGCATCACAAGTAAGTAGATGGAGCCTGAATGTTCCTTGGTTTGGTGGCCACTCAATCAAAGAGCAACCCCAGCAAAGTGCAAGAAGACATATGGGAACTACAAAGGAGCTCCATGGATTTTCCATCTCCCTGGGCCGGTCAGGGGAGATTCTGTTTGCACAATGCCAGCAAAAGGGGGATAGCGAGGCAACTACCCCAAAAAATGTCGACTGTCCCACAAAAACCGTGAGTGTGAGGAGGTATGGCATAGGATGCATGTTTGCATTCCTTATGATCTCCCTTATCCTCCCCATAATCCCCATTTCTTGCAAAAGCGAGGAAGTTGGGTAGCTTGATTGGAAAGTGGGAATAGTGCCTGATACTCCTGATCCCCGTTTGAAACAGGACACTTGGGAGGTATGGGGTGATACAACTTACTTTATCCATTCCCCGAGTTCACAGACGTTGGGTAGAAGTTATGTGTTTCGGATCTCTATCTCCTGTGTGTACTCGGTTTTCCCAGATTCTAATTATGTTTTATGTAGTGGTTTCACTGGAACACGGAAAAGATGTACAGTAACCACCATAACTCTTGATGCAGGAATGAATTGTATTAAGAATATCTTCTGCTTTGACACAAAATACCTGCGGGATAAAGTTTCTCATCGTTTCAAGAGACATAACGATCTAATGAAATGGTCTTTTATCGCAGGCAAAGAAAAATCTTCCTGCGAGAAAATTCAGCTTTCCTAAAAATGGCCGTAATGAAGTCATCCGCACCGTTACCCCCCAAAATAGACGGAATCAATCCTTGGGAAAAAAAGACAAAGTTTGACTTTTTCACCCTTGGCTTTTTTTGTTTTATCATTTATTTCAATATTATACTTAACACGGACCTGTTAAGGTTCTGTGAAGTAAAAATAATGTATTTTGAGTTGAACCGGTAAGTTCAAGTTTGGTTTTTGCAGAACAGTCCCAGTTTTTGCAGCACAGTCCCAATTTTCAGGCAGTGTCCCGGGGTAGCTACCCTGACTGTCCTGCTTTTGTGGGCACTGATAATTCTCTGTTCTTCCCTGATCGCCCCGGGGAGGGGGGGGTAAACACCAGTGGTGGTGGTGGTCTGTGTGTCCCCCCCACCCATTTCTGGAGCCAGTGCCACCTATTTCCAGGGCTAGAATCTCCTGCCACAACACAGGTGACCCAATTCGGACACATGACATGTTATGAGGTGTTGGGTTAACTCGGGGGCCGGATTACATGACCCCACAGTAGGAGTGCAGCTGCTCGCTCAAACAATGCAGGCAGCTGAAAGAAAGCCCTTGGGCGGATGGCAAACCCCCCCCCCGTACTTACCTTTAAAGAGTCCTGCGGCGAGTCTCCCTGCTCTGCCGCGGTTGCCGGCTTGTAATGCTGAGCGCCGGAAATTGACGCCACTTCCGGCGCTCATCCATTACAAGCGGCACAGAGACCGAACAGGGAGGGAGACTCGCTGCAGAGGAGAGAGAGAGGGGCGCCCGAGCGGTAATAAGTGAAAACACTCGCCCCTCTCTCTCTCCTCCGCTTAAAAAGAAACCGCTCGGGGCAGCAAAGTGCCGCCCCTTCTAAAGTGCTGCCTGGGGCAATTGCCCCAGTCGGCTCCATTGTAGGGCCGGCCCTGGGTCTCCTTAAACTTCCAGCGGTTGCCGCTCCCTCGTAAAGCCTCTGACCAGTAAGATAATTTGGGGTGAGGGAGGCATTTGTGAGGGGCATCCAGGGATCTACGGGGTTTGAGTCGCTCCATTTTCAGTGGGTTAGCCAAGGACCAGTGGATCCTTGTGAGTGGAACATATTCACATCCCTCATAGTGTCACCAAAAAACAAACAAAAAACAACTGTTTTTTAATGGTTAAAAAAATAAAACTATAAAATAATAAAAAATATATATTGATACTATTTCTTTTTAGTGAAATCGCTTCTTATATTTGATATAATTTGATGTAATTATATTTCTACACATTTTACTAAAATCTTCATTCTAAGTGTTTTATGAAGGATGGCTCGGATAACGGGCCAGCTGCTGGATCTGAACAGATATCCGTGAATTCAGCAAATACAGGAAAACCCCTAAACGGGAAATTAGCCAGCGGCTGAGCTTTCACAGCCATCTCAGCATCAGTTCCCTAAGTGGCGGCTGCGTCGCCGTCTGATGTGATTAATTGATTAGTGATCTGCCCTGACTGGAGGTCGATACCTGACATGGTGGCTGTCAAAGTATTAGCCTGGAGTTTGCTAGATACGCACTGTACCTGATAATGGGAAAAGGATTTAGCACAGCTTTAATCGGGAGGTTTCAGTATGGCGTGGAAACTATAAGGTTAAAACACAGGGATTCCATGCAAGTATGGCGCCCGGGTCTATGCTGTAGAGTTTAATATCCCATGGCATATTGTTCATGATAGTATGACATCATAAGTCTTACGGTGGTGGAATGATTTGTATAGTTTTTTTTTTACATGAGTGGAGCCTGATTTGTTTGCACAGTCAGGACAACTCTATGGAGTCACTTTTGAGGAGTGATGTCAAGTGCTGCCCCCTGCAGTGTGGGAGATGTATAACTTTCCATAAGTATCCCACGTACTTCAGGGCCGATGTGGTCATTATAACTATTGACTTCAGAAGGTAGGCTTCCCGGAGCTCTCCCTCTTTCGAGGGAGTGGCTTCATAAGTAAGTGGGGCTGGCTGCTTGAGGCGATAACCATGAGAGGGGCAGGGTTAACCTCAGTTATGGGCGGAGCTAGCCTCAGATAGCATTACATTGGTAGTGGGAGGAGAATTGGGTGGGGGTGGCTAAAGTTGCTTCCTTGCCCCAGAGAACATCACTTCACCCAGAGACTCCAGGTCAAACCCAGAGCATTCCCAGGTATGATGGTCACCCTAATGCGGGAGGGCGTGTTATGTGACACATGTAAGCAGGCATCACGTGATTTTTTTTTCTTGCATGTTGAGAACCCTTTATTTTTTTATATTTTTTTAAATATTTTTATTATACCTTTTATGACCATGAAAGCCAGTAGCTGCAGTAAACTGCCGGTTCGACACACAGACAGGATTTTTATTCCTTTCACGTGTTTGGGAAGTGCAAGAAAGAATCCCATTAGTGCCAACGTTTTAGAGACGTGCAGTTGCCTTGTAAGGAACACTTTGCCTGTATCTCTTGGTTGGTACTTAAAAGGTTAACTCATTATGCAGAGTGCTTTCTGTGAGACGGAAATACGAGTTCCCGGGGCTGCAAACTGTTTAGTGAATAAACTCTAAAATGCATCTCTGTGACCTGAAGGCAGATTACTATGTAAAATACTCTGTAGGACACTGAAGGGTCTAATCCTGTTAACAGCCACATGGGGAGGAATCAACTGGGAACGCGTGAACCCTGTTAGCTGTATAATAAAAACACGGTTCTGTGGAATAAAGCAAAATCTTCTAGCCTATGGAACTACACAGTAAAGGTCCAGAGCAGAAGGTTTCTAGAGGACAGTAGGGGAGAGGAGAACGGAGGGAAAGGTTTGGATTGCGCTAACGAGGTGGTTATTAATTCTCTTCCGGGAGCAGATTCGGGGTGTGGAGCCCTGTCCCTCCCGGGTGATTAGGAGAGGTGCCTTCACCCTGCGGCTCCCGTAATTCTCATTAGCAGGTAACGAATAAAGCCCTAGTGACTTCCTAATGGTCCTGTCTCTTATATCATTCCACATTCACCCAAAGTCCCAGGGAATGCAACTCGGCTAAGGATTCCCCGGTCTGTAGAAATAAGAGAAATATGGGTACATCATAGCTTCCAACTGTCCTGGTTTTCAAGGGACAGTGCCAGTGCAGGCGGTACATTACCCAGTAATGAGTATATCCCCTTTGAACGCACAGTAGCTGTCCTCCTGTTAAGGATATCGAGCAGCGAGGTCCCACTCCCATCACTCATTGTCTGATTGTCAGCTTTCCGGCCAACTAATATTATTGCCCTTCCTTCAGGGGGCTGATGGGAATAAAGCTTCTTTAAAATATACATCAGTGAGCAGATAGCAGCACGTCGGAGAGCATCATGATTTACCGCAGTGCATGCGCTGCTTCATCTCCACCACACCATGCATTAACTCTTTGTATTCTGCCACGTGACACTAACATCTCTCTCGCTGTTTAAATCCCATATTCCCATCCAGTTTCCTCCTATTCACTCACCCTGGTCACTCAATGGGTGTATCTCATGTCCTGAATATTCCGACACTGAATTACAAAAATATAAAATAATAAGAGGAAAAAATTATAAAAGAATAAATAAATTTAAAAAAAACGAAACATATATAAACAAACAATAGTATATTATCGGATGAAGCTGAAGGCAGAATGTTGTAACGTTGCAGCTTCTTAAGCAGAAATAATATCTATGATGTCATAAGTCTAATTAAGATCTTTTATAATGTCATCCCTGCACATTGAATCTCAAATGTTCTGTTTTGGTGTTAGGGCACTAAATCACTGCACAATTTTTCCAAGGTATGGTCGACAAGTCCGCCAGGCAGCTGAGAATGTGAATTATTTAATGCTATGATAAAAAAAATAAAGTTAAACTAACGTAATCTGCATGAAAGCGCACAACGGCGAATCCAGGAGGACACGATGTTTGGTCCACTTAGTGAACACAACAAAAGTATAGCGTCAGCATTAAACCCACGCAAGATAGCAGATCCCGGAATAAGAACATCTAGAAGTGCCGTTTGCTTTGTGTGTTTAAACGGGAAAAGCTACCTAGACATCAGACATTGTATGCAAAACTAACATAAAACGAGTCTTGGCTGGCGCTAAAGGAATCGCTTCAAAGCTTTACAGCCCCTACAGCTCTTACACACATAACAGAAACAGAGAGAAAAGCAAACTCTGCCCATTAAAATAACATGAAATGGATCAGAAATCCAGCGCAGACGGGGTTAATGCTGTAAATAACTACGGCTGTTTTTAAAGGAATATCTTCATAGGCGTACTGAGGCCCTTTATCACTCCCATCACTCCTGTGCTCCAGTGGCCTTTATCACTCCCATCACTCCCTTTTGTCACTCCCATCACTCCTGTTCCGGCCCTTTATCACTCCCATCACTCCTGGTTCCAATGGCCCCTTTATCACTCCCATCACTCCTGCGTTCCAATGCCTTATCACTCTCATCACTCCGTGTCCCAATGGCCCTTTATCACTCCCATCACTCCTGTGTCCCAACGGCCCTTTATCACTCCCATCACTCCTGCTTTCCAATGCCCTTTAATCACTCCATTCACCCTGCGTTCCAATGGCCCTTTATCAATCCTGTGTCCCAATGGCCCTTTATCACTCCCATCACTCCTGTGTTTCAATGGCCCTTTATCATTGACCAACCCACAAAGCTGTAAAAGCAGTGGCGGTCTGTGCAATTGTGTCACAATGTGGCACTTTGGGTAAGGAGGGTAGGTAGGCAGGCAGTCCCCGTCCATAGCGCACTTCCAGCCGCACTCCCCCCCCCATCCTCTGACCCTGCCCTTCTCCACCTTGAGTCTGGATATACCTTAACTTCCTGCAGCTCACAGGTAAGTAAATGCCACTTTCTGTGCTCACTGATTTAAAGCCCTTTAGATATTTAACCGATGCCCCACGTTCTGGGGATGTCCGTTCAAATGTTACGAGACTTTTCAATCATGGTCAAGTCTCCTGATCCTACATGCGGCTGACCAGTCAGATTGAAGGTGGTCAAAGACCTGTTATTGGGTCTTCATCCCGGTGGTGGTCATTCTAGAATGGTCCTGTTTAACCTTGATGCCCGTGACCTTGGCTTACTTTCAACGAGCTCCTTAGGTTAGGGTCGTTCCTACGTTATCTCGATCGGATAAACGCGATGCTACAATTAAGACGTTTCGAGGCAAAAGCCTGAGAATGTCTTCTCGTTAACTGGACTGACGATAATGAATTTAAACTGAGGGGAGATAAATCTCGGCGATTCCACGAGCAGGTGATTAAATGGGTCAACCAAGCATATTGGACAGCGACGGGAAATTAATAAAGATTGTCTCTTAGAAATTCCGTGTGCTTGCGCTAGGCTCATGTGATAAATATTAATTAAAATGCCATTCAATGTTTTAAATCTGATGTTCTTCCCTTTGAATTATTGTTTCGACGGAGTCCTGCAGTTCATATTTTCCAGCAAGGGAAGAACCAGAATATGCCTAAATTAAGTACATTTTTTTCAGATTATTTTTTGTTTTGTTTTTCTTTTTTTTCTTCAAAATTGGACTATAAATTTCATTATTTGAAATTGTGCTAATTTTTGCCATTATGTTTGAGCGAACATTCAGGTGAAAATTAAAAACGTTCAAAACAGGAAGAATTAGGAGCATTTTCGGACAGTTTATGTTCTGACCAGCGAAGGCGACAACCGAATCTCACTGACAATTGAATGAGACATATCATCAGCTTGTGTAGACTATAGTGGATGGTAGATACGTGGAACAGCCTCCCCGCAGAAGTGGTAGAGCGTAATACAGTGAGGATATTAAACATGCATGGGATAGACATACGGCTCCTGAATCTAAGACGAGCCCAATGGGAAAAAACAGGTGACTGGAAACAGCCAAATGCGGCTGATCTGCTGGAAAATTTGGTGTTTTTATAGCTAATTTCAGTTCATATAAATTTGATCCTGAAAAGCTTTACCAATTTGATATCACATTTACGCCGTTTTGTTGTCGGTTTCCGCCGGCTTCGAGGAACGTTTTTTTTCTCGGCGGTCTTTAATTAACTTTAAAAAAGCAGTAAATCAGATATAACTCCTTCATCTGCTTTACAAACGTTTCTCGTGACGACGGCAGACGGGATTCAGCATTAAACGCCGAGCCACACGCTGTCCGTGAAATTACCAGGCGCTGTGCCTCCCGGAGCTTTAAGCTGTCGTTAAATTATAGATAAAACAACCGCCGGTCTTCAGATCCAAAAGAAATCCGCCGCCGAGAACGGATTATCTTCTGTTGGCACGAGACACCGGAGCTCGAAGGACCTCGCCTCTGATCTCCTGGTAAATCAGATTCGAGGTTATATATACAGCGTAACGTAGCATCGCACCGTGTTATTGGTTAATAGTTTGATTAAGTACCTTTAAATACAAACACGC
Organism: Spea multiplicata; assembly: GCA_009364415.1. Lineage (NCBI taxonomy): Eukaryota > Metazoa > Chordata > Amphibia > Anura > Pelobatidae > Spea > Spea multiplicata. The sequence goes on along the minus strand of VKOC01000002.1, from coordinate 29,181,160 downwards.
TACAAAGGTCTTATTACAATCTGATCATCGTTCTTATGTGATGCCCTTAACCCTTTCCTATTTCCATGAAATCTCTGTGATAATATGTTTTCGGTTAACGAATTTCATTTCTTGCCCTTTCGGTTCGGACAGATTCAGAGGGCTTTCTCCATTCAGAAACTAAATTCTTCATCACTCACCCTCACTCATGCTCTCTAACACTCTCACACTCTCATTCAATGCCTCCCTACATTCTCCGCCGACCGCCATGTCCCTGTCTCCTTTTCCCCAGCTCTGCTTCTTTTCTTGCCTCTTCTTGTTCTTCTGACTTCTTTCTTCGTCCGCTTCTCCCCGATATCGGCTCCGTTTATCAAGCCTCCCGGAGGAAGAATGGAGGCAAGGCATTGATCAGGAGAGTAAAAACAAGACCATGGAGTAAGTGCTGCTCGGGAGCTGCAGCTTCTCCTAAAAATAAGTACTTTATGAGATAATTTCCCATTCATAATCGTAGCCGAGAACTGGCATGGTCTGCCCCCAGAGTCTCTGGGTTCTAACCCCAATCTCAGGATAAACGGTAAGTCACACCGTCCGACGCCTAATTATATAGGAGCATCCCGATTGGTGCTTTTCGCAGAGCTGGAATCCCTGCTTGAATACAGGTGGGTTCATTCAGAATATCTTTCCTTCCTGACAAGTCATGGTTGCCATAAGGATCATTGTTAGAACTTTTCTACTGTAGGATCTTATTGGTTATTAAAGGGGTTAATATTTGAAGCGTCCAGGAGCCTCATTCTGTATACCCCCCCCCAATGACTGCCCCCTGGGGTAATACCGCTGACAATCCATTGTCATAAATCGTCACATTACTGGTCACGTAAAAACCTACATCTCGGCTCCATAATTAGTACGAACGCCTCGTCTAATTGATTTGTGGACACGCCAAGTCTATACATCACGGGATGAATTGGCCGTATTGATTCTTTTTTACCATTATTATAAACTGATTTATTTTTCATGAAGGGTTGTCAAGTATTACAGTTTCTGTACAAAGCAGGGACCTTTTACAGGAGGAAGAGCGGGCGTAACGCTGATAAATGCAGGAGAACGCGCGTGGTCGATACACGTAACACATTTGGGGTGAATGATAACACTTTGAATTACCAGTTTAACCCCTTAAGGACAATGGGCGCTCCCTAAACCCATTGAAAACAATGCATTTTGAGCCCGTACGGCTTTGTCATTAAGGGGTTAATCTTTCCTTTCCCAGTGAAGGTTATCTATAAGTCAGCGGGGAGATGGTTTATCAGCCCTCTACAAGCCGATCACTTTTCTTTATCGCCATTCAATGTTTTAAATCTGATGTTCTTCCCTATGAATTATTGTTTCGACGAAGAACCAGAATATGCCTAAATTAAGTACATTTTTTTTCCAGATTATTTTTTTTTCCTTTTTTTTTTACAAACTTGGACGTTTCATTATTTGTAATCGTGCTATTACTTGCATCGCTGGACGTTCAGGTGAACCTTAAAAGATGGAAACGTTCAAAACAGGAAGAATTCGGAGCATTTTGGGACAGTTTAAGTTCTGACCAGCGAAGACGACAACCAAATCGCAAAAGGACTAGATGTCAGCGCGATGGACAGCCGGATAGTGTGTGGTCGTGCCTGGTGCGCCAGACACTTTCATTCTAATTCCATTCCACCCACAATCCCAAGCGCACAGATTTTCTTTTTTGACTTTTTGTGTTTTTTTTTTAGGAAGGGTATTTGTAGATTAGTGTCACGACCTGTGAATTATTAAGATGATCGTTTCCACCAAAGATGTTAAAGACAAAGAAAGAACACATCGAGGCAAAGCCTTGACCTGAGACGAGTCCCCTGTGAAATCACCTGCTGCCATATTTCTTGGGGGGGGTCGCTTGGGCTTCCTTGGCTACATTGTGAACACTTATTTGGAGCAGTTACCAGGATCGTGTTCTGTTGGTCCAGAAAAGCGCCAAGTAACCCAGATGAAGTTTTAAAAACCGTCACTTTGAGATCTTGCTGTCTTCTTCTACGCACTAATTCTTATAATTGTCCCCACAGAAGGAAAACCAAATTGTTCTCCCGACACGAGCCCCGTTCTGAAGTCAGCGGGAGATTATATCGCGGAATATTCATATCTGATCCTCCTCCCGAAAAACTACCCAACGCTATCTCTCTGTGTCCACCAGCTGCTTGGAAATCATTTGATCTTGGTTTCCTATTGATTGACTTCCGCTGTGGTGTTATAAATAATGCATTATTCTTATATTCTTTGCAATTCTTTTAAAGTTTCCTTAAAAACTTATAATTTAACCAAACTTGGTTTAGTTAAAGCATTTTGGTCCAGTAAACATGCTGGTGTCCTACACTATATGACCAAATGTATGCTGACCCCTGACCATCACATCTATAATGACCCACGGTCATTAATATGAAGTACACCCCCTCCCCCCGTATGCTGGGGCGCAGTCATGAAAAGAAAAGGGTCTTCCCCAAACTTTTTATACAATTGTCTAAAATGTCTTGGTATGCTTGGTATCTTCGTTCATTGCCGCGTCCGCCATTTAAACTGCACTATGAGGAGAATCTTGCCATTTTAATTCAACTACATGTTTATTTCTCGTTCCCATGGCAACCCGGGGGATGAATGGGATTTCCGAAAACGAAACTGTTGGACGAATTTTGTCCGAACAGAAGACGTAGACGGACGAATTTCGTTGAGTACACGAAAACGAACTTTCCACTGGCGCCCGAGTCTAACGGATACAGCAAGGCAGAGACGGCATGGAGGGGGACGAGGCGCGAGAATGAAGAGAAAGAATGACACAAAACTTATGTTTTTAAAGTTTTGGTTTATTAGCTGTGTGTCATTGTTATTCATCGTGTAAATCCTTGGCAGAGGTCTCCTTCCTTCACCAAGTTCAGTATAATATATTCTAATTACAGAAATCATGTCACGGTTAGGATAATAGCTATAGATTTCCACGTTGGCAGCGAGACGAAAGCAGTTATTTCGTTTCTCGTTATAATTAGCGGTATTTTCTATGGCCAATCACGACCAAGCGTATAAAATCTATAAGCTCTCCAGCTGGGCTAGAACCACCATTCCCATACCGCCCAGCCAATTAGATTTAAACTTGGCATCATGGGAGAAGCCAGAGCACTCGGCACCGGCGTCGGGACACGGGATCCGACGGCGATCCGCAGCGACCTGGTGATTTACAGCTTGGCAGATACAGGCGGCGCGTGAACCTCTCCCAGCCATTTAATAAGAATTTCATTGACAGCCGCTGGTCTGCAAAACAAAAAGGTGCATTTTATTAATTACCGGCAAAAATAACGAAAAACAGGAAAGATGCCGAGACGTCTCTAAACCTGATATTAAGAGGAGAGACGGAGTTTTTATGACAAGCAATTTCTGACAGCATACAGGCAGAGAGAGAACCATAACGATGGATTCTCATTCCAAAGAATGAGGGAACCGTGTGATAGATGACATCATTACTTGTGATTTTTTGGGGGGTTTTATCTGCAGTTAAGTGTGAGTGCTTGATTGTCTACGTTACTATTCTAAGCATATTAGGGGGGCTCCCACCAAAGATCTTATTCCTTGTATCAGATTAAAAAAAGTATTCAAAAATATATTTTTTTGTAAGTTTTAGTTTTTGCCCCCTTAATATAATGTAATCAGGCAGCTGCATATCAGCCATTTGTATGATTCTCGCTGTTATCTGATCCCCGATCTACTAAACACCCCGACTCCTTATCATACTGCCTGTGGGGAACAATGGAATGGCTCAGTCTTAATCACCCAGCTGGACACTGACTAATGAAAGTCTATGGAGGAATGGACTTCATTAGCATCGCCATAAAGCATTCGCTCAATGTGAGTTATATTAATGTATACAGCGCTGGGGGATATATCACTGTATACGGCGCTGGTGGATATATCATTGTATACAGCGCTGGGGGTTATATTACTGTATACAGCGCTGGGGGTTATATTACTGTATACAGCACTGGGGGATATATTACTGTATAC
>VKOC01000002.1:29166959-29177016 GCA_009364415.1 Spea multiplicata | reverse complement strand
AAAAGCTGAGCTGGCCCTGTATCCTGCATGGTTCAACCACTGAGTATTTTTAATGATATAACTATGAATTATTCAGGGCTACGCACGTTTTTCTTGCAGGAGAAGCTCACTGGATGTGACCATTCATAATGCATAGTGATGCGAGTTGAAACTGCATGTCTACATTATTTCAAAATCTATTCCCTAGGACGTCTACCCATGTTGCAGATAATTGAAAAAAAAGTATATTTTTCAGGAGGGCTAGCCAGCGAAATGTATCAAGCTCTTACGAAGAACAGCTTGGAACATGGAAACTCCTGCCTCTGCTGTTAAAGAATTAAAACAGTAATAAATGAAATAACCTTCAGTGAACAAATTCTAAAAAGGTGATTTTATTTCCATGCCTTCAAGCCACCATTCTAGTCTACTTTAATCTTGCAAAGACTCCGCAAGGTGTTGTTATTTTAAACACGAAGAGGGACGTAACATCATAGCACCTACAGGCAACAAAAAGGCAAAAAAGTGTGATCAGTAAACGCGTATTGTAAAGTTACATGCAAGCAAGGAAATGTGTTGGAAAATAACAACTATTAGTCCTTTTTTTCCCTGTATTTTTTCTAACATCTTTTGTAAAAAAAAAAGACTTTTGTAAAATGGAAATTCACAGCCGCAATTGAGGCTCACAAATTAATTATATTATATCTGACACTTGTGGATGATCTTATTTTCACTAGGTCACTACTTAGCGATATCTGGAATATCACTATGGGATCATGTTAAAGAACATACATTATAAATATTGTTTCTCTTCTTCCGAGCAAAATAACTCACTAAACGTGAAAGTTGATAAATGTAAGCCAAAGGTTGATGTAACTTTTCTGACTGATAATTACAGCAGAAATCTAGTGGCTATTTTTTAAGGATCTCTTCAATTGGTAAAGTAACTTCAGGGATACACTGCAAAAAGCGGCTAGTCTTTTTCCACTGTCTTGCCCGCCAGTAGTATCACGGATGAACTTTATTTACTAAGCTAATGCTAGTAAACAGGCTATTACTTGAAATGTCGTTTTTTTGTGCGAAGGAATTAGAGTGTGACAGAAGTTACTGCTGCCAATATTCACAATCATACATCAATTTCAGAATGAAAACACATGCTGTAGTAAAAGTGCTACACAAATTATAAGAACGTTAACATAACCGAAACTTTACCCTGAGAGTTATAATCCTGCCAAGAAAAACACAGCTCAATTTTACCTTGCCAAGATTGGCTTCTTCTTTGCCTAATCTCTATGCCCATACGAACAAAGGGATCTGCCCCTAGCACAAATATTATAGATGTTCACACTTAAGTAAAAATGGCATTGGTATGATTTAGGTGGAGTGTGGGAAAACTAATATTTAGTTTTGGGAAGAACCAATACATATTTCCTGACCTGGATGGGACATTTGTTTAACTATTTGTCAACCACCTGTCTTTTTTAACGCTCCATTGGGGAAGAAATCCTTCCATGTACTTGAATGATTAATAGAAAATGTGTAATTTTTCAAGCTACAGAACAATGGAAGGAGAAAACATCACAACGGCAAAACAATGGAAAAAATATCACCTGAACTGGCACAGGGAAGCGAGTAGTGACAATATGTGCATTACTTTTTGGTTCAGAATCTGATTATAAGATGCCAAGGGTAGCGTTTCTGTGTAAATGTTTGCCCTGCATAATATGTTCATTCATTAATCCTCAGCAGGACTCTCTCGGTTGAAACACTCTGCAAAGAAAATACCTGCCAAAATAGTTTTTGTGTACAATTTCAATTTGAAAATCTGAAAATACAGAATATGAGCCGTTTATATGTATGTGCTGAGCAATTCAATGCTTCTAACTAAAAAATAATGAGCAATGTCAACCAAAGTGAACGTACAACGCTAAAGACATATCCGTTAACCCCACCAAAATGTGTGACAACAGCCAAACCACTCAACCAGCAATTAGACCAAAGAAAAAACAAAAGACTACCAACACTTTCTAATCTGAGTTGGCGGAGATCCCGGAATACTATTAAACAAAATACTGTTCTGGGATCTCAGCCAACTGAATAATTGGACTCCCTTTAGTATTCTGTCATCTCAGCCAACTCAAATTAGTAACATGTGTCAATTAATGGTGAATGAAGTTTTCTACTCGCAGAACTTGCACTGAGAGGGTTAAGCATCCTTGCTAAGGTTTGTTTTTGCTTGACTGCGTGTAACACAGTTGTGCACTTCTTATTTGTTGTCTAGATTTAGCATCGTCAGGTCTAGTGGAGGTTAGATGAAAGATTTGATGGCCTGAAATGCACAGGCAAAAAATACATCGATTTTAGTTGCTCTTGAAAACTGCACACCTCAATGTTTAGAATGTAGCTTTTTCTGTAGAATGTACTATCGTTCTATGACGTAAAGGCCATTGAATTGCTTATTGTGGGTTGTTTTGCACGGTTGATGCCAATTAAGATTTAGTCAGGTCATTGATGGGCAAGATACTAATTATATAATCACTGTTCTTTCAGATAACAGCTTTACTAGGATTGCAGTTTATGAATGAAGACAAGCTGCAGACTGGTCCTCTGTACAAAGCCCTGGACCTTGCTGATGAGTAGAGCTGCAACTAACGATTAGTTGGCCGATTATGTTTTCAATTAATCGGATAAAAAAATAAATGTATATTTTTCATTTATTTAAAATTTAATTTAATAAAACAAACAGGAAAGATGTAAAAAACAAACAGCAGGAATAAAAAACTTTTGATAAAAATTGCCTTATATCCCTATAATGCCTTATATCCCCTGATATGCCTTATACCCCAGTATGCCTTATACCCCCAGATATGCCATAGTGCCCTCAGAGATTCACAGACTCGTTCGCAGCACACTGACACAATACAGGATTAATCTTAACTGCCCCCAGGATTTAGATTCCCATTAGTTTGCCCCCCTTTACCTCTAACTGCACCTTAAGTTAACCTTATTAAATGAATTAGATTAACTCTCAGTCCTCAGCATTAAATTAACCCTAACGACCCCAATAACCATAACTGCCCCTAAATTAACCCTAACGACCCCATCAACCATAACTGCCCCTAAATTAACCCTAAAGACCCAATCAACCATAACTGCCCCTAAAGTAACCCTAACAACCACATCAACCATAACTGCCCCTAAATTAACCCCCACCTCCCCTATTAATTTTATACTTACTGTTAGATGAGTTGCTGAGCAGTGTGTATGCTATAAGGAAAGGGGCGGAGCCAATTGTCAGAGTGACTGCAGGGAGGTAGTAACTGCTGTAAGTGATATTGAATGACCCGGATTATAAAACAAGGAGTATTTTTCAGAGCATTAATTCAACTAATCGATAATAAAATTGGTTGGCAACGATTTTCATTATCGATTATTATCGATTTTATGGATTAGTTGTTGCAGCCATACTGTTGAGTTTACTGGTCACAAATGCTACAATGTTCTTCTAGTCTGGCAGGCACTTTATGACTTTTGCCAATCCTCTCGGGGGTCGTTTTCTATGTTTTTAGCAACCTGAGTGTGTAGAGTCTGTACCCCAGATGAGGTAGTTCAGTAATCATGAAATTATTATTAGAATGGTAGCTTTTTACAAAAGTCTAAGATCTATGTTAAGCTGGTACTTTGTAATTAATTCTGCTGCCTCTCCTTAGGTATAACAGACGAGAACAACTTGGCAAGAAATTAACATCGTGCAGTATTCAATGATGGATGTCTGACCACGTGTGAACATGTGTTTTCAAAATATTTTTTTTTTTCAACTAAGAGTTATAGGGGTAGATTCTGTGTACAAATATATGTTCTGATAATGTCTAAGCATCAACAACCTGTTTTGTATGACTGCTCCACAAGAGATATGATGTTTTCAAATTCACAGACATCCCAATTATTTACGAAGTCATCAAGACACTTTCTAAGAACAGAACAACACGCAATATACTTACAAGATTAACTGTCATGTAATAAAAGTATCTTGGCTCTCTTCCCTGGGAATCTAGTTTAAGAGACGCATAAATATTTGGTCCAAGTGTTCCAATCAATGAGTTATTTTCTGTGACTTGTCTCCTGAAACCTGATCACTACCAGCTTCTTAGCTTCTAATGAACAGCTTCGAACTATCAAAAGTGTGAAGCGTAGCTTTAGGAAACTAAAATACATTATATGTGTGGTAATTCCCATTATAATGAAACATGGTTATTTTTACACAGATGTGTAAATGAATTCTGATTTATATTTTGCATGCTCCCTCACCCACAGTGCTTACATTCAATCTCATGCAAAGCGTTATATTCAATGGTCATCCAGTTACGATATAACTGCTGAGAGGGAAAAAACAGTTTCTGATCTCAGATATCTCAGAAACCAACTGGCTCAAAAAGACCCCCCTGAATATTGGGTTTATGCCATCTGTTGATTAAATGTGTGCATAGTTCTTGTCTAATGAGAGATGAAAAAGGACGCAGAAGAATTCTCAACATGCATGCAACTAATTTGTTTTTCTAGGCATTTTCTTGTGAGTTGACATGACTCATATTTTACATTCAGACATTCCACTTGGGTTAGTTCATGGCACGACTGTGCCAGTTACATGACTGTATAAAGGAACTTCCCTAGGGGTATAACAACCAATGTACCAAATCGAAGAAATGATTGCATCAAACTGAACATATATAGCATGTGGAAAAACACAAAAAAATCATACTTCCATATATTTCATAAAACATGAAAGCACAAAACAGGTGATAAATTACTTTCTCGTGCCTAGGCAGCTGATGTTATCATATTTCAGATTCACTTGCAATATTAACATGTTGAAACAACAGAAATGTTTCATTAACAGCCTAAGTACACAGTCATAAGACACTGTAATACATTGAGAATGATAAATCCCTACAAAATGGAATAATAATGAATGCAAGGTGAAATGAACCATTATGCAGGTTATGTTACACACCACAGAAAAATTCCAACTTAATGGCTTTTTGTTGTCCCTTGGGGAAGTAATATTTATTAACTGCTTCTATGATATACACAGAAACATATAATTGTTATATTAATCCAATTCAAATCTCCTAAAAATAATGCGTATGTCATACATTCTCAAAAGATCTAAAAATATCACAGAATTCAATCTAGAGCATGTCATTGTTTAGGCTTTTGTTAAGCACAAAGACAGTTATTGCCAGAAAATGGAATCAGTCAACACCCCCAGCCTTAATGAAGTATTGGATATTTGTGACATATCAACGTAATACTTGATTATAACACTCTTAAGATATGTTGTATAACATGTTCTTTTACTGTTTCCTTTTTCTCCTTCATCAAGAAAGTAACATAAATGCTATGCTTCCAACTTTGTGGGGCCCTTTTCTATTTCAGCATGACTATGCCCCAGTACACAAAGCAAGGTAACATAAAAAAATGTTAAAACAATTTTTTAAAAATACAATGAACGAAAAAAGGAAACTTCTAAAAAGGAATCACATCAGTTATGCCAATGTCTCACATTCTATTTACAGTACAAATCTATATCCACATTACAACGTATGGTACTGGTGTTTTGGTTTTTTTTACGCAAAAAAAAAATCAAATGAATATCAATTAATTATTCAAGAGAAAATTTACCCATTGGCCTTCTTGACATATGGGTGGAACAATTCTTTGTTGAGGGCCTCAGGTATGATACAATAATCCTCATCAACCAGAATCATTACGTAATAACTAAACTTGTCTTCTTGTAAATAATCCTAATGATGATATAGATTTGTTGGATATGCTTTTAGAGCTTTATATATAAGTATATATATAATATATATATATATATATACACCTCATATTACTGTGCTCATCTTGTTGTACAATATTTAACGTATACAATATTTAACTGCTTTAATACTGCTTTTTGGGTATGGCATACCTCATTTAATATGTTAGGTTTGTAGGTGTTACATTTCTAAAATAAAAACAAAATATAATATGTTACAAAGTCAAGATCCTAACGTATTTTACATTTTAATCTGCAGAACTGTGTGGGAGCCAACTGTAAACTGAGTACAGATTTACCCACACAAATATGTTCAAGAGAGTCTCATAAATTTCAAAAAAAGATGTTTTATGTAAGAAAACCTTACAAGCTGCCAGTAAGAGATATCTTTAAAGAAAGCATACTTTGGAAGATTTTCTTCAAATGTATTGGGAGATCATGCATTGCACCTTTTATCAGGTACTCAATATATATAGACAAAAGTATTGGCCTGACCATTACACTACCAGGGACCTTTATGACATTGCATTCTAAATACATAGACATTAATATGAAGTTGGCGTGTTTGGAGTATGAAGTTTGGAGTGTTTCTGTGGGAATTTTTTCCCGTTCATCCACTAAAGCATTTATGAGGTCAGGCATTGATGTTGGACGAGAAGGCCTGGCTCACAATCTCCGTTTCAGTTCATCCCAAAGGTGTTTGATGGGGTTTGATGAGGTCAGGGCTCTGTGTGGGCCAGGCAAGTTCTTCCACACAAAACGTATAGCATTGCATTGTCCAAAATGCCTTCATATGCTTCAGGGGACATACCAAGGCATTTTGGACAATTCTATGCGTCCACCTTTGTGGGGACAGTTTAAGAAAACCCCTTTTTCAGCATGACTATGCCCCAGTACACAAAGCAAGATCCATAAATACTAGTCTTGCTGAATTTGGTGTGGAAGAACTTGACTGGCCTACACAGAGCCCTGACTTTAACCCCATCAAACACCTTTGGATGAACTGGAAAAGAGATTCAGATCCAGGCCTCACATGCACTACTAGAAGAATGGGCAGAAATTCCTGCAGAAACACTGCAAAATCTCGTGGAAAGTCTTCCAAGAAGAGTAGACGCTGTTATAGCTTCAAAGGGGGGACCAACTACATATTAATATAAATGTATTTAGAATACGACGTCATGTTGGTCCCTGTTGGTGTAATGATCAATATCTATGTATGGGCCAAAGATACACACTAGCAATGCACCAGACTGTTCAGGTTTACCTAATTCCTCATAAAATAGATGACATTTTCATTTATGGTTCCATATTTTCACAACCTTTTCATAGACACAGAATGTTCTATAAAATAGTTATATTGTTCAAGGCAGAGCAGTTAGCCGTGGTATCGTTGATAATCAGTAAATCAAATAAAAGTATACCTGAACAAGAACACATCAGTAGTGGTGGTATAACTTCATGAAAACTAACATTGTGTATCAGAAAACTATTCTATATAGGAAATTAGTATGGTTTTAGATGTAAAACTAGTATCTTGTTATTTTGCATACACACAACTTGGTTAAAAGCTGAACAGAAAATTTGTTTCTACATCACTGTAATATCAGTGTTATCGTGAAGTATCAATTACTATGAGCTAAGACATTAATAAACAAGTATAGAATCTACTCTCCAAATCTGCAGTATAGACAGTGGAATACACATTCCAGCCACTAGACCGTGCTACAGCTCACATAAAGATGCAGTTCACTAGTGTCTCTAGTGTGTTAGTGTTCTGCAATCCATACAGCACATTTATGTCTGTTCTGTAGTTAATAGATGACTTTATTATATTAATACATTTTGTCTTTGCTGCATGCATTTCCTCATTTAGCAAAATGATGGCACTACTCAGGTGAAGATTCGGCCATTGCTTTCTTTGCTCCTCCTCGGTATGTTAATATTCAGCTTCACCTTGGTCACAATGTTTGCATTGCGATACAGTATGCAGGTCAAGTGAAATTAGTTGTAGAAGAATGGGGTTGACATGTTATGTTCAAGGTGACAGGAACTCCTCATAGCGAGGAGATGCATGACTGGAGAAGTAATGTCTGCACGGTACAGTGCATTGGATCACAACTGTGATTGACAGATTTCTACGTTTTATCAGGGGCTTCTCATGTATTTATACATTTCCAGATCTGTTCCATTCTATTTATAAGTCCCAGATACCGTCTTCAAAAATGAGACATATCACAGGTTTCCATTACACTGCTTTCTTTTTAATCTTTAATATATATTTATATACAGTATATATGTCATACCCCTAAATACCCACCTGTGCCATATATGCCCCCAAAAGCCTCTCCTGTGCCATCTTGTTTTCACCAAACAGCTTGGCTGCGCCATCTATGCCCCCAAACAGCTTCTCAGTGCCCCAAGCAGTGCACCTTTGCCATCTTTACCGCCAAACAGCCTTTGCCAAAAAAAGATGAGCAGAAAAGGAAATCTTGGTGGTGTGTTTGTGTGGGGGCATCCATGTGAATAAAACACATGTATGCATAAGTAAATTGTAGATGCTTTTGGCTAAACACATCTCTAGCAAATCAAGAAACTAGGGTCAGAGATTCTAACAAATCTCTCCATGAATTATTCACAGGGAATAAAACTTTAAAGGGAACACTCAACTATGATATGCATATGATATAAACATACTATGATCGCCTCTTGTTCCATAGCCTGCAATATATTTACAACATATAGTTGCAAGTTCTGTTTTTCATCTTTCGTTGCCCTTTCCTTGCAAACTATGATTGTAAAATTCTTGCAAGGCAAAAGAAATTCTGTTTAAAAATAAATGTTGAAAAAGTTGTATTGTCTACATGTCATTTTCACAACTCTTGTTTTCAATGTGCCAGTCTATAATTATCTCAGTCTAAGAAACACAGATGAAAAGCATTATACTTTTGCTTTGTAAAGCACAGCCTTCATAATCTACAGGAGGTATGTATGCATTATTCATAGCCAAACACCACAGCACGCGTTTAAGGAACAAAAGAATGTATATATTCCATGTGGTATACATCTTTAAAAAAGAAAAGTTTAGGCGTATTGTTGAAAATTATGCAACTGTGTTATTTAAAACAAGATTGAAATGTTTTATTTTAACGTTATAATTTCAAACATTCATTAAAAAAAAACACATCAAAGTTGTAAAAAGGCGTAATTTTGGTAGGAAAAAAAGGGACAATTGCCATAGCAATCAATGAAATGCTCTAGCTGATTGGTATAGTTTACCACTTGCACCAGTATGTACGAGTGTGTACGTATTAGCATGAGTGTGTAAATGTGTTAGATAGGGTATTATGTCAAATCCCAGTGTTTGCAGTGAGGACGACGGCTGTGAAAGTGGAGGCTTGGGGTGCTGTAGGGCAGCCAGGCCTAGGGCAGCGCCCAAGGTAAACACACATCATCAAAACTACCCCTACAGCCAACTCTAATTTCTCAGGAGGAAAACGTACCTCTTCCTATTTGTTGTGACATTTGCCATCACTACTACTGTCACCAGCGTTTTGGAGACGGATCTAGAAAGTTATAACAGCTATGGTCATATCTGTGATCCTGCTTTGGGGCATACATCCTAAATAGCACCCCTTTCAATGCTAGCATAAGTAGGTGTAGGTGTATAAATAGGCAAAAATAAATATACTTTTGTTCATTCATTTTGCATAAGTGGTCAAGTGGATTGTGCCAGCACTTTAATCTTTCTCTTTATTTATACATTTGCACGCAATTCTGGTGACATATGTTTTTTTGTCTTATGTATTCATTGTTATATGATAGGGTTTATTCAGTCTACAGGTTATCTGCAGTTTCAGCTCAGCAACTCCACATTGTATTGGCAAGTTTCTTCAGGAGGGAGGTATGAACTGACCCTACATAATGTATTGTTCTTGTGATAAAGAGAATTTCCAGAAATCATACTAAATTAACTATACGTTATAAAGGACTAACCAGGCAGATTAGCTTGTGATCAGGGCCCTCTTCACACAATATATTGGTTCATGTAGTTTTGTCATACCCTTTGAATGAATGTACTGTAAGGAGCACTGCCTAAATTGTTGGCACTATTAAAATAAAGGCTTGGAAGGTTTGAATCTCATAATGTACAATAAAGTTTTTTACTTGAACCTGTAGCCATCTTTCATACTTACCTACAAATTCCGGTTTTATCGAATAAATAAAAACGTTATGCTTCTGTAAGGTATGTTTAGCTCACAG
>VKOC01000002.1:29117927-29166859 GCA_009364415.1 Spea multiplicata | reverse complement strand
AGAGTGATGTATGGGAGGGGGGAGGAGGCAGATGGGAGAGAGACGGAAGTGACAGACCAGCCGGCAGTGAGGGGAATCCAGGTCCCCTGCAGCGTTGCGGGGGATCTGGATTCTGGTGTTATAATCCGATCTCTGTTTGAGATCGGATTATTATAAGGAGAGGAGTTTTTCAGAGCATTTGCTCTGAAAAAAAACTCTTTTTATAATCGATAAAAAACTATTCGATTAATCGATGATGAAATTCGTTGCCAACGATTTTCATAATCGATTATTATCGATTTTATCGATTAGTTGTTTCAGCCCTAAAATAAATATTAAACACATACTCAAACACATACATGTCTCTGTGGCCTGTAGAGTAATGTGTTGTCGTAATCTACTTACTATGAAAAGACAAATTTAATACCTACTTATTTTTATTATTATTTAAAATGGTTATTTTAAAGGCTGTACTGTACCTTAAAGCAATAGATGATTGAGTGGATGAGACGTAAAGGTGATATTTCGCCAACTCTAATGCAGCATTAGAAACATCCTTCCTACACCTGTTGTCTCAGAATGTTTGCTGGGTACCCTTAATTCTCACATGGCACTCTAGTAGGTTGTTGGGTTTCGTCAAAGTTGTTATGTTCTTTTGTGTGATTAAACCCTCAAAGAAAATAATTAAATGACAGAGCTGTAAATTTAATTTGCTTGTTATATTGGAAAGTGCAATTGATGTTTTGTCATAGTGGAACAGAACAGTTCCTAGTTGGAATTATACAGGGCCCAACAACCTCAGCTAATATTCTCTTTAATTAAAAGCTAATTGAGTGCGGTGCAAGTAGAGAGATTTGTCTTTTTATATGTAAAACTTATTTTATACAAATAAAGACAGTCAACCCCTGACTTATAGGAAGGAAATTTACAAAAAATTTAATTATTATTTTCTCAAAAATGTATTCCTTTAGCTGCTTGATAAGTTGCACTTCAAATCTGTGAAACTATATAACTGTACAATATAATATATATTACTATTATCATTTTAATTTTTTGTTCCTATTAATTCACGACTCCTCAATATTCTGACATTCATTTAATTTTCTCCTCTAGAATATTTCCCAGCTGCCCTGTGGAAGAGCTCTCTACACCTACGAAGGCAAAGAACCTGGGGATCTTAAATTTAACAAGGGAGACATCATTATTCTACGACGGAAGGTTGATGAAAACTGGTATCATGGAGAATTGAATGGAAACCGCGGCTTCTTTCCAGCTAGTTATATCCAGTGCATAAAACCTCTTACTCAACCCCAACCACAGGGAAAAGCACTTTATGACTTTGAAATAAAGGACAAAGATCAAGACAAGGACTGCTTATCATTTACCAAGGTAAAATTATGAAAAGGTACAGTTGGTGGAGAGAAACTGATAGATTTTACTTGTACTGTACACTTTAAATTGAGGTGTTATTATGACATATAAATATTTCTATTTACTACGTTGTTAGTGCAGAAAGGACATTACTGGATGGTTGGGAGGTATGTGGCCTGTGGAAAAACCCTAATGGCAACATTAGATATGGTATCATTGTTAGAGGGGAGCATCGCTACTTTGGCAAGTGCTCTGGCCTATCGAGTCGGATTTTTATTTTCAATTGAGGTACCAGCACTTTAGATCTGGCAGCAAGAAAAAAGTCTTACATGACAGTAAACTAAATCCAAGGTCAGGAGAGGATTAATCAATTGCGGGTTGACAGGCACAGCTAGATATTACAAATTAAACTTAGAAGCAGGGTATACTAAACATGGTGCTAATAGAATTCTTAGGAGATCCATCATCATGAACGTTCTACTTGTGCATTTTTATTACAGACGTTTGTCGAGGTTGATACCATTTATAGGGTCAACATAGAAAAAGGTGTAAAGTTATGTAAGCTTTCAGACCTGAGAGCTCTTCTTTAGAGTAAACATTTGCTTACAATTTGACTAGTACAACACATACCTTTATTGTGCTCTCGATGAGAATTGTTAAATGCTGTTTAGGTCTTGGGTGTTAAACTGAAGGTCTTGAGCACCGCAAGAAGGCTTTTTAATATATTAGCATGAGCACTTGCAGCTTAATAAAATGGGTGTAATGGAAAACCTGTTCTGATTTTGGACTTTTACTAAGTATAGAAGCACATGAGGAGGGTAAGGTTTTTTCTTTTTAAACATGGGAGATCATAGGGATGGTAAGTAAATATGCTTTTCTACAATTAAAAATGTTTAGAGGCTGGCACAAGAGGAGGTTGAATACATTTTTTGTAATTTAAGAAGCTGTTTGGTAAGAAGTGGATGTATGTATAATAAAATGTAGACATACCCCAGGACAAGGAAAGAATTTCCTACCCTCCAGAAACTCTCAATGCTTGCTGGATATGAGTGTGCCCCAGTATTATACAGCCATAAAAGCCACAACAATGTATATAAAGGGGTTCTACAAGATTTGGGTCTTGATCCTATATTGGATTAACACCTAAACACACTGTTAGCAGGAGAGTTTGAATGGGTGTTGAGGTTTCAACTCTCTCTTATACTTCGTTATTCTTCATGATTGGCCAAAGTGGCAAGTTTCTTCAGCAAGAAAGACTGAGCTGTCAGCGCATAATGCATAATTCAACTTGTAAGGAGACTTTGAAGAGATCTGTTGATTTAGCGTTATAAAGCATTAAAGCATTAAAAAGGGGCAGTCAAGTTCTTCTGGCAGAAGGGATTGGGATGGGTCTTTATAGTGTATAGAGCAGTCAAGGAGTTGAAACCACAACTCTCCTGCAAACTCTTGTTTCCTCCTAGAGAATAATCAGCATATCTGTCTATGCTATTGACTGTTTCTAACACTTTCTATTGACATTTTATATACATTTTATCATTTTTTTTTTACGTTTTACATATAACTCTTGATACCAAGCCTTGTATATGCACCTCTTACTGTATTGACACTTTGGATCAAGTGGCGGTAGAATATTAATAGTACACACCAATCTTTAATCATAATGAATGCTTTGAATTTCACACGCAAAAGGTAAACTTATTCAGATAGATAACAAAGATTACAGCAGTCGCAATTATGATTTGTCTGTATTACCAAACAAATGAAAACAATTCAATAATATTAGATGGATATCATTAGTCCTTACACCAGAACATTTATTTGCAGAAGACAAATGGAATGTGGTTTAGCAAAATTGCTTGCCGAGTAAGGTCATTTACAGTACAGTAAGCAGGGCACAAGTATGATTGGAGAAAGTTTGCAGGAGCATTGCATCTAATGAAATGGATCATACAGAATATAACAGAGCATTGAAAGGTATTGAATACCCTCAGAAAGCCAGGAGAGGTTAGAAGACATGATATTAAAAAATATTTTTTCCTCCAGTGGAAAAAGATTGGTTTGCTTTTTGCTTTCTCTTAGAATCTAATAAGGGACTTTTCCTCATTTTCTTTCCCTAATTTTATTTGGTTCTATAAGAGGACCATCAGAAATTTCTATTATCAGACTGGTTATCTATTAACCTGAGAATGTATCAATATATATATATATATATAATATATATATATATATCGTGATAATGTCTATTTCAAATTCTAAAGGAATACTGTATATCTGCTATAATTACATAAAGGTTAACAACAACATTTTTTAAATACCATCTAAACAAAAATACAAACGATAAAACATATATTTTTCAAAATAAGGGCCTGGTACATTCATCCCAGAGGGCAGGGCAATCCAAGCAGTCCTATTTGGCTGGCAACACATTCAACGTGCATAATTGATTTGTGTATAAGACACACTTATTGGAAGATGGTACCTAGAAAACACCTGAAAGGAACACAATGAGTATCTGGGCATCATGTAAATGCTGCCAAAGAGTGTTTGTCACTCATCAGGTGGTAGCCCAAGTGCGACCCAATTTAGGTTGCATGCACTTGAATGCGATAACTTGCAAAGCAAATTGAATATTAATCAATGGGACCCTCCAGTGTCCAATACAGAATCAGCAATGATAAATCCATATTAGAGTACTTTTTGTAATTGCTTTTATAGGCATTCTTTAGCTGAAAAAGGTGTGCTTACATTAAGGAGGAACATCAGATTCAGTGCACCATCCTCTAGGATAAAGGATCTCCTGACTACTAGAGAGGTCAGACACCTCTTTCCTGCCAGCCCCCCTTCAGTCTTGAGTAGCCCTTAATTTTCTTTTATCTGAAAAATTATTTCCAGACTATTTCTGATAAAGGATTTTCAAATAAGGGATACTCAACCTGTACAGAATGAGAAGAGGGCCCTGCTCTTGCGAGTTTATTGGAGATATGTTTAAAAAGGCTAGTAATATATTTATTTCACAGACATCAGGGAAGTGTTTGCCTCAATAAAGGCAACTTAGGTTATTTACTTTACCCGTGCTTGCAGTCTGCTTCCTGGCAGGCAGCGTCACAGGTTCTGCTGTGCATGTGTAAGCAATACTCTGAGTGCATGCACAGGTATATGTCGAGTTAATTTAAATGGGTAGCTATGTCATAAAAATGAGGTGCCTTTAAATGATTATAAGAATGTTCCCACTCTGCAGTCATGAGACGAGACCTTAAAATAAGGGTTTCTGCTACAAGAATATTAGGGTACATTTAACTGAAAATATATATTGATGTTATACCCTGCATTATGTTGTTGGATGCAGGTCTCACTTACAAGTATGCAAAGACTATTGTTGGTCCCAGTGATCAAAAGATAAAATCTATACTGAGAGGGCATAGAATTGGGAGGAGGTTGCTCCATAATAGGTGACGGTTACAAGAAAGCAGTACATTACCTAAGTACGGACAGAGTTTAGACAGTAGATTGATTTTTGTCTCATGAGAAGCATAAAATCAGCCTCCGGTGTACATCCCTACACTGACGTATGTGAAGGATGTAGCAGCAGCTGCCTTAAGTCGCTTTTTTAGATAATCTAAATAGAACGCTAGCCGGGGAGTTGAGTGATTGCGGTGTAAGTGGTTGGAGAAACATGAGAAAATACTCTGCATGCCTAAAGGGACACCCCCACTACATATGCATATGAGAGTGCTTTTAATATGCATTTCTCCAAAACAGAAGGAAAATAAAGCACTTACCTGTCCTATAAGTTGTAGTTCTGCTGTAGCAACTGCGCTCCTCCATTGTGGTCTGACATTTCTTGCCACTGATTAAAGCAGTCAATCAATGACAGAAAAATGCCTCTCATTTTCCACATTCCACATTCCACATTCTCATTTCCAGATTCCAGTTATAGATGGGTATATAAGGAGCAACATCCATGCGCATCACCCGCCGTATCGGTCAAATTGCTAAATCAAGTTGAATCTATGCAGCGTATTCACTATTGATAAGCGGTCTTAACAAGGAACCAGAAACATCTATGGGATAAGAATATCATTTTATGGCATGTATGATAGAGTTCATGATCATTTTGTGTTAACGTTCATGATTGTCTTCATTTAAATCATATGTTGTACATTTCTGAATTCCTGTTAGCTTATTTTTACGCTCTGGCCATCAGCCGTAGCATTTTCTAAGTACTGTAATTTTTTGTAGTACTGAAAAGATAGATTGTCATTTGTAAAAAAAAATAAAAAAAAAAAAAGATATCGAGGAGTTTATTGCATTAAAAATAGGTCACTTGCTAGGAGTAAAAAAATCCCACTGAGGAGGTGGATACAAAGAAAACTGGAGGAGTGAAAAAGTCTTGAGGCACTCCAGTGAAATGCTGTACAATATCCGCTGGTCTGGAGTCTGCCAGCATCGCTTCGCCTTTTATTACAGAGCACCGGGAGTCTGCTAAATGTATTCTCTTGCACTACAAATAATGTGGGTTAATATGGACCTTGCACCGTCATTCACACTCCCCTACAATAGGCTGGAATAGGAAGACCTGAAAGTTCATGGATCAGTTCCACTGAGTACCATTTCCGCCTAGCTCACTGATGAAGATAGCTGTAAACCTCATGCTGGCTCTACTAAGTTTTATCTGCCCCGGGAGAGATGTTTACGTCTTTGGGAAGTGTTACAACCTCTTTGTTTTGACATCTGCAAGCAATCCTTCTCTTTTAGTACATTTGAAGTCAGAAGTCTGTAGTCTATCTTAGCAAAATCAGCCCAGTGGAAATTTGGGATGAAACGGGTCTTATATTTGTGATAACTTAAACATGTCGTTTGTGATTATATGTATTAACTAAACACATCTCGCAACCTCTTTTGTACCGACCTGGGCAAGCAGGAAAGCAGAATAGTCACGTTATGTTACCCTGCTACATTCCTGCTTCTCTTGGGGAGTAAAAGAGAAGGGTTTTCATTTTGGGTCACTTGCCAGACCCGCACATTTCATTTGCTATGTGATCGAATGGTATTGTGCTCCTGCCCTGCGTGTGTAGCGTGAGAACATTTTATGCAGATTTACACTAATGTTAGAATAAATAAAAATTGGAAATATGACAAAAACTGCTTACAGTTAAGCTGCTGCAAATATAATATTTGTACATTTTTCATACACACCACAAATGTATCACTATAAAAAACCATATATATGAAAGTACTGTAACCACATATTCATTCTGGATAATTGTTATATGCCCTTTTCATTCAGTTTGGTCTCCGTTCATCCATATCTGATGCTGCTGAAGCGTGTTTCATATTTTCCTCTTTATCTGCTTTATTTTTTTAAGAAATGCCGTGGCATAAAACAATATTTTTTTTGCAGGATGAGATTCTGACTGTGATCAGACGTGTCGATGATAACTGGGCAGAAGGAATGTTGGGAGACAAGATTGGAATTTTTCCGATTCTCTATGTAGAGGTAAGAGAAATCACATTTTTAAATTTAAACAAAGGCTCCGTTACCATCTGACAGCAACTCTCAGTAGAATAATTTCATTCAAATCAGCCCTATGAATAACATTAAGATTGTTTTTGCCGTTCTTCATGGTGAAACACATTCTGATGTACTCTAAACCTGTTTTTCCAAATTGAAAGCAAAAAACTTGACTAAATAGAGCATATTAGTAGAGTCAGATAGCTCCAAAAACACACACATAGCAACAGAGTGAAAAAGCACAGGTTACTTTGATTAATGTGCTGCATGGGTTAGTTACTGTGCATCTATCTGCTGACAGAGGGGAGGTTGTCTGCTCCTTCCAGTCTCTTTAAAAGTATCAGTGCTTCTTACAAGCTCTGTTACATTGTATCAGTCATTGGGGAGCAATCAATGCCAGGTCCTATTGTCAGTGGAGACAATCAATTTTAGATCACAGCTTTCTCCCTACACGGTCCCCTGTAGAGCTGGTCTGGGAATCCAACCTGCAACTGGCTAGACCTCTAAAATATGATAACGCTGGTCAAAAACGAACCCCTTTGGAAACCCTAAATGCAGCTCAATGGTAAACCAACCATGCAAAAATGATATGGTTATGATCAACCAAAACTGTCTGACCTTTTCAAGGAACACAAGTTGATTTAAATGAAGTGGCTGATTTTCTACTTTTTACAGAAGTCCACAGATAATGTCCGTTTGATTCTGAATTAATTTTCAAATATCACTTGTAGTAGAAGGTTCATATGTTCTTTTAATCACTGTAATGTGAATTAAGGCTCAGGAAAACGCATGTATATGGATTCATCGGTTTGCTACAGCATTATTATTAATACCATTACATATGCTGTATGTGAAGTAGATTCTCATGAAAATCCAAATGTTGCTTTAAAATTCAGAATACCAGACAATTTTTTACAGGGGTTTCACAAGTATGGAATTGTCACAAGTATGGCATTGTCGGAGTGCAAGACGGATAGTACTATTTGGTCTGTTTGCTAAGACATAAGTGCCCAGTTAGGCTAAGGGTTAACTTGACTGATGGGACTCTCACACATGCTAAAACTCACAAATTTGTATATATACTAATGTAGAAATTGTTTGCAAGTGCATGCAAGTTTAATGTTTTTGAGTTTCAGGTGAGGGCATGATATGAGCCGACACAGATGTCACCTTAAATTCCACTTGGGGGGGAAGAAGTGAAAATATGCACATGTCAAGTAACTAGTGGGTCATTCATTTGCAAGTTGCTTTCTTTTTTCAAGCCCCATCATCTTTATCTGCCTGCAGTCGCTGGTATGTGAGCCGGGGGTGATTTTTTTTATGTAAGTGCAAATGTGAGTTGGCGATAGTGATTTGGATGAGTTGCAAGATTTTTTTGATCACTAGTTTGCACTTTACGTGTGCATTTTAATGAAAAGACCTTCTTGTGCTAGTTATGTACAGAAAAAGATCTACGTAGTCGCCTTTTTTTCACAGGTGTATTTCATCTAACCACGCTCTATCTCCCCATACATCTATATGAAACACTCTGCACAGCTGCTCAGTTCTGCCACTTTTAGATTGATGGTACTTTAGTTTGTTCACCATAGAGAGAGTTGCCAGGAGAGTTTGCAGTATAGTGGTTTTCCCTTTTCATTATTTTACTATTCGCCATTTACTATTATCACTGGCAAGTTTGTCCTGCGAGAAGGTCAGAGCTGGCCCTGCAGAATGCATAATTCAACGTGACTTTCCAGAACTGATCTACTGTAGTTTGGGGTAGCCGTATTAGTCCAGTGTATGCGAATGCAAAAAAACAGAATGTTGCAGAATCTTGTAATACCTTTTTTATTGGACTAACAGTATTTAAAATAATAGACGAGCTTTCAGGAGTCCTCCCTTTGTCAAGTCAAAAGCATTTCTGACCAAGCAAGTGAAAAACACAGTTTAAAACAGTTTAAAACTGACCAGTACATGTTCTGATACAGGGTTAAAACAGGGGTTAAAATAACAAGATAGAGAATTTGCAGACAAAAAACTAAGAGGGTCGTAAATAGTAAATAGTGGCATATACTGCACAGATAAGGCAAGGGGGGAGCAGGGGTGAGCATGTAGGAGAGAGGGAGAGAAGAAGAAAAAAAAAAGGCACAGGTTATAGGAAGTTTTGATAATGTGCTAAGAAGCTCAAATCCACATTAAGTCCTCTGTTTTTACAATCATAAAAATGTATCATTTTGGCTTCAAATGTCTTTCTTTCTTGGGTGTTTTTGAAATGACCTCTCAGTGTTTTGATTTTGAGGTCATGTATGGAGTGGCCAGTTTGGGTAAAGTGGTGCCCAACTGGGGTGCAAAAGTTTTCTTCATCATGATGTTGATGGAGTATCTGTGTAGATTCATCCTTTTATTAAGTTGCTGGCAGGTTTCACCGATGTAACACCCTATAGTACATTTGGTGCATTGAATCATGTATACAACATTCTGTGAAGTGCATGAGTATGATCCTTTAATATTGAATGTCTTGTTGTTGTGGGTGGCTGTGTTGCTGGTACAGATGTGTTGACAAAGTTTGCATCTAGCTTTGTTGCATGGTTTGCTTCCATTATCTGTGTGTGTTGTTTCGGTATGTAGTTTGCTACTGATCTAACTATACATTATACATGGCCAGCCAAGATCTTCCTACAACTGAAGCTCACTGGGGTTTGTTATTCATAATGTAGAATAAGGTCAAGGAGCTGAAACGCAACTCTAATGACAACTCTCCCTTTAGGCAATTAACCCCATTGGTGGTGGAAGCCTATTTTGGGATGAAATGCGCTGGGCGTCAACTGTTAACATTCTTTAAACTCTGTTGGACTTTATTTTGGCTGCTGTCACAAATTTATGCTGGAATACTGTTGAAGAAGCTGCCTTTGTATTACACTGTAGGAGGAATACTTCACAGTTCTATATATATTATATTCAGTTGATGGAGGGAAGACCGCACTGACTCCGTCAGTCTCCTCCTAATCTGTAGAGTCAGTGTGGCAAGTAGTTTTTTTCTTTCTTATGGGATTTTTTTTTATGTGATTGTATGCCAGGGAGAGGAGGGAGCAAATGCTTGCCCAATCAATATTAAAGACGGCCCTCATTATGTTTATGGTACATTTTCATCATCAATTCATTATTATATATATTTATGCAGCTAATTAGGATGTGTCACCTTGTTCTCACTTGTCAAAAAAAACTACTCGTACAAACCTAAAGCCTCAAACAAAAATGTTAAATTGTATTTATTATTAACCCTGCGTAGTGTGTTTCAGGAAATGGGAGTAGGAAAGCTGCTATATTTCACACTGTTTCACAATAACCATTTCTATTTGAAATAAAACTGGTTAAGATGTCCAATCCCACAGCGTTATGTTATCACTGTGTGAATGTTGAGCATACTACTTCACAATATCCTATTCAGTGGAGCAGGTAGTACGTTGTGTTACTATATAATTACTTCAGGGCTTTGGTTTTTAGAATATTCCAAACAATACCTTTTTAGAAGCAAGTTTCTGTTAATGGGGGATTTCACAGCTGATTGCTTCGAGCAAATGAGAAGCAATTAGCCTAACAAAACCTTTACTAGTAACCTACAGAAAAATGAGAACACCACTGATTATTCATTTTCTGTCCTTAAAGTGACACTAGAGGCTTAAATGTTTACTGCTATGATTGGGGATGATAGACATTGCTGTATTACCCCAAGACAGAATGGAGTTTCTTCCCCGAAGCTGATACTTTTTATTGGGCCAACATGTAGAGTTATCTGTTTTCAGGACCTCAGAGGTATTTTGTTCACAAGGATTGGGAAAACCCTCAAGAGGTGAGTGAAGGAAATCACAATGTAATCTATGGAGGTTATTAAAAATAAGTCTTTTTTATCTGAGTAAGTACTCTCCATAATTGTTTTGCCTTTTAACCTGAAGCCATGTCGGCTAGACCATTTTAGGTAAGTGCGCCTATGACCAATCAAAAGATTCACTAGTCACTGTAGGTTGGACTTTAAAGATCTAGAGCTATTGAACACCAGTGTTACAAACAATAAGCTAAAAGAAGAGCAACAAAAAATATAAACATAAGCGCGTCCACAGGGGTATACTGTCACTAACGGCGGGTCAGGCAGTGGATCCACGCTGCAGTACAAGGAAAGGCGCCCCCAAGCGGTGATGAGGAGCTACACAATACTGAGCTACGTAGATTCCTGGTAGAAGAATCAGCAACCAGGGGTCCCCAATAATGCAGGAACACGGAGATAATACAGGGAGTAGGCAATCGGGTAGTCAGGTACAAGCAGAGTTCAGGTAACGAAATACAAAGAGAGATTCAAAACGCTAGTGAAGGCAAACAAGGCACTATCACAGGCAAGGGATAACTGCAGGCTGAGGGTTTAAATACCCCTCTTGCTCCAGGATCCTCCTACCCCCTAAATTAGGGGGAGGAGGAAAAAAGATAAATACCCCTTTAAGACGCGGTATGAATATTCATGAGATAGCTGTTCGCGCATGCGTGAACGGCTCTCATGACATTGAGGCGTGCGTCCCGTCTAGATCTCTCGATCCTCGCGGGGACGCGCGTCTAGCGGCAGGATGGACCTCGCCGCGTTTCCCACGAGCGGGACGAGCAGGGGGTTGAACGCGCGGGCTGCGTCTCTGCTCCCCTGCTCAAGGAAGCCCCGGAACCACCGGCAAGGTAACATATACCTATTAAGCTCTTCTGCTGCTAAGGTCTTTGCAAAGATGGAAGTTGAATAGCTATGGAGTTCCAGTGACTTATACCTAATGTTAAAGCAGTGGTCATGCACAAGTCATGATCTTATAAAAGGTATATTTAAAGTAAAAGCACACATTTAACCATTTTTATTAAAACCAGCAATACTTTGGGGATGGTGTTATTAGTTAAAAAAAAAGTATAAATGTTTTGTAGGTATCTAGCTTAAACCTTCTGTACTAGTTTAACCCGCTAAGTAATTTACATAATGAATTACCGGTACTTCTGCTGCCCTGCCCTACCCTTTTCTCCTTCCTCCTCACCCTACCCTTTTAAGTGCTACCAGAATAAATGAACATCCACCAAATGAGAGAAATAGCTTAGCAGAGAGTATTATATTACAAATCCAGAGAACAGGACGTTTAGATCATACCTATTGTTAAAAAAACATAGAATTTGGAAAAAGCGGCTAGGTTTTAATGATTCTTTAAATATATGATCTCAATAGGGTCTTCTTTCCCTTATACTGTCTAGACAATTTTATTTAGACTTTAAAAGATTAGTCATCTTGAAGACATACTTACAAATCATCATTGTGTCTTTCTCCCTCAATGCTGTAGAACATATTCATTTACTGTATATCGAGGCACATATTTTTCGGCAGAGCTTGACAATCATTTTTAGTGAACTGTACTTTTATACAGAGTACAGAGTAAGTTCAAGAATTTTTAATGGATTTTGTGACAGAAAGGCCTATATTTAGACTGTTCGTCACAATATAATGACATCATTCTAAATATTGACAGCAGGTACTTGTCTGGAATGGAGTTTTTATTGACTCTTTAGACAATAACTGCATGTTGTCTTGTTCTTTTTTTTCCCAAAGGAAATTCAATATGAAAGCAGGCAAAGGTTCATGTTGAACAAATGAGCAATCATTAACAAAATGTAGAAGGCTAATCTGGTCTGCCCATTTTAATCACCTCTTGGTCTCATCTTAGATTTAGGATAGCCATATGTCTGTCCCAACAATGTTACGTTTTCAACACCGTTTAAGCCTTTACCGCTTATGCAGGGAAGCTGTTCCAACGTATCAGTAAAGTCAAAAGATCACTATTGGGTTAAAATATCACTTTGTCCTTTTCATATCTGTGGACAATGTCATTTCTTTATTGTACCATCAATAAACGGAATTTGAGTTTAAAAAAAAAAATATATCACTTTGTATAGTCAGGACATTTATATATTCCAAATTACGAAATGCTACTAGCAGAATAAGTTCCTTTCTCAATTGTGACAACCTATAACTAATAATACACGGTCAGGTTCCTCTACAAAAAGCAGATAGCTCAAAGTAACCCTGCACACACAACATTAAGTTAAAATAAAATAGAATACTAGTTGTGCTCTTTTCCTTTCCTTTTTGTGTGAGTATGTGTATATATATATATATATATATATATATATATATATATATATACCGAGTCGAAATGCATGGCATTTCAGACAAATTGCTGCGAATAAATGTTTTGACAAATGGACAATTATGCTTTGTGAAGAAAAAAATCTTGGCAGTGCTTGAACATGATATCAATAGGGAGGCTTCTTGCATAGCAGTAACTACGGTCAGCATTTTTACCCAAATTGAGAGATCTAAGTATAAAAACAGATGTAAGAAGAATATGGACTATCTGGGAAAGACATAAGTGCATGATAATGAACAAATGTAACTTTCAGGTCCTGTCTTGCTAAGAAAACACTTGCTCAAAAGGCTTTTAGTGATACTGTGTTCAAGGCGGCGGATATTCTCAAGCACGTGTTTTATTGTTAGTATACACCATCAAAATGTACGTAACTCACAATCTAACAAGGCTTTAAACGCCGTACTATACATACATAAAATGTTAACCATGTAGTGCAATAATGGAGCTGACTGAAAATCCAACTTCAGTCTCGTATCACTACTAACCAATACATTGGTTTAATAAGAAATAAGCGTGCATTTCTTTCATTTAGTGTGAGTGATAAACACTGCCTTTTCGTCTGTATAGTTTTCGAATGATACAATCTTTTTGACATTCGTCGAGTTTCACTGTGTTCCACATGACCTATTCACAACTAATTGACATAGCTAATCTTTCACAGTTTTAGATTTACTATGTCACTCATTACCTCATTATCTGCAGACAGTATGAAAGCCATTTATTTATAGGAAAAGATGCTTATTGACGGATGTAGCGTCTCTTTATCACCCCAGGGTCTCCCTACGCTGTCTGTCTTTTTCTTATTACACATAGCAGTCGTTTGCAGGCAACACATTAATTGTATAACTTTGGATTGCATCATTTATGCTGAGGAAGTCTAATTAAAAATCTGATAGGTAGTGATAAATCTGCATTAACCCATCCAATGCAGCAGGGATTCGTGATTCCTGATGTGTGTATGGCACTTGTATGGCACACCAAGGGAAGCTCAGCTTTAGTATGGTCTAAGACGTCTATTAAGACGTGTAAGTATACAAAATACATACTTTTAGGGTAATGTAGCAAATTATTGCTGATACATACTTGCAATAACAATGCTTTCCTTTTTTGACTGGTTAGTAAACATTTTTCATTGTTATGAATTGCCAGGTTATTGCTTTCAGCCAAAAGAGCTGCCATATGATCAAAATGTACTTTTTACAGAAAAGAATAAAATGTTGGAGAAGGTCACCCACATTTTCGATGCAGACATTAGGCAATTATTATACAACAAATACAATACGATTCACATATTTTAACAATTTTAGTAAATTCCCTTTTTCACTTGTGGATGTCTAAACCATATGATTAACCAGGCTTTAACAGCTAATCTTAACAACAACTGAGGCAACACACTCTAGCATAAAACCCCATTTATTTCACTGCTCTCTATTTAATATGTTTCACTTATAACCCTCTAGAGTGTAAGCTGGCGAGCTGGACCCTGTCTATCTAATGTATGGGTTTGTCTTAGTCTGTCACTTCTAGTTTTGTCAGGCCCTTTGAATGTATGTACTGTAAATAGCACAGAGTAAATTGTTGGCGCTGGTAGATGCTTTGTTACTGAACTAGTAGCTAAATGTGCCAAATATTTATAGGCCTCAATTTCTTCCACAGTTGTTACAATCTGTTGTATAGTTGGTATGTTCATGGTTGACATGTCATCCACATTGTTCACACGCTATACTTAGTATTAGCAAGATCATGGAATAGAACATGCATATTTAAGTTTCCCTCCTGTCTGATAAGTGGGCTTCCTCTGTGGTGACATAAACTGGGGTGTACCTAGAGGGGGGAGCCTATATTTGGCACCCCCCTATCATCCCCTGGCCTTGTCACTCCCCTATAACTCACATATGCACGCATTTTTACACACACACACACACTCACATTTGCACAAATTTACTCACTCACCCCATCACACATACACACTCACATACTCACTAACACACACTTACACCCTACAAACTCATGTTGGCACATACTCCCTCTCTCATACATGCAGATCATGCTCATACACACCTATGCTCACACACACTTACACATACACATCCACAGGGCAAAAGTAGGCACTGAAGACTATCCCTGAGTCTAGTGTGGCATTATCTGCCTGGGCCTGTGCAAGTATAAGCCAGACAGGGCTACAATATGGAGCTAGGCATTTATTTTATCATTTTGTTTTTAAGGTGTTTGAAGCTTATGATTCCTGGGAGTGCCATTTCTGGCCCTCAGCTACGGGAATTTGTCACAAAATATTGAAAGGGTATGACAATACTAGAACGGACAGATTAGGCAAATAATTGATACATTAGGTAAAGAGGGCTCTTACTCACAAACTCGGAATCTAAAGGATTAGCTCAAATGATTCATTTGAATATTCTATAAAAATATATCTTAAACTAAAAGTAAACTCTCAGAACCAGATGCATATCTGAATTTTTACTCCACTGTCATACTGTATGAATTGTTCACTGCCACACAGCAATATAATCTTGCAGCTTTGCATATAAAGAACCACATTTGTAATATTATAATAATATAAATTAACAGCCTCTCTTTCCTGGCAGGCAGTAATGTTTTCACACGGCTGAAAGCCCATTTCATTTTGGCAAATGTCTTCTCTCCATGCTGTTATTTTATAGCCCGGAACAGTTTTAACTTTTAGAAAATTGAGAATTTTGTACAAATTATCAAAAAGTGTTTACGCATCTCAATTTACAAAGTTCACCCATCTTTAAATGTAAAGCCCCTTTTTTGGATGACTTATTTCACAGTTGTGGATGGTTATCTCTTGCACAAACTAAATATTGTCCAGCTGTTTCATTAAAATCCCTGGACGTACATAACTCTTTTGTCGCTACTCTGCTCAATTTATGTTTTTGGAACGCTTGTTTATAAAAATGGAATGATTCCAATCTTCAAAATTTGCTTTACAAATCAGTGAAGTGCTCTATGGTATTTGTACGTTTATTTTAACTTTTTCGGGGGGGAAGGGGTAGTATCAAATTATTGTTAATATCATATTAATATATTTGTTTTTATGATTTCAAAATTGATTAATTGATTAAAATTGTTGTGGCATACCAGCACATCACTGATTAATGTGACAGAAAATATTTGAAGAAAAGGAGCTTTTTGGTTTGTATTGAATTTTATAGATTAGCCGGCTACATGAAATGGCCTCACAATCAGGCGTGGATCAGGGTTATCGAAAGAAAGACGAGATATGACTCGTTTGGCTCATAACCCCAAATTGACTACTATCCTTTTATGCGGCACTTTCATTGTTGCTCTACTTGCTTTGATGTGGGTTGACCATTGTAACAGGTTTAGTTTTACAACACCTTCTTGGCCATTGAGGTATCTAGTTGGGGTATGGCTAGATTTGACCACCGTTGCCCTAAGCCACTACCAATAAATAAGCTTCCTATCCTTAGCACCCTTTCCTTTGTGCATTTGGAAGCTCCTTTGCTTTAGTAATATAGGGTGGATAGTGGGATGCTCCTACCCCTCTGGCTTTTAGGACCTTCATTTTTTCAATCACTTTTTATATATTGATTTGTAAAGATAGTGTTTTGCACATCCCAAGCTTTCTAGAATACACGTGTCGAATACCCCTTCTGCTAAAATGTTTCCTTAAAGATTAATATTTTGAGTATATTTAACATAATTATAAGGCAAACAGTCCTTTCCGACAATAAAGTTATCTATGTGCTGCTCATAGCTTTGAGCAGCATGCCACGCATTGTGTGTGATGAATGGAAAGTATAAGAAATATATAAGCAAGTTCCTAGATTGCTCCTTTGGAATCTGTGTGTTATTTCATTTATGTGATTTAGTTTGTGAATGATGTGCATGGCTCCCAGCACATGCTGTTCTAGTATAAAACATTCCTTCAATCCCACAGTACAGATGAAATCATACCCAGCTTTAAAATACCGAGGAATTTGTTCAACAGAAAAATAACTTCAAATAAAAGACGCCTTAAAATGTTTTTCTAACAAGTGGAAAGAAAAGGATTACAGTGAGCCAAGCACAAGAACTGCAGGCAAGCTAATGATAAAAACACCCCGATTTAAATAAAGTGGTCCTTGTTTATTTTGGGTAAAGCATCACAAGTGGCAAGATATAATGGTATGTTATTGTTTTTCGTTTTTGTTATTTAAAGTAGAATTTATTGTTGATTATTCATAAAATGAAAAAAGGATTGTTACTGCTAAGGTTTTTATCTCTGGATAAAATGTTCTTGTGCCCCACTTCTGACCTATTACGTATGATTTATTCCTGCCATGAAAAAGTATAAGATCAAGATGTAGTAGGAAACACTCACATAATTGACCTATAGCACCTCTCTTAGCCTTCAGTCAGAGATCTTGGAATAGTCTGTTATTTCTTAAATCGAAATGTCATAAGCCGTTTTCTTTTATTTCAATTTCCCCTCATGCATTTATAGTTGTGAGTATTTCTACTGTGCCTTTAAGCTGGATGTTTGCAAAAATAACCGGGAGAGAAGTAATGAAACCTTGGAAGGAATAATGCTCTCTGCAGACTTCCATCTTCCAGGCAGAATTCTGGCAATGATTGGAATAGCTGCTGCAATAGGTCACTGTTTTGTGAATTACTGCTTCTCATTTCTCTGCATAAATATTATTCTTTGTGATATAACGTGTCATAACACTTTACATTTCCAACCAAATAAAAGGTCAAGTGTTCAGCAACAGTTTTCCTGCGTATGTTCTGTTTGCTTTTCTGATTGTGTCGCAGTATCTGTAAGAACTTTACAGATAACTGTAAGAACTTTCTGACCCTGCCTTGGTCTGGGGGGAGAACCATGGGCAGTTTTAATGAAAAGAATTATCTGAGCTCAACTGATTGCATAACTCAATTATGTTTAAGAATAATGAAGGAGGTAAGTGATTCAGTCATGACACAGTCCTAAATCCATGCATACTTCATGCAGCACACCTCCTAAGCGTCTCTGTTTAGGATTGACAGTTACTCTTTTTGGCCTCAAATCTCCCCATCCTTCTTTCCTTCACCAATGCCCTTCAGAATATGGTGGGTTTAGGGGTAGACAAAAGTTCTACAGCCCTAAAAGTTACGATAATGTATAAAGAACCAGCAGAAAATCAGTTTATACATTAAAATATGTAAATAAAACATATTTATCCAACTGTGCAGGTCCAGGAAGCTTTACTTAGATCAAACCACCTGGTTTTGCTACATTTTAGCAAAGCCAAATGTGATCTCATTCTATTATGTGTTCTGTTTATTGGTTGCATAGCAAGTCTTAGTATTAGACTTACATGTAGTGGTTTGTCTATCAGTGTATTCTATAACAAGCCAACCAGGATATTACACATAACCTTTTCATTTTTTTTCTTAGGCCAGTGTCTTTTGGAACATATTCCTTCGGTGCTGTAAATGTTTATTGAACGTCTGCACTGTAGGGAGTTCTTTAGACTGGGAAATATACTTAACAACTTCATCAGATAATGGTCCAACATCGCCTTTCTTTGGGATTGTTTGAATGGGCTAAAGTATAAGCAACAGAATTCACAGAAGTGCCACAAAGAAGATGGACAAAGGAAGGCACTTAATGACATTTTTATGTGATTTTGTGGCATATTGTATGTATTGTATGGTAATACACTATATGACCAGTATGTGGGCATCTGACATCAAATCTATATGAAATTGTTAGACATCACATTCGATGGACATTATATGACGTCTCCCCCCCCCCGCTTGTGGCTCTTAACACCCTCCACTTTTCTGGGAGGTTTGTAGGCACTGATGTTGGACAAGAATGCCTGGCTCGCAATCAGCATTCCAATTCATCCCAAAGCTGTTCAATGGGGTTATAGTCAGGGTTCAGTGCAGGTTCCCCACACACCACACACATAAAACCATGTCTTTATGGACCTTGCTTTGTGAACTGGGCCACATTAATGCTATACAATAAAGGGTCTTCCTCAAAACTGTTGCCAGAAAGTTGAAAGCATACGATTGTCTAAATTGTATTTGTATCCTCTAGCATAAACAATACACTTCACTAAAACCAAGTGGCCAAGCTCAAACCCTGAAAAACAGCACCAGGCCATTATCCATCCTGCACCGAATTTTACAGTAAGAACAATGCATTCTGGTAGATAGCATTCTTCTGGCATCTGCCAAACCCAAATTCACCCATCTGACTTCCAGGTGGTGAACTATGATTCTTCACACCAGAGAACACGTTTTCACTGCTCCTGAGTCCAGTGTCAGTGTGCTTTAATTCATGGAGTCCATTCCATGAAGCTCCTGACGCACAGTGCTTGTGCTGATGTTGGTTCTAGAGGCAGTTTGGAACTATGTAGTGAGTGATGCTTCAGAGAACAAGCAGTTTTTACACGCTAAGCAATTCAGCACCCAATGGCCCTGCTTTGTTATTGTGTGCAGTCTCATTTTAATTTTGAAATCACTGAGCTCTTCAGTGCGACCCATCATACTGATAATGCTTGTCCATGAAGATGGCATGTCTATGTGCTTTATTTTATACACCTGCAATGAGTGTAGATGAAAGTGAATAAACTTTATTCAATTTAAAAAAAAATGTGGCTCAACCCAAATGGATATACAGACATGGAGCAATTTTTATTTTTTTGCATCATAAAGCAAAACCAAGATTAGTATTTTACATTTTACTGGACCTATAAGTCACTTTGAAACTAAAAATGTATGATTCTAATGTTTGGTTTGCAAGTAGAAACTTTTGTTTCTCTAAACTCCATGGAAACGGCAAGATGTGATCAATCTTTTTTCGTTTTACTATAAAAATACTAAATCCACTGCAAAATGAACCACTTTTCACCATCAAACACATTTGGGAATGAAGGCATGCTGTGCACCTCATTAAATCATTTCAATGGAAGGATTTTCTATGATTTCAATGTACATTTATTTATATAGCGCCTGCCAATTCTGTAGCACTGTTACAACAGACTGCGCAAATAATTTAAAATCACACACAATAATAAACTATTACAAAAGGAGAAGAGGGCCCTGCTCTTGTGATCTTA
Organism: Spea multiplicata; assembly: GCA_009364415.1. NCBI lineage: Eukaryota > Metazoa > Chordata > Amphibia > Anura > Pelobatidae > Spea > Spea multiplicata. The sequence goes on along the minus strand of VKOC01000002.1, from coordinate 29,146,700 downwards.
CAATCTAGTATTTGTAGAATTTTCTGAGCATTCATACCATCGAACATATGATTGTTCTATGAGGTTTAGTCGGGCTGTTTAATTGTTAACTGTTTTCCTTACACTGGTAAGGCCAATTAAGTTTTGGTCAGGAATTTAAATTGAACCCATTGAGCTTTCTTAATCATCCTTAATCTTGTATTCCCAAGCAAAGGTTCTTATGTATCTCCTCATATATAAAGGGCCAATATGTATAACCTTTCCTCTGTAAAATAAAATTACATTGCTAAAGACTATGGCACCTGGGATATTAATTCCACCAAGTGACAACGTAACAAGTGCAAGGAACAGGCTGTATTCATGCATCTCATTATAGTATTGGCGAAACCTGAAGTGTTGTCTGTCTTCTAGCGATTGCTGGGTGATTATAATACTGCCGTTGAATGCGGTAGCTCTATTTCTTGAGTCTGGTTTCTTCGGAGATGTCAGTTCACAATAGCTACATTGAAATTAAGTATCTACTTGAATTAGACGGAACCATCTGGTTTCTCTGAAAATGGCAGTCTGCTGGCAGATAACAAGAAGCGTTAGTCTGGGAAATTATTAAATGAGAAATTATGAACATGGTAGGATTTTGAAATGAGATCAACTGTTGAAGGTATATCTGGCAGACGTGTGGCAGACGTGTGAGTTGTGTGGTGCTGGCTGATAAAGGTCTGGTATTGGGGTAGAGCTGGTGACATGGCATTTTATTAGTAAGCTCACTTACTCACTGCTGCTTATTCCAACACGACTTGGAAAATGACTAATTAGAGCTGGTGGGCAGGATTGCAGATGTCTTGCCCACTACCTGACTCCTCATTGCTGAATTAAAATAATCTTGGGCTGTGCTGTATTACATTTTCTTTGGATACAAAAAAAGTAAGTTAAACTGCTGTAAAGTTACTGAGACCCTCCAGCCGTTAGATTGTTTTAATGCTCATTGAAGTCCGATCTGTTCTTATCTCCTATGATTTGTGACGGTTCAGCAGATATCACTCCTTCCTTTTCAGCTATCCAGGATTTTAGACATGTTGTACCTAGTCTCTGGGATTTCCTACCTCGTTCCTCTTACTTATTTTGACTTTACCTGCATGCTAAAACTTTGCCTGTACAGAGAAGCTTTGAGATCTTGTCCCCACAGACTTCTGTACATGATCCTATCTACAATGAAATCATTATCACCCAAGCAGTCTCTTCCCTTCTTAAGTCCTAATAGAGTCTAAGAGCATAATAGCAGGGGTCTCTTCTCTTTCTGTAGTAGTATGTCTTAATTAGTGTTATTGTCAGTTTTGTATATTGTCAATTTTCACGGTCTCGTATTGTAATAGCGTCACATAAGAAACCTTAGTTTTCATTTCTTTCTTTCTTTCTTTCTTTCTTTCTTTTTTTTCGCTATTATTACTGGCAAATGGGGAAATAATGCTTTAGTGAGTCTCCTTCTACCTGGGCTACCATATAATGAAATATGAAAGCCACTGCAGGGATCACTATTATGGTTTAAAAAGTGCTATAATAAAGCATGCATCCTATCGCTACAGCAAAGTAATTTATTTAATTCATGGAAATTTACTTTGTAATTATACATAATTCTACCCACGACAAAGTATCCTCATTAAATTCCTATTACTAAATAGATACATGAGTAATGCTTAAATCGCAAATGTGGTTTAATCACTTTTTTCTTTTTCTTGACTTTTTCGGCCACTTGTATACTGCTCATACCATGTCCTACACTCAAGGAAAAACAGTATATCACATGCATGTACATTGAAGAAACTTGTTAGATAATGATTGTGTTCTATTACAAAGATATTTTAAACCTGATCAGCTGTCGGGAATTACTGTGCATAATCAAAATTATAAGCCTTAAAAATATTCTAATATAGTCAAGTGCATGTTTTTGGCCTTGCAGGATCTTCCTCTTTGTGCTGGTGGCCAGTGGACCTAACACATATGCTCTAACACCTGAAACCTGTGCATACTGACTCTTGTTTTACATTGATTGCTTTTGCCTTTAAAGATTGTTTCTTCCCCTTCTGCAAGATGCATACGTTTATGATGGTTTTTTTTCCAGAAATCCTCTTCACTTGAGGTTTTTGCCAATACAAACACTACCTTCTATTATACCTAATCCTACTGTCAAACGTCCCAGCATTAAGGCATTTTTTATTTTGGGGTGTGTGTTTAGAAGCAGTGGATTTGCCAAGAGTTTTTATGGGACCTTGCAACCTATTTATGCATCTGAGAGAAACATCCATAGCAAGAATAATGTATTTAATTCACACAATGTATGAAGAAACCATTTGGCTGTTCCTATACACATTATGGTGGCTTTTAGGGCTGTAGAACACTGTGATATGTTCATACCCAACACACACATTCTGAGCGTCCCAAAGAAAGACTGCAGGATTCAGCAGATTTAGCAGAAGCCCTTAGGAGATAGCATTAACATTTAAAGTAACCTCAATATAGTATAGTCCCTATTTACATTTTTGTTTTACATATCATGATTCTTCACCAAAGTGCGACTGCATGTTAAAGGTAAAAAGTGTCCTGAACAGATTCCTTGAGTTATGTCAATGTTGGGTTTTGTGAGGATGGCTCAGTAACTAGTAAACATCCTGTTTTCTGTTTACTAGTGTTACATCTTAAATTCACTGCTTAAACTTTTGACACTTTATTAGTAAACACTGGTTCATGACTTAGCAATTTGGTTTTAGAACATAGGGTAACAAGTTTAATGTGTGTTAATACAGTAGGGTATTATCCTGTATGTGATCTGTTTGTGTATAAGAAGACAATCAACTGCATTCAGTTCATGCCATCTATGTATGAATGGTACCATAGCTACAGATTAGTATTGCTTTAGAGGACATCATAAACATAACCTTATGTGTACTTCATCCCAATGTTTTACAGTGTTTTCACATCTTCACAATGTTTTACTGTGCTTTCACATTTTCAGTCTTTTTGCAAAGAAGACAATATTTCTTTGATAAACCGTCATGGAAGCCCAGCTGGGTCAGATCGAAAGTCTGTAACTTAGATTTGTTACACTGAGAACAAAAATGGAAAAAATACAAGACACAAAATGACCACCATGTAACAGTTTTTCTCTTTTTTTCCCCTTTAATCTCCCACTTTGACACTCAGCTGAACGAGGCAGCAAAGCAGCTCATTGAGAAGGACAAGACAAGCTTATCTACAGCACCAAGCTATGAGGTCCCTGTCTCATTTGATGCCAGCTTGGTAGTCAGAGTGACCCAGAGTCCTACTTTAAACAGTACCGGAGTTAGTGCCAACCAAAGGCATTTCGACATCAAGAGGAATACCAAGAAACGCCATTCTTTCACCGCCCTCAGTATGACGCACAAATCTTCCCATGCCATGAATAACAGGCACTCCATGGAAATTAGTTCTCCCGTTTTGATCAGTTCTAGTGATCCCCGTGCTGCTGCCAGAATCGGAGGCTTGGCTCAACTTTCATCCAGTGCTCCAGTTCAGGTAATCTTTTACAGAGCCGCAGGATGAGGGTAGACAGGTGAATTACAACCCTATTTAGGTGGCACCTGAAAAAAAAAACTATGGACGTCTTATTGGCAAGGTTGCCAAATAAGATGATTCCAATAAAGTGGACCTGTGACCTAGAACAACTTTACATAATTCTGAATGTCTTCAAATCTTTTAAATGTTTCTAGTAATTAACCTACATACCGAACACACTAAATAACCCTTTCCCTCTTCCTTTGAGTTATGACATTTGTTACAAATGTTAAAAAGGACAGAACACGCAGCCAAACATTCAGGGAAATGCTGTTTTGTACGTATCGGAGACACAATACGTGTCTTTACAGCACCCTAATTTCTGACCAACATTATAGTTTTAATATAACATAGGCCTATTAATGTTGATTACTGTGATTTTTTTTTCTTCTTATAATAGATCCACTGTAATCAAGTGCAAATGTATTTGATCTAAACAGAATTTGTGACTTCTGCCTTTTCTAACATCTCCTTTGCATGCATGTCCTTGCTTATGATACGTCTGACCCTTTAAGGGCTAGAAGCTATGAGCTTCAATGCATTGCCCTGATTTTGACAGCATCAGTAGGGTCACACTTAAATGTAGACTTAACTTGTTATTCATGGCTTTCGGAAGGTATAAACAGGTACTGAAATTAGCATCTACCATCAAAACCAAATCCGACTAATCTTACAAATTAACATGACATGTTAAGAAATATTACATTTCCTCTGACTTTTTTTAATCGGTTTAACATTTTAATAAGTTGATACTATTAAAGGATTCCTGTGCTGTTTCTGTAGGGATTTTTTGCAGGGATATCTTTTATTTAACTCAAACTAATTCACTTATTCATATGTTTTAATCAACTTTTACCTGGACTGGAAGAGTTTAACACATTTTTGCATGTTTTCTGTCCTCATTTCTATGCATAACTAATTCTGCTTTATGTCTGATCAAAACACTTAATTGGAGAACCTCTATTTTTTTCCTAGCATTTGTTCAGGACCCACTAAATTGATCCACTTTTTTATTATTGCACACAATATTTGATTGAATGGGGCCATTAAGAGTTAACCCAACATTCTATTTGGTTTGAATAATTTCAGGATTCAGATTCTTTTTTTTCTCTTTTTTTACTTATGCCTTATTCTTGACAGATGTTTGGAAAGGTGAAATGTCAATCTTATTCCCAAGTAACAAGGTTTTAATGGAACTACTTTGTGTCATGAATAATTCAGCTCTGTTATTTCTTTATTGGCAACATTATCTAACGTCATCCATGCTTTTATGAGTTATACAGTATGTCATGTCTTTTTTATGTTGCTAAAGAATCTAAGTTGCTTTTTGTATGTAAATATTGGACAAGGAAGAAAAGAATCACAAAACCCTTCAACATAAACAAGAACATATATAAATTGCATATAATTAGTTCTGAAGAGATTGTGCACATTGAGCATTATTGCCCATGTCTTTGAAAGCCAGATGTTGTGGGACAATATATTATTGGACCTCTAGTGGAATTCATACCTTTTGCCAAGCCATCCTTGAAATGGATTTCTCCCAGCGAAGTCGTTTTATAATTAACAATAAAAACATAGAGAGGGAATTTCTTACAATATACCGTTATCAAGCATTAAAAGTAAGCAAAATGCAAAATAGGTTAAAAAAATGAATGGACATATACATCCATGTGTTAATCAAGCTGAGCAGAGAGCATAGTAGTTATTAGAGTCAACGATATTTACTCAAGCTGAAGAGAGCTCCTAATTCATTCATATGGCTTGTTTTACATTCAAACATGTAGGCCCCATTAATATGTAGAAAGCAATTTAGTCAGGTAACACTGCAAATTGCATGCGACATCTAGAAAATAAGCTGAGGGAGGAATCCAGAAGGTTAGGAGATCTTTCAAAGGCCTAGTCACATTAAATCAGCTAGTACATCAATACGTTGGTTCTTTGTGTTACATTTTAATGGAATAGTGACTTTGACAAGCATCAGTGGGTTGAACTCCTGTTATCGAGGCAGATCGTATTCTAATTTTAAAAATGTTTCACCTTCTTTATGAAAAAAACAGAGACACGATTACTAAAACTGGTAACAATGCAAGGTTTTCAAAATATGTGTAAAATCCACGTTTGATCATTTCTAAATTAAGAGCAAGGGCTTATATAATACAGCGCTGTGGCATATGATGGTGCTATATAATACAATAAATAATAATATACACAAATGCATTAAGTGTTTAAAATCTAAATATAATGTTAACTACTTTGTAGCAATTTGGTAAACAAAAGTCCACACACTTGTGGAAATATTCTTTAAATACCAATACACTTTATTGTATTGTATACTAATACACTTTTCCCCTTACTAACCTTGATGATCACTAGGTATAATAGTGATTATTTCATGTAACACATGTGGATAGTTGCAGTCTCTGGATCTGAAACACCAGCTTGACATAGATGCCCATCTTTCCTTAAAGTGCATGTACATATTAATTGACAGTCTTTGAAACTATTTCCAGGAACATAGTGCCACTCAGCAGTCATGTGTCAGATTGCTAATTATACATGATTTCTCTGTGAAGATAACAAGAACTGTGTAGGAGGTACTTTCTTTGCAGAATTAATAACGATTTAAATGTACATGTACAAGAATAACTCATATGCAACATACGCTTCGTGGACAAAAGTATTGGGACACCTGACAAAAACATCAACAGGGACATTTATGACATTGCATTCTAAATACATAGACATTAATATGCAGTTGGTTCCCCCTTTTACAGCTACAACACCTTCCACTCTTCTGGGAAGGCTTTCCACAAGATTTTGAACTGTTTCTCTGGGAATATCGTTTCATCCAGTATTTGTGAGGTCAGACACTGATGTTGGATGAAAAGGCCTGGCTTGCAATCTCTGTTCCAGTTCATGCCAAAGGTGTTGAATGGGCTTAAGTTCTGGGCTCCGTGTGGACCAGTCAAGTTCTTATAAATATCACTTTTTGTCTTTGCTCTAATGGTTCATGGTGCATATGGCTAAATTAAACGGCCACGCCAGGCCCGTCTTTAAAGCCTGCAGCACCCGCGGTTGGCCGAGATGCGATTATAGCCGGTGTGGCTGGGAGTTTTAAAGTGGCGGTAAGACACAGCCCAGTGCCTCAGTGAGGCTCATCGTCCCGCCCCTTTGTAGACACGACAAAGCATAGTTGGGGTGATAGGTGGAAGGGGATCCATATTCAAAGGGGAGGGGCTGCCTTGGGACAACAAATTAAATACAAAAAGGGTTCAGCTGGGGGAATAAGTACACAAAAGGGTGGTTGGGGCATCACATAACTCAATACACAAAGGGGGTGGGTTGCTGGGGGCAATACACATGGGTGCATTAACTAGTACAAAAGGGGGCATCAATACACATGGGGCAATACACAAGGATGTGGGGGGAATACATTAAAACAAAAGAGGGGGGGGGCTGGCTGGGGCATCAATACAAAAAACAAACCAGTGTGGAAAGCATTTTATGCTTTGCGTAGATTAACCCATACTGATGTGGGTGTCCGTGTCGTAGAGCCCGTCCTGATGTGTGTGTTTGGGTGTAGGAATGGCAGAGCCTGTCCTGATGTGTGTATTTGGGTGTCGGTGTGGAAGAGCCTGTCCTGGTGTGTGTGTTTGGGTTTCAGAATGGCAAAGCCTGCCCTGGTGTGTGTGTTTGGGTGTCAGAATGGCATATCCTGCCTGGTGTGTGTGTGTTTTAGCATTGGTGTGGCAGAGCCTGTCCTGGTGTGTGTGTGTTTGGCTGTGTGTGGCAGAGCCTGTCTTAGTGTGGTGTGTGTGTTTGGTGTGCCTGTGTGGGCAGAGCCTGTCCTGGTGCAGTGTGTGTTTGGGTGCCGGTGTGCAGAGCCTGTCCTAGGTGTGTGTTGGTGTGTCAGTGTTGCAGAGCTTGCACCGTGTGTGTTTGGTGTGCTGGTGTGGCAGAGCCTGTGTCAGGCTTATCATATTGCAGCCCTTAACTGGATGTTGGAGTCCAGAGCGCAGGAGTGTAAGAACTGTGATTGAAACAAACTTCACAAATGACACAAGCGGAATGTTTGGTTATAGGTTATATAACACAAAGTAAAGCAAGACATCTCACCAGAAGCAGGAGAGTAGGAGGTGTATCATGCATACGGACTGCTGGGGAGTATGAGGGTAGAAAAGTCCAGGTAAGTATTCAAAAGGGTCTGGGACAGGTAGCAAGCAAAAAGGGGAAATCCAGTAGGCAGTCCGGGTCAAAGAGGTAACAGGCAGGCAGGTAAATCCAATTGACAGATCCAGCGTCTGGCATGAACTATGGCTCCAAAGAACTTAATGAACTCACACCTCTGTTAATGAAAGACAGGGATATAAAGCATGTTCATTAGATCAGGTGTGAGTTGTCTAGGCTTTAGGTGAGGGAGGCAGGGTAATAGTATAACAGAACACAGCTGAACATAAATACACATACATAGCCAGATAATACAAACATGGTACAGGATGCCACAAAGGACAGGGAACAAGGCAAGGAATACAGGGGATGGAGTGAGAAGCTGAGATCCTCAGATATATAAGGGAAAGAGGGCAAAGGTACATAAATTACAGGCACAAGTAAACAAGACAGCAAGCTGTGGAGAGGAGTTCAACTCTAGGCAGACCTCTTAAAGGGGCGGCCACGCCTGGCAGTTTCCAGGGCTGGGGCTGAACCCTGACACCCTGTCCTGGTATGTGTGTGTTTGGGTACCAGTGTGGCAGAGCCTGTCCTGGTGTGTTTGTGTTTGGGTATTGGTGTGGCAGAGCCTGTCCTGGTGTGTGTGTGTGTGTGTTTGGATGCCCTGTGTGGAGAAGAGCCTGTCCTTGTGAATGTTTGTGTGTTTACGTGCAGAGTCTGTCCTGGTGTGTGTGTGTGTTTGGGGCGTTGGTGTGGCAGAGCTTGTCCTGGTGTGTGTGTGTTTTGGTTGTCAGTGTGGCAGAGCCTGTCTTGGTGTGTATTTGGTCATCTGTTTCCTGGCACTTTACTTACTGTAGGGATAAATTGAACTATTTATTTTTTACTTATCCAGAGATAAAATGCACTCTTGAAGTAGTCACATCAGAGGACAAGACTTTCTAGGCCCAGAAATCAGTGAGAGGAAAAGTAAAGGTTTTGTGTTATTTACTCTATTTCGATCTGCATATTTTATTAAAAAGGATTAGTGGCACTTAATTGTGGTTTCAGAAAAACATTAGAAAATCAGGAAAACATAGGCATGGATGGTGGGTTAATTCGTGGTGCAACGGGCCACTTGACTAGACTTGCCCCAGGCCTTAGGCTGCCAGCCCTCCCCTGCATATGGCCCATACAGTGTTTGTATGATGTTAAAAAAAATCCAGCCTAGGGTTCATAACGTTTGATTTCATCTCTGCCATGTCTGGAAATCGTTCTGCAACAGCTCCTGGAAGTGAATAGATTTCCATATGCAAATAAATAAACAACATGTAAATTTTAAATATAGTTCCAAGACATAATTTGCAGTGGACACATGATCTTGACTTTGATCAGTTCCAGGATTTCACCAGTTCATTTGTATTAAGCAATGTGGTTATGGCAAGGTTTTACACCAAGTTTGTGCTGTACTACTGCTAAAGTATGAAATGCTTGTGCAAAAGTATATAGTATAGAAAGTTGGACATTTCATTTCTTTTTTCTCATAACTGCTACCATACTTAGAGAGAGTCATCAAGCTGTGTAAGATAATTTGTCACTTGCACAGTGGAGGCAATGAAGAGTAAATAATGAAGTCTTGCAGGTGATCTCAGCTGGAAACATTGCTTAAATCAGCTTTGTAAGACATTCCCATTTAAGTGACAAAATAGAAAAATCAATGCACTCAGTGCTTGACATGGTAGTCCCACAAGCCTGCATTGGGAAAAAAAAATCAAATAGATTTATTGACATACAAGTAATGCATAAGAGACACATTTCATTGATATGATCCATTTTAAATATACATTTGTTTTATAATTTTGTATAAAAAGGGGGTTCTTTATGCCACCATAATCAGATGAGAGCTAGTGATAGCTGCCATCCACTGCATGTTCTATGTGATTTTGATAAATGGGTTTATTTAGGGTCAGGGAAAGTGTGCTCAGTCAGTCTCATAATGGATGAGGGGCTAAGCCGTGAATATCCCGTTTTCTGTTTTCTAGCCTGTCCAGGGTAGAAAACACACAAAAGAGACTTTTAGGCTCTGATTTCCCAACCACATATGTAAGTCTCCAAATATCCTGTCTATTCCTAGGACACTCGAGCCATCGCATGCACTATAATAGCTATGTGCCAACTTAAACTACAACTCCATTTAGGAATTCAGCAGAATACAGTCTAAGCATTTGACCCCCGAGCTCCTAGGCTTGTAGGAAGTGTGTTTGGCTTGCCACTCCACCGCTAGCTTTTGCAATGGTTCCAGGTTATCTAACGAGTGCCAAAAGCATTCCAATTGATTTCAGTGGGCCATCTTTCTTGTCAGTGACTGGCTTGAAAAGTCTTAGAGACTCGCTGACAGTGTCAGCCAAGGCTCTTATGGAGACAGTTGCTTTTCGTGAAATAGATATTGTCACCTATATTCAATTTTAACAAATAAGAAAAGCACCCGATTTTAATGCTTAGTGTGGAATATAAAAGTTTAAGAGTTAAGAGTTCCCAGGTTGAAATAAAGCTTGCTCAGAATATAAAACTGTTTTTTTTCTCAGTTCAAACACTGAGCTTTAAAGTATCATAAAGCAATAATGATAGGGTGATTTATACATGCTACACTGGCAGAGCACCATTCTGCAATATATCATATAGGTTAAATAAAATGATACCTTATTGAGCATCTAAATCTAAATATCATTGAAATATAATACATATCTATCTATAATGCATTATAATACAGTTCTACCATGCCCAGTTTTGTCGAGCACAGATCCAGAGACCATTAAGAACTGATTACCCACACCATTGTTTTATAGATTGTGTGGATTACTGAATTGAGTAGCTCAATCTCATAAATCATTAGAATTTTTCCAACTCATATATTTCAAGGGGAAAAAACCTAATTTTTTTTTAGCTTTGAGCGAACATCGTCTGATCACGTACGTAACAAAAAATGAATATATAAAGTTAAGCGAATGATAAGAAGTTAGTAAGCATATGAGATGAAACAGCACATTTCCCAGTGAATTAATGAATGTAGCTGTGGCCTGCAGTGAGACAGTTCCAGATTTGCTTTGAAGTCAGCATAGTAATTTCAGGCTGGTGATTTTATTGATGGCAATGTCATTCGGCCCGTTGCAGATTCAGTTAGTTTTTATTGTGTTGATGAAAATGTTGTTTGTGCCTGACACTTCCACAACTATCACCGCAATGATGAAAAATCGAATTTGGGAGTTGTGTTTCATTGTCCACCTTCTCTTGACTAGATGGTCATTGGAGGACATGACACAGGAAAGGGTCAGAGGTAAAAAGAAAGTGAAGCAGACTTATACTTTACATTATTATAAAAAAAATTGAGTAATACGTTTTAAAGTGTGTGGAATCTTGCCCAGTGTGGGTAATTCTAAGACGCTTCTTAAGCCTCTTTCACTTTATGTAGTAGACCTGATTTTAATCACTGCTTATCATAATCCTTTTCTAGATGCTTTATCGTTAGTTATTGGAATGCTCTCATGTGTAATTCATTCTCACAAAGATTGTCATACAATATTGGGTTTAGATACTATTGGCCTGAGTAGTGTTGGTTTCTACTCAGTTTAGTGCAGAAACTAGCCAGAACAGCCAAATGAGCAGAAATTATCTTACAATTTGTCAGAGTATCTCCTATTTACTTAAGTGTCATGTATGGTAGTAAGATTATTATTATTATCATTATTTTTATCTCCCATTTAAGAATAAAAACTGTGTTAAGAAGCCTTAAGAATAGATGTTTGGAAATGGAGTTTTTCTTTGCGCTAATATGGAGTGGTCTCCAACTTGAGGTCTGCCATATATACAATGCAAAACATTACATTAATTCATAGTATTCATAGCATTTTGGTTATACCCTTAATCTCTAAATGTCCAAATTACGGTATTTTACCTTTCATAATCAGGGTCCACATACAGTTATACTGTAATTCACAGGTGATCAACTACAAATATATTCATATATACTTTGGATATATGTATTATTTTACTGTTGGTCCAAAAAAAAAAAGAATAAACCCACATAGATTTAAGGCAACAGCTGGGAATTACCGTATACATATTTCTGGGTACTTGTAAATAGACTTTAACAATAATATTGGTAAAAAGACACCCAAAAGAATGATTTTATTCTTTTTATGTCCAGAACCAAGAGTATTGTAGAAGTAAAATGATAATGGGGATGTTAACCATTTCGCTGGCATAATAGCCTAAGAGGTTGATTTGCAATCCATCACAGTTTCCACTAGCCTCGGAGAGGTGAAGCAAGCACGCTAATGAGCTGTTTGAATGCCTTCTAGTTCCCATTTAAGTTCCAGCAGAGATGCTTTACAGTGCTTGCAGAGAAGCCGTTAACAAGCTGGTGTCCCTTGTGGCAAAGGGGGGTTTTGTGGTGGTTCCACCGAGAGCTTCAAATCATGCTGATATGCCTTGCATTAAAATGACAAATTGCTAGAACATCCCCCATCCTCTTCTGCACAAAGAGAAACATGCAATTCTCTAAATGTCTCCTGCAATACAATAAAAAATATTTCGTGACAAAAACAGAAGGAAAAAAAGCAAACCCCGGTATCTTATTGCAAGGAATTTCTGTGATTATTAAGTAGTTCTCAATGTACTAATGCTAACACTGAGCAGTATGGTAAATATACTGTTTTTTAGCTAAACCACCCTCTTCCCATCCATCATTGAAATTCTTTCAGTTCTATATGGTCCAAAAATAACTTTTACCATGACAATAACTGGAATTTCTTGTTCAAATACACAACGCGTATTATAGCTCCCACTACTGCTTCCTGGTACACAGTAATACTCTATAATTCATTTTTTGAATAATCTGTCCAAACTTGTAGATCACAAAAACGCTAGCTTTTACAATAGTGATATAGTCTCATACTTAGTAAATGTATTATTTTGTTGTCTGATGGAAAAGAACCAATGTGTTTTGTGCTCTTTGGAAACTGTTTTCATATATTATTTCATATTTTACATTTTCCAGAGCTGTTTTGGATCCAACAACCAAATGGAGTTTTTTTTTTAAATTAAGTTTTAAATCCCTCTGTTTTAGGTCTATATAGCTATTTTGTATAGGAGTTCCTCCAGAAGAAATGGATACAGTTTACGCTAAGAGGGTTGACCCTTAGACTTAATACCTTCTTTGTTTTCCTCACTCAGGATTCATCTACATTAGGCTCTGTTCCTGCTGCAGGAGCTACTGGTCCCAAAACGGGCACACTGCTTGGAGAACAAGGGACATCACCAAAGGTTCAGCTGCCGCTAAACATGTGAGTTGCCATACAATGACTGCTTTTAGATTTTGTTTGATGGCTTTGTATTTCTGTGCTCATGAAATACCGTTATATCATAATACATCATATGCAGTGGTACAAAGGAGAACAAGACAATTTAATAGATAGATGAACATTTGCAAAACCAGTGCTTCTCATTTCTTTCCCAAATAAGTAGCTCTAGTACATGATTTCCCCTTTTAAGTCTCCAATATCTCCAGGTCCCCTATTTTGGCTATTGCAAAATAAAACAGAAATTGAAGTGTCCCTGGACCCACCTGAATGGTCATATTGACATGTTTTCGGAAACCAACATAACAACCCTTTAACCTTCTTAATAACACCGCTTTGCACAATGTATCAATACAAGCGCATAAGGGCGGAACCATTGTTTACTTCATGCAGCATTTATAATATTATAACACTTACAGCACCCTTTGGTCATTTTGAGTTTCATCTAGGGACCGTGGTGCAAGATAGCTGGTAGGCACCCGCGTTTTTTTTAAAAAAATAAGCACAATTAAAAATAAATTAGATTTAACAACCAATAATCTTAAAAACATTCTAGGGTCTATTCACTAAATAAATAGTTAGTGAGAATTTTAAGGCATGTGCAAGAGAAAATCAAGATTCAGTCTCAACAGCCAAGTTGAAATAACAGATGCACTGGAGATTTTCCCAACTTAGCTATTTTGGCCTCAGTTTTGAAATTCTCCTGCAATGTTCTTGTAATTCATTTCCCATTCATTACACTTTTCCTTTATCTATTTATTAACCCCTCATTTATGTCTCCTCATATCTTTTTTTATCAACCCTCTCCTTTACTTCTCCTACATTTCTTTTTTTACCCATCCCATTTTTATTCTCATCCTTATATCGCCTTGTATACTTTTTATTAACCTGTTCCTTTTTTTTGTCTTTAACCCCGCCATTACATCTTATACATGTTTTAGACTTCACCATTACATTTTCCCCTTGTTTTAAACCTCACCATTAGACCTTGCTTGTGCTTATTCCCACCTGTCAGATTCCTTGCCCCCTATCAAATCCCTTGCCTCAGACCCTTGTCAAAGTCTTTCTCCCTGTCAAATACCCAGTCACGCATGTAATATCAGCCAGCCCTCAGCCACTGTCATAACCTCCAGCTCCTGGCCATATTCCCCTCATCCCCTCTATTGTCAGCACAGCACCTGTATTCTAATCTGTTTTCCTTAACCCTTGCTTACATTAGTTTATACACTAACATATACACTACATATACACTCATTCAAGTATACACAATCAGACACACATATGTACTGTACATACTCACAAATTCACATTTACATACATATTTACTTACACATATTAACATGTATACAAAAACACATATTTAATCCAGTTCATATGGAAATTGTAATCTATTTATATGGATATGTGTTTACATTTTTACACTTGCTTATCATTTTCTACACTCACAGACTTCCACACACACTTACACTTCTTCCATAAACACACTGCTTACACACATACCATTTCCCCACACATACACTAAGATGCTTCTACACACAGACAAACATACTTCCACAGACACAAATGCCAATTGTTCCTGATACTGTAAGATGAAAACCCAAGTCCACATGAAATTAATATAACTCAACTGTGTGGACCTCGCCACTGGTTTAATACAATTGTAATAGCTAATTCATGTTATGAGTCATATTCCTAAAGAATGCCTTTGATTTAAACCACATTTTTAGCACGTTGCCCAATTGCTCTTAAGAGGTATATTTTGAGTTTTGCCTAAATTATAGCCAAGTCAGGGAGAGATGTTCCAGGTTTCATATAACTGATGAGAAGATTTGTGAGTTGAGTTTTTCTATGGCGTGTGTAGGTCCACGTGAAGTTAACAGTGCCAAGCCTCAGATGTGATTGCTAATCCTTGGTAACCATTGATAAATCTTTGACTTGTTACCATAAAAGGGAAAAAAGTTATTTCTTAGTTCTTGTGTTTTAATCACTTCAAGACTATTTCTATTTTGAGCCCAGTTGGACCTTAGTGCAGATTGTATAATACATTACATCTCTGGATTTCATGCCATTATCCCTTACATGTTAGCCAACAGGGTTCTATCCTTGAGCAGAACAATGAGATTTTTAAAATGTCAACATTTTTATATTCTATATGTACACCATTTTATTTTATTTAGAAAATGCTTAATTTTAGCTATGTGACACAAGGACGGGGCACTAAAAGATTTAAAGGCTTAGTTGCCATAGTATTACATGTTTTGCTGAGCACTGCCTGTGTTAAAGGTGTTCTAGCTGCTGAGTACTGCCTGCGGGGGAAAGTTATTCTAGCTGCTAGCTACTGCCTGCTTTAAAGGTGTTACAGCTGCTGAGTACTACCAACAGTAAAGGTGTCCTAGCTGCTAAGTAGTAATGGTGTTCTAGCTGCTATAATGCTGCCTGTAGTTAGAGCCGCCATCAGGGGGGTACACTTATTAGAGTAAGGGGCCTGGCGGTCCTGGGGTGGGCCACTTGGTGAGACAAAGTCTACCATAGTTTAAAAACAAAAAAAGCTCTGCACTGGGTGAAGGAGGTCTCATGCTATCAGGAGACGCTTCTCAACACCCTCCACACGGAGCTCAGTGTGGTAAGAAACACACTGTGTGTGTGTGTGTTTGTGTGTGTGATGTAACAGTGTTTGTGTGTATTGTATGCTAATGGAGGGAGTAAATTGTCTGAAACTGCCCATGTCTGTTAATAGAGGGGGTTAATTGTCTTAGACTGCTCATGTCTGGTAAATGACAGTATGCATGTATATATATATATATATAAATATATAATATATATATATATATATTATAATTGAAATGTATTATTAAATCTGAAATCCCAAGGCTTCCTAATAATTTCTATAATATACAATGTTCACTATATAGACAAAGGTATTGGGACACCTGACCATTACATTACACCAACAAGGACATCACAATCTCCATTCCAGCTCATCGAGTTGTTCGATGGGGTTGAGATTAGGGCTCTGTGTAAACCAGTCAAGTTCTTCCAACATGCATACTCTGCTGATATAGAAAGTGGAATCCAACTCTCATCAAATTCAGTTTAGGGGTTTTAACCAGCAGCTTTGAGTGTTCCCTCTTGACTCCTTAATGCGGAATGATTGCATTCATATAATAACAATGGTTATATAAGATGTGGAGCAAATGAATAGAATTGAACGCATATAGTTCGAGAATACTTAAATAAGCAGCAGCAGAAAAGTGCTGAGCATTAGCATATCTTTTCTTCTTCTTCTTTCCATGTCTTGAAGAAAACTTCAGTGTAGTGTTATTCAAGTTCTTCACAAAGTTATATTTATTATGAATAACATTGAAAGTTTTGTGAGCTAATGTACAAATGTTAGGAGAGAACTACAAAATCAATGAGTACAAGGGCACACCAGATGAATATGATTTGCTTTAGAGTCTCTTGTGGAAAAAAAATGTAGCACTTTGAGTCACAGTGGCAAGAGAGGGATGCTAAGAAGAAAAATTACTGATACGGATGCTCAGTTTGCCTCTGTAAGGAGGGCAATGATTTTTAAAGAGTGAAACCGCAGAGCAATGTTATACCTTAAATACCGATTTCTTCTCCACAATGTAAATATGCATTCGCCAGGGCAGTACTTACATTTCAGTGGCTCCTACTTTTTGGTTTGGGGACTAAACTGACAATGCAATTGTCAAAATATATTCCAGCTCTTTGATGGGCTATGCAGTCAATGTTGTGTGGAGAACATGTTACATGTAATGTGGGAATGGTACGGTGTAATTATTTATATTTTATATTGCACATACATGTCCCCATCCCACAATCCCAGGTCACAGTGGTCTAATGATTGTATTGTTAAGAGTAATCATATTGAGGTTACAAATACTATCTTATACAGCTCATGTAATCTGTGTTATGATAGTTTTAGTTTAATTCAGTGAGGTGTCCATATATTAATAATAATATAATTATTATTATTATTATAATACAATACACAAATATAAAAAGAAATCATATAAAAAGTCATATTCTGATTTATCCATTTTTTTCCATATGTTATCATGTTTCAATGCCACCTTTTGTCAAAAGAAGATGTGCCAAAGGTTTGCATTACATCCTATTAAAGTGCAGGTTTTTGCATAAATTCACTATATACAAAAATAGTTTCCAAATTGTCCAAAATTGCTTTTGAAATTTATTTTTCTTGCGGGTAACACCATCAACCTGTGTTTGAAGAAATATAGCATCAGTGAAAATAATCATATTTGTGTAATCAGAAAGCACTTATATCTGTCATTGTCCCATTATCTGCCCAGGCTCCCTAAAGAATGCATTGGAAAACGTTTTTAACTCATACTGTGTATTTTCTGTCAGATCACTAAAAGTCTGCCAATGGTTCCATTTGCAAATGCTTTGAATCAAATAGATAATAAAGTATATGTATTGTTTCCTCTGTATGTATTGTTTCCTCTGTATGGAAGGTTCTCCATCACTTAAGCCTTTTTTTTGAGGAAATGTTTTAATGCACATGCTGAATCGCCAGTCAGTTTACAAACAGCTTGGGGTATGTTTATTATTACCCTCTTTTGAAAATGTATATTTCTTCTTATGCTTTTAATTAGTTCAGGCTATAGGTAACAGCAAGCCTTGTCTTTCCCAGTCAGGTCATGGCACCATGGAGAATGGCGAGATATCGTAGAAGCCAGTCACAGCCAGTAGAGTTCACCGGGAAAGCTAGATATTGTTTTAACATTATACGAAGGTCCATAGTGGCAGGGCAGTCTTTTAGACTGAAAGATAAGCTCCAACCGAGTATTATATAAATACTCCTTACACAAACCAGATATCTTTGACTAGTTCAGTTCATACTGAAGTCTCCATTCATATGCCCAAAACTACTAAAACCAACAATGTAGATTTTCCATATGTCATGATGTTATTTTTGAATGCATTTTTTTTTACAATATTAGTTCATCATACGTATTAAATATGAAATCATAAAGGGTAACCAATGCTTTTCCCATTCTTACAGATACTTAGCCCTCTACGCATACAAACCACAGAAGAACGATGAGCTGGAGCTACGCAAGGGAGAGATGTATAGGGTCATTGAAAAATGTCAAGATGGGTGGTTCAAGGGTACTTCTCTCCGGACTGGATTGTCAGGAGTCTTTCCAGGCAATTATGTCACTCCTGTCTCCAGGTGAGGAGACCAATTTTAAATAAGCCACTTTTAGATTGTAATGTTACATATGGTTTAAGATGCCACTGATATCATAGTGTTGTACTTATGTTTTTTGATACACAAGAATTGTATGCAGAAGTTGAAAACAGCCCTTAGAAATTCTTGCAACTGAGCATCAGTGACCGTAAGCATGTCCATGGCTTATAGTACTACTTACATCAAAGTACAGTGTTGGTCCTTTCCCAAATTACCCCCAGTCTAAAACCAAGCTGCCAGCCTCGTGCGCAGAACTGCGGATATTGGTCTGGAAAACTATAAGGTCTCATAAGATTTTGGACTCTGGTTAGCTCTGTTCTAGCTTACAGTATCTGGCTAACCAGAAGCCTTATGATCCCGAAGACAAGAGTTTGGTTCCACAAAGTTGTCTAGGTCCTAAGTAGTACATTCTGACAAGGATAACTCTAGGAGGCCAAAGTCCCTGTTCCTGAAGTGTATCGTTTATGTTGCATGTGTAGTTTCCAATGTTGTTTCTGCTGACTTAGTATTCAAGGCCATATGCTACAGTGTGGCATGAGATGCTCATACGCTGAATTACTCTCTAAATTGTCACTTCCTTCTAGCACATATCAGGTAAATCCATTAGTGATGGACTGATTCACCTGATTGTGACCTTGCTTAATACTTTGTGACGTCCACTGGTTTGTCAGCTGTTTGGTTTTCTTAGAGCACTTTTTTTATTGCTAACATATTCATTTTCTTTTCTTGGCCAGAATACTGGAGCTACCGTTCATGTATGTGTACCGAATGACAAGCAGAGCACATATTTCTATTGTCAACCTGCAATTACCACTGCATTACCTCGATTTATTTTATGTTACATGGTATCCAGTAGATTTGTTGTAATAGCATTCTGTTGTCATAGCAACATATTGCCCTGGCAGTTTAAATGCATTTCTTCACAGTTGATACTAGCTAAAACATGAGAAACAAAACGAATTACAAAGGACCAATCTGCACTTACAATATGTTATCTAAAATATTTTATGAATTACTTCATTTATATAATATTACTGTGGGTTTTTTTTTCTTGGCTAAAACCTAATTTACTGCAGTAAATAGTTGAAAATTGTTTCCAAAAATGAATAAGAGATGGAACCCAACTACTAAAAAACACCAAACTAGTGTGGTTTATATATAAAACCTAACCAGTTATAAATAGTGGTATTGTTACCATAGCAACCTGTGAAACCTTCCTGCTGATGGGACCACCCCACCTGTGCAAAATCAATTTTATACATTGTTATAAAAAAATATTTGCCCCTTTTCCAGTTTCTTGTATTTTTGCATATTTGTCACGCTTAAATGTTTCAGATCATCAAACTAATTTTACAATTAGACAAAGGTAATCTGGGTAAACACGAAATGCAGTTTTTAAATAAGGATTTCATGTAGAGAAGGTAAAAAAGCTATCCAATCCTGCATGGCCATATGTGGAAAAAAAGCATTCCCCTCCTCTCCATTGCAGAATCGCAAAACAAAAACCACAAAGGTTTGTCTCCGATTTGCCAAAAAAATCATCTTGATGACCCAAGCCTTTTACGAAAATATTCTGCAGGTGAATTAGTCAAAGGGTGGACTTTTTGGAAGCTTTGGGTCCCGTTACATCTAGCGTAAAGTTATCAAACTATACCATACCAACAGTCAAACATGGTGGTGGTAGTGTGATGGTTTGGAGCTGCATAAGGACCTGAAGGAATAAAACAGAGTGCCATCCTTCAATATCTTTGACATAGAAGCCAGGGAGAACATGATGCCTTTCAGAATGCCACTTTTCTCTTTCACATAAATAATGGGCAATAGGTCATAATAATCACTATTCTCCCAGCTGTGCCTCCATCTACGCCTAAAGTAATAGTGTCCCTCTTTAGTCATTTAAAATGTTGAGGTTTATGATGTGTTGTTTAAGTCACGTTGTTAGAATAAAGTAAAGGAAGATCACCTCAAAGAAGGTGATTTCTTTAAGATACCTGGAAATGCACATTTGTATAGGCATTGATGTCATACGGTTTTTTTAATGTCCATTTAAAATCAGGCTCGCGCAAGTTGTGCTTTAATGAGGTCATTATAGTATAAAATACCATGCTGTGCAGTTGGCTCTCCATCGCTTCATTTACATACAAACAGCTTCAGACGTCAGGCACTCTGACTGTTTTATACTGCAAGTAAATCTGATAACACGCAAAATGTATGCTATATGACTTAATGTGGCCCAAGGTACTGAGTGTGAACTGTATGTTGTTATTCTAAAACAAGCATTTTAATAAAATAACTAAAAACGTAGAAGAACACAGAGTGAAGAGGTAGTAGAGAATTTATGTTTTCATATGTTTTGAATGTCTGTTCTCTGCTGGAAAACACATTTGCAGGTTTAATCAAAATGTTCTTAGGAAATTTACCATCATTGCAACACATTCTCATTGGAGTTTAGCTTTTAGTACTAGTAGAATAAACCTTTTGAGTGCTGGAATGGTTTTGTGATTCAGTGTTTGTGTGTTTAGTGTGTTGCTGGTCTTTGTAAAATGTAATTGGTTTGTTATATGTTTTACCATACGTGCTAAACAATAACACTTCTCTAAAGCAAAACCATGCATTGAATCAACAAGTATTGCAATGTGTCTAGAAAACTGAGTAATCCCACTGATAATGCGGTAATAATTTCTATCCATTTAAAACTGAGATAAATGCAAATCCAGGAAATATTAGTGATAATGAATGATATTTGACTTTATACATTTATATTTATATATCAACCAATCAGTATAAAGCTTTATAAACCTTACGTTTGATACTCATTAGGTTGACAGCAATATCCATCATGCAGAAGTACCTGTAAAAAAATATCTTGCATAATGTTTTGTAGCAAAACAAAACATTTAACAATGCTAACAGAATGCAGCATTTGTGTATGAAAATGCATTGTCTTCTTTAAGAATTATATTTTTTTTAAATTTTAATAAACAAGTTCACAAACCCTATACATTCTGGAGGCTGTTAGATTTGGCCCTATTCCATGTTCTCTTGATGAACTTGGCCCTGATAAGGCTGCTAATAAGGCAAACTGTAGAAGGGGAAATGGGATACGCTCTTTGATGATTGTGTTTTCTTGTGTTTCTCTTGAAGGATGCCTGCTGGGCTTAGGAATTGTGCCATGGGAGTCCCAGTCACAGTCAGAGGTTCTCCAGTGGCTACACATGGGTCAACCCAAGGGGGAATGACAAACTGTACCAATGTGGTTAGACCTGCTCTCCCTATCACTGTGCCTCAGATACATCCACACCAATCGCCAACAAATTCTCAGACCAGCTCGGTAAAGATCTCTTCCCAGCAAGCTGTCAACCAGGTCCGTGGTGCTATGCAGATGGGTAAGTTCAGCAGTATGGTTGCCTTTTATTTTTGTCATTCTCATACATAGTGCCACACAGTGCATTCTGTAAATGAATAATAGAATCAGCTGATGCCAGCATACTAGAACAAAGTATAGACAATTTATCAATTAGAAAAGAGTAGAAAACAAAAGTGATTAAAACTATAAAAGATATATGCTATAACAATGAAGTTAAACCCTTTGCCCAAGTGAAACAAGAACTAAATCTCTCAGATAATAGTATCTAAGAGTTAAAAAAAATTGAATTATTGAATTGTAGTAAAATCAAGAAAATATGGGAGATCGCTTTTGTTTTGATAAAACCGATTACAAAATTTCAATCCAGCGCTTTGTGCTGTCTCTATATGATTTTCTGCATGCGTTTTACATTTACTGTATGTCTGTAAGTGTATGTATCTCCCATGCTTTGTCTTTCTGTATGAATTCCTCTTTTCTTTTATTCTGCCTTTTTCTTTTTTCCCTGCCTCTCACTATCCTATTGCTTTGGTCACATTCTTTGGAAAGGTTTCTCTCTTATTCCGTCTAGAGTTTGGAAGAGTGTATTTGTGTGTTGGATGGAGTTATGAATGAAGAGCATGATTTATGCAAAATACTAAAAGTGAATATGTCTCCTGAAATATTTAATTTTTTTAACAAAAATAGCTCTGTATCACCTCTAATATGGTCATATAATGTATTTGCAGAAGTATCAGAATTCCACATAAGACGCTCTTCTTTAAATGTCTCATCAATTTCTTTTAGCACACTCTTCAGCACAATCCCAGGAACGTCCAACAGCAACTGTTTCACCATTAAGGACTCAGAGTTCTCCATCACGTCTGCCAGCAAACCTAAATAGGCCACATTCGACAGTATCTCCCCAACACAGCCAGCAGCCTGCTGGACAGAGCTCTACGCCGACCCATTGTGCAAGGCCAATCATACCACTGACTTCAGCTGCATCAGCCATCACTCCACCTAATGTAACTGCAGCAAACCTAAATGGTGAAGCCACCAATGGACCCATCAGCAGTTTGATGACTGCTAGCCCCACACATACAGCCAGCAAAGCAGAAGATAGAAAGATGGAAAAGGTGAGCCCTTCTCTGTCCTCTGTCCTTTATTTAGCCCTCTGTATTTGTTATAGATACGGTAATTCCTTTTATCCTAACAAAACTGTCAGACACCCATTTATAAGCTATTTAATTCAAGTAAAAAATGCCATCCCTTTTCATATATACTCCATATGTTGCTATTTATTTTCCCTCTATAAACACAATTTTTATATGCATGTAAATATATCTAATAGACCTTTTATAGTGGACATGATGTTAATGTACTCCACCTCAAACCATCATGAAAAACGTAGTCCAACCAATGGTTAGCATCATGTATGAATGTTGGTAGGTCAGAGAATCTGACCACCTGCCTTAATGTATTAAAACCTTGGAATATGAACCTTTAAATTTAGTGACATTTTTTATATTTAGAGTGCTAAGACCCAACTAAACTGAGCCTACAGACCTCCTATTTCCTGCTTCATGTATATATCATATTATAAAAATCAAACATATCAAACATAACTGTAGGAAACATGCTGTAAGTGAAATATGCTAGAAACATAGTACAGATATGCTTAGTTTAGACGACACTGTGATAATTCCACATTCCAGATTACCCTTGCTAATTAGCTGGAAAGGAGCCACGCTAAGCATCCTGGCAGCCATCTGCATGTAATTTTCCTGGATTCCTGATTCATACCTTTCTCCCATCGCTACCCTTGGGTTATACGATATGTCTTTCAGACAAACTGTATGATGTACAGTCTCTTCGGCAGGCATTACTGGTTATAAAAACGGTTATTGCCCAACTAGTGTTCCGTTCGTAAAACTTTCAGCCAGAGCCAGCTGGATCACAGTGTTTGATGCTGATTTTATACACATTTGTTTTTATAGGTATATGAGTTTTAGTTGCAGAGTGAAAACACCTACCTTTAGGCAGACTGATGCATGTCTTCAGGTATGATCAGCATAGGTTTTTCTTGATTGTACACGAGAAGGTAAAGATTATAGCTCTGGACAGTGTTTCACTGCAGCACTTAAATGTTATTCAAACATTTCCCCATACAACTTGCGCAGGTGAGGATATAAACTACATATCCAGTATTATTGTGAATTAAATCCTTACATAAAAAACGCTTAATCCTTATTTCCTGAATTATAATATTCTTAAAGACATGATCTTCCATAATTTCAAATGTTGCTGTATGCTTTACATAGAGAGGTGGCCTAAGCCTCCAGATCCACCTTGCTGAGGGAGTAGGTCTTCCTCATGCTCCACATCATCTTTGTGCATAGATCTGGAATGCGTCTCTGTATCCCGTGGTGCTGCTTCAGAAGGGAATCAGGCTACAGAAATTAGCCAATACAGACCTATCCGGCATATATGGGCCATTTACAAATTTGCCCATTGAAATAGGGACAACGGGAAGCCCAGTCACCCAGTATGAACATTTTGTTGTATAATGATAAATAAGTTTCAACGAAAAAGAGAAATCCTAATGCCGTTCTTGTTTCCTAAATCCTTTGAACATTAGAGTATCCCTATAAAATGTTTCCCTTGTCTATATTTACTCTCATTCTTGAAACTGCTAACAATACTACTTTCTAACATTAGAGTCACAATTAAGCCATAGATATTGCCAGCATCCCGGTGGATTATGATATGTTTACAAGGTCATTTTGCATGCAAAATGATTACAAGAACACAAATAGAATTTTAGTTAATGTGTCAGCCATAGCCAACGCATTATTGGTTTCAGACACACAAGCTTTGAGCGCAGTAATATATTTGTCTAGTAACATTTACCAGAAATAATCGGAAGGGTGACACCACTTTCTGGTTGTGTCATATTATAATGGTTATAATGAAAGTTGTTTTTCAATTGCTCTGCCTCTAAACATTCTGTAATAGGTAATTGTGCTGTCTGGTACTTTCAAATATCTTTGAAAAAAGTTAGATTTTTTTTAGCGAAAAATAATACTTCCTTGAATTTTGATGTAAAAGATGGGAGCAAAAATATGTTTTTTTAGGGATTTTTGCCTCTGACCCAACCGATGTCCAAGAGTGGTTTTCTAAATCATCTCCCCATTTTATATTTCACCTATATTAGTCCATGGTGTATGTAGCTCGTGCGGAACTCACAATAACATTAACACACGTTAAGTTGTACTGATACCGAAGGAGGAGAGGGCCCAGCTTTTGTGAACTTTAAATGTATTAGATACCATTTGTCACAATTTCAAATAAAGTACCCTTTATAATTTATATAATTATTTTCTATATATAGCATCACTATAATATATAATGAGCCACAGAACTGCACAGTTGTAAACAATTTCTAGTGCTAGGAGACTTTTTAGCTGACAGTAGCATTCTAGTGTATTGTTTGCTGGGGACCTAGGGGAAATTCTGGTAAATTTGCATTAAATTCAGTGTTAAATTTAATATTTTTTTATTCTCAGATGTGGCATTCTTTCCTATAACTCTACTTTTCTATTTTCAGCCACAATACTTTAGTTTTCACTATACTGCATCATTTTTACTTAGTTACTTAGTTTTACTTTGGCAATAGTTCCCGGCAGTTCAACAGTTTCATAGAATTTATAGATAGGAACATGTCAGGGAGATGATGAGGACAATATTAAGTACTTAGATGTTCAGGGCCAGAATGGTAATAAAATTTGAGTACATAAATTGCATTTTCTTCTAATTATATTACATTTTTAAACATTAATTATGTTTCTTCTTTTTGCCAAATCTGCATGCCAAATGTATGGAGATCATTCTGAAGAATCTCTTCATACATACAAGATAACACTATGCTGATAACGTAAACTGCCAGTTAGGGCTAGGCAATACCTTTACTGTCTTCCACACGGTAAAGAGGGAATCACGTTTTGTGAAGATCAAATAATCCTCCACGTGATTGGATTCCAGATATTTGCATATTAGCAGAACGTGTAAATTTGCCAATAATCTTTTCCGTATTGCATATGTAAGTAGTACCATACTACGTATACCACAAGGAAGAAATCAGATGATGGGTTACACTGAAATATTTAATTAATTTGTCTGTATGGGCCCTACTTTAAACAGCGTTGTTTCCTAGAGTAAGACAACAACAACAGATCATGCTTGTTGGGTGTTCCTATGGGCATGCCACTTGCAGACAGAGGGACCAACTATGTGACATTCACCCTAAATGCCTTCCCACTCTACCCCTTCTTGTTTAAACCAAAATAACCATTAAATCCGTCTAGCTGGACCTAGACAGTAACTGCTATTTTACAGATCATATTTTAAAATAGATGTCACTGACAAATTAGGCACTGATAATTTTATGACTGCTTTTGAACATGAAACAGCTATGGGTGGCACACGGCATACCTATCAGACAAAACTATTACAGCTAAACATAAGACTTTTATTTTTAAAACATCATGTGGAATGTTAATGGTATATTAAACATAACGTTTATTATATAAGGCTCTTTTCTTTGTTTTTTTTTCCCTCAACATCTTTGAATAAAAATAAATGATGTTATGAAGGAAAGCAAGTACAAAAATAAGGCACCATGAGCATTAGATTAATTCCTTATGGTAACAGCTCTTAGCATGTCCCTTGATGAAGTGCTGGAAACTTGTATTTAAGATGCAGGAAATCTCATTTATTGTTATTCCATCAGACCTTGGACTTGATTGTGTTATTGTAAAACTGACATAATTACCACATTCATCACTAAAAAGATACTTCATGTGAAACACTAACACACAAGGCTGTCATGAAGGCTGTGTCGTTCCTGTTGAGCAGTTGTCACATAGCCAAGTTAAGATGATAACTATCGACCACGACAATGCAAAAAAAAAAAAAAAAGAATCGAATTGCACGAACAAAATATTTTAACGGATTTTGCTAGCTTTGGTAATTATTATTATTATTATTTATTGTTTTATATAGCACATCAGATTACACAGCGCCATACAAAGGCTAGAGAGGACAAAACAATTAGAATACAGTTTTTTCTCTTCCTATAACCCCAGCTATTTGACTTGCAGGAGATGCATTAGTCTGAACTTGTCTCTTGCGCATATTCTCATAGCCTTGTGATGTGATGCAAACGCATCACTGATAGGTAATTGTCCTAGAAACTGAAAATGCTTCATAAAGTTGTTTTATGTGATTAAAGCTTAAGGGAAAAAATAACCTTTTTTAAAAAGAAAATAATCTTTATTTTAGTTTGACATTTTGAGTACACAATGTTATAAATGGAAAGGTTAAAGATACCATAGTCTGTCTGCATGCGAGTAGTTGTAATGCAGAGACTACAGTAAAGAATCATTGGAAACTAGAATGTGATGTGGCATATTGATTTAAAAAACACCTTGGTGGATTTGTGCACCAGGGCCTTAAAATGGCATTTTATGTTAAGCTTCCTGGGGTGAGAGGAACTCTCAACTCTAGCCATCATAGCTGCTAAATCTACAGGATCTAACCCTTTATTCTCTTCCCTTCTTACAGGTTTAGCTAAGAACTTAAGAATTGCTTGACCCTGGGTGAACAACAGTTTCAAAAGGCTCTCCTGTCCATTTAGAATCAAGGCCTAAATATCTTGTTTTTGTTTTCAGAGAGAGAAGAAGAGTGGACTGCTCAAGTTATTAGCTGGTGCTTCAGCGAAAAAGAAGTCCCGTTCTCCCCCATCCATCTCACCAACTCATGACCCCCAAGCTGTGCTGGAAGGAGTAATCCAAGGTGCAGTGGGACTGGAGCTGTCGTCTGTGACCAACCATGGCAGAGCAGGATCATGCCCCATTGAGAGTGAAATGCAAGGAGCAATGGGAATGCATCCGCTGCACAGAAAAACTGGCTCATTAGACCTCAATTTTTCAATCTCTTCTCCAGTAAGACAACCTGCTTGTGCGATGTTGGCTGTCCGGCCAGAACCTAAACCTTCCCCCAGGGAGAGGTAGGTTTCTACAAAACTGTAAATGCTTATGGTAATCATCATGCATTAAAAAGTACTGATAAGCTGTCCCCTCCCAAAAAAATACATTCATTTAAATACATGCTTTATTTTCATTATTACTTGGGCAATTTTTACAGTATAAACATTTCCCTTACTAAGCAAATGTATGGCTAAAATGTTAAATAAATAGAAGAGATTAAAAGGCATGCGTTTGAGGTTATGAACTCATGGCACATTCTTAGTAGAACTTCAATAAAAATTAAAATGGCCAAAAATGATGTTTAGGCATGTGTTCACTGAGAGTTTTTATGTGACATTTGGACATGTTGCTAGCCATTTATGAAACTGAGGGAGACATTTTGATGAAGAAAAACATACTTCTTACTTTTATATACACATAATTGGGACTTTTGAGGCTCTTAAACATCGTGATACGCAGCAAACACTTTGAGCTCCTACAAAAGAAGGACATTGGGGACAGAGGGATTTGAGTCGTTAAGAGAGACTGTCCCTTCTAAACAGCGACCCTTGGGTGGTGTGATCTGATTTCTTCATACATTCAGAACTATGTAACAGGTTTTCCTTTTCTGTTTGTTAGAGGAGTTGTAATGGTAGAAGTCTATAAACATTTTCTAGAATTTATCTCAAAATGAAGAAGCTCCACACTGCAGTGAATCCAACTTCAAGAATGTTAATTAAGTCGCTCTATTGCGTAGTATATTAAAATAGGCATATAAAAAGTTAAACAAAGGAACATATAGGTGGTATTGTTCTTTATGCGTTCCAATTGTATTCATTTGGAACATGTGAAGTACACCTAAACAAGGACAGGGATTGATACATATTATTTTTAGGAAGAAAATTCCAGGATTTGTATATGTACCGTATTTATCGGCGTATAACACGCACTTTTTTAACTAAAATATGAAGCTGAAACCCTACCTGCGTGTTATACGCCGATAAATCCGGGGTCGCGCAACTGTGCTGCGGCCGCCGCCAGCAGCAGTCCTGGATTTCTGCCAGTCAGGGGGGCAACGCTCGGGCCCCCCTG